>JARDWD010000508.1:2400000-3000000 GCA_029034505.1 Ornithoptera priamus | reverse complement strand
AGGACCCAAGCCAACCTCACCTGCTCTTGGTGCATCCTGCCAATTATCAGACGAGGCTCTGGCTCCCAACAACCTATATTAGGCCAGTGTGGTGAGAAATGGCCTAAATACCATCATGTCAACAGCTACAATCGAAGGTCACGAAAAGCCACTGGATGCGCACGGCGCAGGACCGACCAATGTGGAGATATTTGGTGATGGCCGTCCAGCAGTTGACATCTATCTGCTGATGATAGATTGATTGATTACATACAACCAAATTTTAGCATATATTTTAGCATGTTTTTTTTTTTAACTGACTTGAAACTATCTGTGTTCAGGAATTACTCTTGTAATATAGATAGGACATTTAACTCAAATCTATTTGCATTATACCTAACGAAAGTCTAAGGCTAATGCAGCGCTTGACATATTTAAGCGCTTTGTTGGAATATCACTACAGTTGGACAAATAATAGATGGTTAAGATTTAACTCGCAACTTTTAAACACAGTGAAATGCAATACAATTATCTTAAAATAATTTAAGATCAGCGATCCTCGTTTTTCTGCAGCTAAAACCTGAATGACGCCACAGACCGCCCGACATTCTGACGTTTGATCAGTGTTGCCATATATCAATGTTGTCTAGCCGTGGACGTCTATCGGCTGGCGATGACGATGATGAATGCAAGTATTATAAACATAGTTTATATTTCTTTGTTTTAATGTATTAATATTTAAATAATAAATGCGACGCGAACGTTTTCACCCGCCGCCCGCACTGCAGTGCATTTTCAATCTCGTTTCGTTGCCGTTTGTCACTAACAAGCAACGCCGCAAAGCTCCTACATTTTAATTACTTTGATATTGTTTCGTTACCACAAATATTTTCACAATGCTTGGCACAGCTTTTGGCCATTTTGATGCCAAATACAACTGAACATTTGTCTTTAAAAATATCTTGTTTGTTCTCTTAACTACCGCTTCATCAAATTTTCAACTATGCTTGTCAGTATAGAAAAATAATAGTATAGAATCTGTACTGGTCTAGATTGATACAACCGCAGCTCCTATTTTCACTATCGAACAGTATGGAAATATTAAACTGTTCTGGTTTGATGGGTTCTGTAGCTAGAGATATTACTGGAGTCACCTACTGCTAGTCTAACACCACATTATTATTGACAGGCGTGTCTCTACAAAAAATAATAATTTTTCCTACATACATAAAAGTAAGAAATTCTTGATAGACATCTACAATTTTTTTTAATCAATGAATCGACCAGAGAAACGGGACGTTTACCTGATAGTAAGCCATACACTTGCCGATAACAATGTGGCTCTAGATAATATGGTATTCACAGCACCACATTGCGCTCGTCGTTTTGCGACATAAGATGTTTAGTCTCGTTACCTCAGTAATTTCTTTAGGTACAATGACCTAACCGGTACACAGTAATGTTTACACAATGTTTGACGACAGAAATAGGCGCTGCGATGGTACCTATACGTTCTCTGGTAAGAAAGACCTATCATCAGTATCGATTATTAAACACGTGGTGGCTTGAAAGTTGGTGCTTACTCTTTGTGCTTTTCACATAAATCATTAGATGTACTCTACTGACATCTGTAAGCCTGGCACCATAAAAAGACCAAATGAAGGGTGACTTTTACGCCAGTTTTGTTGCGCGACCATGACCTGATGCGTGATGCTTAGAGTACAATCATAAAAGTATGATATTCCGCGGACGGTACAAATGTAAGATTCATAATTCTACAACACTTTCATTTTGTATGCGAAATGGTGTTGTGATTATTTACGTTTTTTTTTATTCGACGAGACGAACAGAATTCACCTAACGATATCATACCCTCGCAATTCTTGACGTTGGAATTATATATACTGCACCACATAGTGTTCAACATTATCACAGTTATCACTTTAAACTTTGTTCTAACCACCTATAAATTTAGTTCATATTGTTATCGTTATCAAAAAACAATAAAATATATATATTTTTTTATGTTGGTCACACTTTCATAATTGGCAACATTTAGAATATAGCAATACTGATCAAACGTCAGGACGTTTTGCGGGCTGTCTGTGTGGTGTCATTCAGGTATTAGCTGCAGAGAAGTGAGGATCGCTGATCTTAAATTATTTCAAGTGAATTGTGGTGCATTTCATTGTGAATTGTTTTAACGTTGTGAGTTAAATCTTAACCATCTATTATTTTGTCCAATTGTGGGATATTCCAACAAAATGATTTAATATATCAAGCGCTGTATTAGCCTTAGACTTTCGTTAGGTATAATGCAAATAGATTTGAGCTAATATCCTGTCGTTATTAGAAGTTTAATCCTGGAACACAATTGTTAAGTTAGAAAAGAGTCAATTAAAAAAATCTAATGCTAGTTAGTCGATAATCAATCAACTATCAGCCGATAGATGGATATAGTTCTCCTCCAAAGATCTCTGCACCAATCGGTCTTGGGCTGACCACATCCAGCGGTTTCCCGTGACGTTACAGTCAGCATAGCTCCTGGTGCCACCGGGCACTAGTACGGTGCACCACGAGCAGGTGAGGCTGGCTTGGATCCCGTGAATAGTTCTGCGGTACGTACTACTAATATATGTATAAATAATTTGATTTCAGTAATACTTCAGTAAAATTTTTACTACTGTACGGTTCGCTTATCTTTGAACAAACATCCGCAAACTTGATGAGATTTTGAAATAAATAAAAAAAAAAAAGTTTGACTAATATACAGTAAAATAGACTGACACTGATGAAATATCCCACCCTGATTACAGTGTGTAGCGGTGACTGAAAGATATATCGTCTGTATCTAAATTGACCGAGAGATCGGCGGACAGTGGGAGTTATATATTACGGTCAACGGCTCACTTGATTTGAGGCGATTTTTCACGTTAACCTTCGTGAGAAATAACTATAACGATTACACGATCTTCTTCATCTATGTATATATCAAGATCATCATATAATTATACAATATATATCACTGCTATTAATATTAAAGTCGCTCAATTTTATTAAGTCGGAAATGTCCTTGTGATGCTTCTAGTACTACGAACATCTATAGCTTACTTTACCTGCTCACCATTAGGTGTACCTTTTATCACCTCCACCGATTGATGTCCACTGTTGGGACTTAGGTCTGTTAACATTTTTTGTGAACACATGTGAAGGATTGATTTTAATATAATGGATAACCATTGACTTTTGATTCTTCTCTGTGGTGGATACGTTGTGAATCGACGAAGATTAGCAATGATTGATTCATTTTGATTACACTATACCATAATATTTATTAGTAGCAAGGTTTATAAATAAAAACGGACGTCGTATTTTGATTTCTTTTGTAGGCAAAAGTCATTTATTCGATTCGTCATTACTACGTAATGTAAACGTTTTACACGAGGCGTAGCGCCTATTACGTTATTTCCTCTCCGCCGAAGGTTGTGATATTGCAAGTAACGCTCCTTTATTATTCTTAACGACCCTTAATTACGTTGTAGCAATCTTTTAAGTAATCCGACATAACTAACAATACCAAAGTCACACAACTGAGACATTTATAATACACAAAGTTATAGTAAAATGGATTATTGTTCTGTAGTGATCAGTAGGATACTGCGATAGCATACTCAGTTTTGCTCTCCATTATTAACTGATAAGAAAGGATCATTCATCAATCAGCGAACCAGATTCATCGTAATCATGATTGTACCAGATAGTGATTTTTGATTATGAGGTCATCTATACTCTTCTCAAATTTACATTTCAACATTGGATCCGGATTTTGTCATAAACATAAACTGGCTGTTCTCCGACCGCTCGCTAGCCGTAGTGTAGAATTGGATTTGAAATTTAAACTTGTCAGAAATATTCCTACCCGACGGGATCTTGTCACCCCTTAAGCCCCTTGTCTTTATTAACTCCATTGGGGAAGGAATTTTGTAAAATCCATTCTTAGCTGATCTTTAAATGGCAGCAGCAATATCTGTATCAAATTTTTAGTATTTGGAGATCTTGTAATGAGTTTATAAATCTCTCTGCTATATCATAATCATCATTATTATCATCAGCAGATAGACGTCCACTGCTGGACATAGGCCTCTGATATATTATATATAAATAAATATACACAATGATTTGAGTTTGTGCTCATCAATTGTTTACTATGTACTAGTATATGTGAATAGGTCAGTAAAATGAGGCTTCATTTAACTGTTCTCTTACAATCCTACTTTAGAGAGTATTAACTCTTCCATTTCTACTTAAATATACCCTGACAAGAGGATCTTAGTATTTTAACGAGATTCAGCGAAGGCGAAACAGAGTAAAAACATTTTAAATTACTACTTGGAGGAGATGATCAGATGTGATTCGAAATCAAGAAATTCGACGGAGAAGTAAAATAGAGCTCTCAAAATTTGGACCTGAAGAAGCCGTGAACTGGCAGCATCTGTTGTGATGAGTCGATTGTAATAGAAAGTCTTGGAGTGGAGACCGCGTACAGAATGTAGGGGAGTGGGAACTCCCTATAGATGGACGGACGACTTCACAAGAGCGGTTGATAGCTAGATTTGAGGATCGCGTTTGATGGAAAACAAACCGGGAAGGTCCAGCTATAGACATTAGTAAAGGCTGATAATGAAGTAGATGAAGAAGGTTTGTAGCCATGGTCAGAACACGGCGAAATGAAGATTTAAACTACACGACCGGCCGTGGTAAAGCTCTGATTTAAACATGTCCCCCCACCTAAAACAAGGTACCTCTATTAATCTGAAATACAATGAATAAACTAAAAAATATTTCACTTCCTTTTTGCCTTTATTCTAAAAGAATTATAACAAAGGTACATTTAATGGCGCTAAATTGCCAAAACGGATGTTAATGTTTTTATAATAATCGTTGGAAGCACCTGCTACTTTTTACTGCTCTTTTAAAACAATTATTACGAAATCATTTCAGAATTATTAGAAACTCTTATTTTACTTAATATATGCATAATTACTAAGACCTTACTTCCCTCTCTAGTTTTAGCTGCAGGCTTTATAAGCTCTTCACTTAGTTTAATGTATCAACAACCTGTTAGTAAATGACTAACGAAACCAAAGTCATACATATATACATACATTTTTAATTTATTTAACCCAAATAATTCAAAACGAATAGCCTTTTTTAAACATCTTTATATCTAGTTAGAGTACAGTATCTAGTAAGGGTTAAATATAACCCTTCAGTTTTTAAAGAAAATCGTACCTCGGGAACAGATCTTGCGATCTTCGCGAACATCCTCAGTTAAATCATATTTCGAATACATATAAACAAAATCGGTTCAACCGCTTCAAAGCTACGATACGCACATATCTTATTCCCTCTCTCTCTCTCTCCTCTCTTTCTATTTTAACTTAATTTTTACAATAATCTTGAAAGCATCACTATATTGTGTAACGAAATTTTTTTTCTTCTAATCTCTGATATAAAAGCCTTTATCTCGCGAATGACGAAAATCTTTATACTTTTAAGATATTACATTACTATAGATTTATTATTCAAATGGGTTAATGAGTAAAGTGACTCGTTCTTTCAGCTAGAATATATATAAAATGTCAACAAAGGCTTTCATCTTTTATATAAATAATTCAGCCTCCTGAAACAGAACAACGTTTATAATAACAAAAAAAAATATTTATATATAATACTGTGGAGGTGTAAGGGATTCCACGCGACAACTCACGGGACCCAAAGCCAAACTCGACTGCTCGTGGTACATCCTGCTGATCAATAAAGGAGGCTCTGGTTCCCACCAACCCAGATTAGGCCAGCGTGGTGCCGAACGGCCCAATACCTCCCCTTATGAACCCCTACAGACGACTGTTAGGTTGCTGGTATCCGCTGAATGCGGAAAACGCAGGTCTTATCGATGTGGGAACCCTTGCGGGAGGCCTATGTCCAGCAGTGGACGTCTATCGGCGAATGATGATGATGATGATACTGTCAAAATACTAGTGGTTTTTTTTTCCAAAATAAGTTTAAAATATCTGAACTCATATAGTTATAATATAACCGACATTACATAGGTATATGTAGCGAAAGCTGGCGGATGGTAGCAGCCGAGATAAATGAGGCTGAATTACAGGAACATGAAACTTTTACGACGCTTGAGGAGATAAAGCTTTAATAATGACTTTGCATTTAATAAACTTTATTTTCGCGTTAATAATACAAACATTATGAATAATAAATTTAATTATTCTCAAGTTATATACAGAGGGAGAATGCTGCGTCTGATTACGGAATTAATCATTTTTTTAAAAAAACTAAAAAATGTTAGTGAACAGTGAGTAGAGGTGAACGTGAGATTGACTCGTTGCCTCTAGTTTGTTTATGGTAACACTGTTCCTTTTTTGTAATTGACGAAGGTATGAGACGAACGAGAAGATTACCTGACACGCCTGTTCATAACAACCTCGCGCTAGTTAGGTTGCTACGAGTTACTGGTGGTAGGTCTGTATTGCCAGAGACCATCTAAGTACAACCGTAAATCCTATATCTACCCCCAACAGTACTGTGTTCTACTTTATAGATGCAGCTGTACTACTTGACTTACTGGGGTAAAACTTAATGTGTTATACATCAAGTGACGAGCATAATATGGTGCAGTATAATACCATCTTAACTAGCGCCGTGTTGTTATGGGCGGGCGTATCACTTACCATCAGTTGAACGCTCGTCACGTCGCTTAGTAGAATTAAAAAAAATTTAACTGTAATTGCTAACTCAACCAACCATTAAGGAAGACACATATATTACATACAACTATACATTGATATGCGAGTTCAGTTTATAATGGTAATAGCGAACACTCATGCCCTTCCGCTAGTATTCTCTTTATAGTCGCCTTATACAACCTTTTAGGAGTACAGTATAAGTTTTTAGTACATAAGAATGTAAACTATTACTTTTTATATTACACTTAATCTTTATTTTAATTTATTAACCCACAATTTTATTTAGAAATGAAGATTGACCAACCCACGCTGGACGGCATACATGCGAAAGTTATTATTGGGGTCTGTTTAAACCTGTAAAAAAAGTTATTTACACTTAAATTTATATTCATAGGAAAAGAAATATATTAAAATGATTAAATATACATTATATTTTGACATGGTTCAGCAAAAATATAATTCACCCTCGTATAGAAATTTCAACCACAATAAAAAGGACGCAATTTCAAGACAGCTGCCGTTGACGTTTGACGTTTTAAAATCGAAAGCCTTCAGCTTCGTAATAAAGTGGATTGAATAGATTAAATACAATGTTGGATGAAAAGGAAACCTTCCCCATCTCGAGCGAATTAGTGAAAGCTCAGTTCTAAAGTTAAATTTCCAGTGAAGAACATCAATAAGAAATCAACAGCAACAGTATTCGAGAGTACGACCTCCGCGAACACACATTAGCACCAGCCGGATGAATTGATCCTTTTTTACCCTTGAGAGAAAATTCTTCGAAACCTAGCAGTGGTAACAAATCGTATACAAAAAATATCCCGTTTTATTTTTTAAAAAAAAAAAATTTTTTTTTTATTTATTTTTCTTAGGTTTGTAAATTACTAGAGGACAGGTAAAGAATATATTTGCACGGTTAGAAAGATCCGACATCTTATATCCATCGAGATACTTACCCAGTGTATTTGCATAGGTATTTTTCGAGGTCCTAAAAATAATCCAACGTCGACGCCCTACGGTGTCTATTCGCTTAACAGTGAGGTATGTGCTAAAATCAAGGCCACAACAATTTGTGTGCAAAGTTTTGCGGAGGCCCAACGTTCTGGAGCAGTTACCTGTATACCGTAAAAAAACACGGAGGCTCCATAGTTGCTAAATAATATATCAAATACAACATAGACGAAGCCTTCAGAAAAAGAATTTAAAGATATTTTTTTCTCTTCAACATCTTTCGGTTGAGCAGAACAGTTTTTTTTTCAATTCATGACCAAGTGGAAGTTCTGTTATATCTCTAATAGTCCCCTCTAAAACAATAAACAGCACCTCATAGTAATACATCACACTAACACACTGTACACTTTAATACCGTCTAAAGTATACTTTAATTGAGAAGGAATATCATAAAGTTTACACACAATTACCCAACGTCCTATAAACGAGATGAGGCAGTTATCTTCCGAAAGACTTCGAGAGGAAAAATCTGTTAAGAGCTTTGAATTTATTCTTTGTAATATAGACAATTTAATGTATTATCATCAGACGATAGATGTCCACTGCTGGACACAACCTCATCCAAACATTTCCATATCGATATGGAGAGGTTTTAGCTATTTCCCACCACCAGTGGCCCAATGTGGGTTAGTGGGAACCACAGCCACGTTTATTGATAAGCAGGGTGCACCACGAGCAGGTGAGGTTGGTTTGGGTGCCGTGAATTTTTGTGCGGGGGACCCCTTACATCTACTCCCCCCACGTAGCGTATACCCCCACTATTATAAAATTTAAATGTAATCAAAGATCTTGTCCTGATAATGTTTATAACTAGTCTGGCCATAAATACTGTTACATAAAACTTTTTTTTTTCAGCTATTTTATTATTTTGAATTTGGAACACGTATGTTATTTTAAATACTACTTTTGATTTTGCGCGTCATATATTTTCGTGTTCATTATTAAATCGCAATATGAAATGGGATGTTAAAGAAAATAGTATTGCAGTGATCGCCTTGCATACAGTGGGATTGCAGCCGGTCCGGTCGTTCATATTCCAGACACTTAAAAGCTTGGTATCAGCCGCATGTTTGTACATCGTACTATCAGCAGATACAATAACACTTTCTCTGTCCAGAAGAAGACCGGAGCGGCCGCGTGCTGTTAGAACTACAAAGGCAGTAAATGCTGTTAAAGTCGGTCTTGTTAGAGTAAAGGATATACAGGACATGCTCTAAATCGATCTTTACAAAGAGAGTGCATCGATCAAAACGTCTTCTGTCCCGATACGCAGGTAAAAGGCACAGAAATATCCTCTTTACTGATGCAACCATTTCCACGATTGAATAATACTACAATAAACAAAATGATAAAGTGTACGCTTACAGTTCTAAAGAAGCTGCTTAAGTGGTCGGAGGAGATATCGTGGTCATCATCCTTCGTCATAGTTTGGTGGGGGCAAATCTTATCAAGGAGTCAAAAACTATTGTTTTTGAAAAAGGAGTAAAATCTACAACAAAAGTGTATCAAGATACAGTCTTGACTCATGTTGTGAAACCGCTCAGTAATACGCTTAAAATTATACCGTGGTCTTTCCAGCAGGACTGCACCTGGTCACAAGGCACGAATTACTCAAACCTGGCTTGAAACCAACGTTCCGGACTTTACACGAGCTGAATTCTGGCCTTCATCTAGCCCAGAGCTCAACCCTTTAGACTACAAATTATGGTCAGTTTTAGAGGACATGTCCAGCTCTAAACGTCACGGCGACATTGAGTGTCTTAAAAAATCTGTGGAGCGAGCAGTGGCAGTGGCGGAAATTTCCTTTGGAGACAGCGCGTAAGTCCATAAC
The DNA here is from genome assembly GCA_029034505.1 of Ornithoptera priamus. Lineage (NCBI taxonomy): Eukaryota > Metazoa > Arthropoda > Insecta > Lepidoptera > Papilionidae > Ornithoptera > Ornithoptera priamus. The sequence continues at coordinate 2,990,415 of JARDWD010000508.1, read as the reverse complement.
TTCGTGGCCAAACAGATTAAAGGCCCGTATAAAAGCCAGAGGTGGCCATTTTAAATAATTCTTTTTTTGTTTTTTGCTGAGAATAATAAATAAGTTGGTATAATTTTTAATAATATTACATTGCTTCTTTAAAAAAAATGCATTTTCATTTGTAACAGAACTTATGGCCGGATTAAGTATACATTGATGTTTACGATATGAAAGTTATTTGAATTATATAAAAGTTGATACATATAAAAAGTTTTTTCAACTTTATTTATAGTAAGAAAATAAATATATTCATAAGTATTACATTTTATGTAATAACTTATTAATTTGTTCGCATTGAAGTTATAAAATCCATGTAAGGCGCTATGAAGTTGGGGGCTGTAACAGGTCTAAGCCATTTCGGCTTCAGCACGCGAATCGCTTTGCGGGTGCTCTTTTGTTTCCCTTAACTCGTTTAACCTTTTTCCTGTTACACCGACGCCAGCTTTGTTTGCCGAGCCCTGGCTCCGATTCGACCACTTCCCGCCGCCAAATGGAAGCGGCAAGCAGGGGCTGACTTTACGCCGGCGTCTGCAAATAAAGCCTTACTTACTATCGGCCTTTTTACACAATATTAATGTATCATAAAGAGTGAACTAAACTAACTGTTAAACTAAACTAAAAACTAAAAAACGTCTAAAATAAAAGCTTTTTCATATTTCTATATATGTATAACAAATCTCTGTTTAGAACATACCCTTTTCTTATAAGGAAAGTCAATACCTTTTAGGACAGGCCGTGCTCATTAGCAGATTTCACTTGTTCTCAATAGCTATGTTTCCCTCGCAGAAAGCTCATGCTTAGCGGAATTCGGAACCTGCACCTCCACAAGACAGTGCACTCCATCCATCATATTCAAGTATAAAACACATCAAATTTTTTTTAAAAATCAAACATGTTTCGATAAGATCTTGGTACTCTACTACATATAGCGGCCTGTAAGGGGTCCCGCACAACAACTGACGTGACCCAAGCCTACCTCACCTGCTCGTGGTGCATCCTGCTAATCAAACGAGGCTCTGGCTCCCGCCAACCCGCATTGAGCCAGCGTGGTGGGAGATGGCCTAAATTCCAAATATGAACCCCTACATACGGCAGTCCCTAGTACCCAGAGTTACCGAAGACCATGCAGACTGTATGTGGAGATCTTTGAGGGAGGACTATGTCCAGCAGTGGACGTCTATCGACTAATGATGATGATGATTCTACTATACTACATACTAGTAATACTTTTTGTAGAAGAATGTTCTTCCTTTACAGAAAGCCCGAGCTTAATGGAAATAATGTCACAGTAATATTACTCTCCTCTTTTACATATATATTATCGCTGGTAATGAAATCATAATTGTCGATAATATAAATATACATCTTACTACTAGTAATTTTTTTATTTAGATAAACACGAGCGGCACATACATTAACATATTTACAGTAATAAGTTATAAGTATAAATTCTGATGCACCCGCTTATTGAAGGTGTGTACAACATTCGCAATATTGTTAATAAAGAAAACAATTTGTCAAGTACCGCAGTTAATATATATATATATATATATATAAATATAGTATAGTTATAGTTGTAGTAAACAGTTAACGTGTAATCAATTAGATACACTACAAGAAGCAATAATCTAAACAGGCTTCTTCTAAGTATCTATATATCTATATATAATTAAGAAGAAAACAATCAAATAATGACGAGGCGAAAAACATAACGATCCTTGACGATGTGTTCGCATGCCAGCCATAGTGATCATTAGGAGTGTTGTTTTTAAACAGAAATGTTTACACAAACACTATAACGTGAAAGAATATACACACGAGTCCAATAAATACTTTAACAGTATGAAAGCCACAGCAAAGAAACTATCAAATGATCTTTAGTATACAATTTTATATTAAAGATAGGATTGAGTTCTAATAAGATTCATGATGATTTCTTCTTTATCGTAACCTCACGACTAAGGGACGTGACTATGGTGCGTTGCCATGGCCACCATTTCTTTCCAGACATTTCTGTCTTGCGCCATTTGGATGGATGATTGTAGGATACCGCCCTCTCGTTCTCTTTCCTTCCACACAACCAGAAATAATCAGTCTTTCCAGACTGTCGGGGTCTCGCCTGACCGTGTGTCCGAAGAATTTGAGGACTCTCTGCCTACAGATTGTTGACAGTCGTGTTTTTATGTTCAACTCTTTGAGGATTGACTCGTTTGTGCGACTGTTCCGTCCAGGATATCCTCTGCATTCTGCGCCAGCACCATATTTCGAACGCGTCAATCCTCGATCTCACTCTCGCTTTTAGTGTCCAGGTTTCAGAAGCATATAGAAATATAGAAAAGATAAAAAATCATGATGACTATGTTGATACTTATATTACGACAGTAATAGAACTCTACTAAGTAGTGATAAAAATATATCTAGTATTTATTTTTATTCGACTAAGTGCTGAGGAACATCAACTATTATTCGGAATAGTTTATTGTTATTATTTCCGTATATTTTAGTCTAAGTCTAAGTCTAAAGCTGAACAGAAGTCTATACCAAGATAGGTATTTTTCACCCTCGCCACGTTTGCATGCAGGTTGGTGTATGTAATTCTGTTACAGGATAAGCTGCTCTCCCCTGGAACTCTGAAGGTATAGGGTAAGAGTGGGAGATATTATCACCCATTTCCACATGGAGACAGGACTGTTTTATGAGTATTTACGATCTAATATACGTATTGCATATTTTTGTTGTAGAAACTTAAACAACTTTGATAGACATACGAACTTACTGAAGAGGACAATGGCTAGACGTGATCTCCGGTCATAGAGGTAGTACTTGAGTCAAGGACTGCATAAAACAGACCCCGGTACAGGCTATCACAGCATAGCGTGACCTCTCCAAACGCCGAAGGTGACCACGAAAGGGGTTTTAGTGAGCGAAAGTCTCCTCGTAACTCTGACTACCCCCGGAAGACAGAGTACCTTTTCGAAGATTTCTTTTCCGAAAGCTAAAAAAAGAAGTACAAACTTAAAGGAAATATACAAAAATAGAGACAGTTTTGTTGTCTGCGAACAATTTACATTGTAAATATTTACATATTACAATTGAGAATAAGAGAGAAGTTGATAATAAATATACGTAAACGTTTACAACATTCCGACCCAGTTATAAAGTAAGCTTTCAATATTGAATTTTTATCAAACGCAAACATTATTCATAGCGGCAAACAAATAGATTTACTTAACGCGAAAGGATCGATTTATATGCGGACGTAGAGAAATCCAATTTCCTGCATAAAAATCTCCATAGCATACGAGAGCTAAATCGAATAAGCCATGTATTGGGCAATTGTTTTGTGCGGAATTACACGGCGGAAATGTGCTCCAGGTCCTCGGCGGGATACGCAAAGCCTCCAATAGCATACTGTTTTGTTTGACTTTTATTTGTACGTCTTTATAATCACTTTTCGATCAAGCTGTTTGTGTAAATTTTCTAGAATATATAAAGAATTATATCAGATTTTTCAAAAATTGCTTAGTTAATTTTTAAAGGTCTTAAATATGAGAAACTCTAGATTCTACGCTCTCTAATAATATTCTTGTTATCATAGGTTTAACTTAAGTTTAACATACGATTTATAATAATAAACGGCTTATTAAATTTTCCCACTGCTGGGAGACAGAGTTTCACACGAGGAGACGTGAAGCTATTTATCCACCGCGCTGTCCAATTGCAACGTAGCGGACATGACAATCCTTCGAATGCTATACTTCTTGGAAGATATCGATATTCTCGCGATATGTTCCTTCACCGAAATCTCAAGCTCAACATGAAAACAACCTTCACTTCTTCTTTACATCATCATCAAGAGCTTTCTTCAAATCATATCCGATCTTCGGCTATTCTTTTCGACTGATGACATTTAATCTCGGTCCACTCAGTTACCCACTTTTCCTATACTACCCCCGCACAACAATATATTAAATATAAAGTAATAAATTCAATGCTATATAAATTCTTCATTCCGACATTGCCGTTTTTTTTTTGCATGAAAACAGCAACAGCCTTCGTCTGAATACGAAGAGGATAAATATGTAAACCTAATCTATAAGAGAGCTTCAGCGCCGAACAGACGGAAACACGTACATAGTAGCGAGCAAATATATTTGCCTAGTGCTAAAGGATCGATTTATATGCAAACGTATGTGTATAGAACGTAATTTCCTGCCAACAATCTGAAAAACGCGGACACCAAATATAATCAATCGTTTCATTCGAAAATATTTCAGGGATCTTCATGCCGGGTTCATTTTTTGATGTTTCCTGTGAAAATATCTCGTCTGCATACTAATTGTTGTGTATATACACAGACGAGATATTTTGATGTGTGTATGATGATGTTGATGATGAAATTGTCGACAGCCGCCAGACGTCCACAGCTGGACATACGCCTCCCACAAAGATCTCTACATCGATTGATGCTGTGTTGCCCGCAAACCCGCTAAGGTTCATATGGGAAGATTTGGGCCATTTCTTACCATGCTGGCCCGATGAGGGTTGGTCTCTAGGAAGCTAGAGCCTCGTCTGTTGGTTAGCAGGGTTCACCATTAGCAGGTGAGGTTCGCTTGGATGCCTTGAGTTATTATGCGGGAACCGTTACACCCCTTAGATTTTGTAAATGTTGTTAAATACTATAAACATTTACAAATGATATGTACACGTATAATTTAAAAGCGTTTTTTTTGTTTCCCAGTCTAGTAGATTAAGGTTACACTTCAGAGAATGCGCGATGGAAATACATGATATAATTCCCCCATCCCCTGTTCACCACCGAACGACCAGACGCACGCCAAGCCACCATCCTTACGTTGTGAACGACCCCAATTTGCGAACAAAGGTCAGCTCCGCTATCTTTACAAAAAGCAGAATAGGAACAACTGGTTTTCAAGAGAAGAGTGTATAGGCTGTTACTAGCTTAGTGCGATTTACTGCAGCAGGCCACATCAACACTTAATATTAGGTGATGAAGCGCTAACCTTGGCGATTTAAAAAATATGCTTTTTAAAACAAATCTTGTGTTTTTAAATGCAAGTTAATCTAAAGTAATAGTTAAAGGTTAACACTTTATGAAATAAAAAAAAATTGGCAAATCCAAAGAACAAATACAGTTTTTCGGAATTTTTTTTTTGTTATTTTTTATCTATTTCTTTAGTTACTCAGAAATAAAGGAAGGATGGTAGTAGCACAATTGATAATATGGGACTCTGAGACTTGGATACCGTTTTGGTATGTAGAAATACAACTATTTCTGCCACCATATTTTTATGGGTAGGTATATAATTTATCACCAGATGAATGCACCGTCTTGTCCTTTCATAAACTAAAAACGTCTTTAAGTACTTTCTTAACGTAAAAAGGAAATATTCAAAGAAGCTATAACGACGTTTCAGGTCAGCGTTCCAAGGAAACTAGCGCAATATATTCTGCATTAGTGCGATTAGTTTTCTTCGAACAGCTTAATAGTTAGAAGAATTGTTGGAGCAATAACAAGTTTTAATAAAAGATATTGAAGGTAGATGCTAAAATGAAAAATTGCAATTTTAAAGCGATGCGAATTGAACGAGGGTTGATGACGGTATTGCGTGCGGGGGTTACTGCACGATGCAGGAATTGAATTCGCAACATCTACGAGCGGGACATTTCTTGCTAACACCCTTGACTTAATCGTTCTTAATATCTTGAAATATACTTAGTAATTATTTTTTTTTACTACGTAGCGATAGTACAAACAGGATATTTATTTAATGGTAACTGATGCGCCTGCCTGGTGCATTAACAGTATATGAGAATATAAAAAAAAAATCAGACTATAATTTCTAATTCATAATACACTGTTTCTCGCCTACTTTGCACCCCCTCAATTCCCATTGGGGATTTTCATTATCCATTCTATCCATTCTTAGCTGACTTATACTGGGTAAAAGGAATATTCCTACCAAAATTCAAGTCTCCAGGCCTTATGGTTCCGGAGATATCGTGACGAGTCTCTACATATATGGAAATCTCTTATATATTACGTATATATAGATATACATTCTTTGATCGATGATTATTACATCGCATTGTATATATAAGGATCTAACTATATTATATAGAAATCGCAAGATGAAGCTTGAGTATTTTGTTATCGGAAACCAGGAATCGAAGAAGAGTATTCCGTGGTATACGGTTAACTACCGCTGCACCATGAAGGTTGATAGATTGAAACTCAAGCAATTTTGATTAATGAGGATCAAGAGATTGACGGCACTTTGAAGAAGGAATAGCTTAGGTTTTAGCGTACTTAAAGTTTTAAACGATGGTTAGTAAACTGAAGTTTATATGAAAAAGTAATTTTCAAGGTAGTAACGTAATTACTTACTAATAAGAAACTTCAAATCTATAGATCATTTTGAGATAAATAATAAGTAATAGTTTCTGATTTCGTAATGCATTAGTCGTAGGTGGAGAGAGGACATGAAAAGTGCAAGACCATGCTTTGAGGAACATATTACAAGTGTCCAGAGAGATGTCCAGCGGTGGACGTCAATCTGTTGAAATGATGATGATGAATGCGTTAATTGCATCGTCGTAAAACTTCGATCCACCTTGGAAGGCCTCCCAACACTACGTCTACTGGTACGCGGGCGCCGCTCGAGGATCTTACTGCCCCACCGATCGTCGATCGGCTGATGATGATCATAAAGCATTGTTTTATATATGTATATTTGTGTATGTGATGTGATATATATCTTTATTATTTGTTCAACAATTTAATTTTTAACACGTACATGGAAAATTTACTTCTTCTCCTGGGTTGACTTCAAGGAAAATATCTCTATGGCGTTCTCCCTCTATACCCTTAGCTTAAGGTGTTACATTAAGAATAAATAAATAAATATTCCGTGCATAAGTTCAAAGTATTTCGCTTCCCTTTTTATAAATTGATCAGCGAAGGATTCGAATGTCCGGCGACAGTATTTCCGTCCAGGAAGTGGGAATCTTTAAGAGAAAATAGGTCACTTAACCATGAGACTGCATCGCGGTTAGACATCAGGATACGTAGTTAAGCTCTACTACTTTACTTACTAGTATATAGTATAATATAGAAAGTCAAAAAAAAAATTGGTCACATCACAAAAGCCTGTTTTCTGTTCATATCTTTGTATTAAAGGGATTGTATTAAAAGATTACTAAATGTGTATTGAACACATCGATACTAGCAACACTGATTATGAATCCATTAATATTAGATAGCATTAGTATAGATAACAAATAGAAATAATGTAAAAAAAAAATGTAAACAAATTAGTAGTGAATATGTTGTAAATGATAGGATAAGGTAAAGCCCTGAATAATAATATCAGGGAAAATTAGAAACAAAAAAAAAACACATCGATTACCAACTACTATCAGAGTTTGGGGTCGGATGAGCAGCGTTTGGGAAACTCCGCCATATCCTCATCTCGCAAATACCCTAATGTCCCAAGATGAAAGTTTTTAAACAGTGCATCCTTCACATCATTACTTACGGCGCAGAGACATGGCACGTGACCATCGGGCTGGTTCACTGATTCAAAATAGCACGAAGAGCTATGGAGAGAACTATGCTTGGCATTTCTCTAAGGGACAAAATCCGGAAGGAAGGGATTCGACGGAGAACTAAAGTTGTCGACTCAGCTGTCAAAATCTGCAAGCTGAAGTGGCAGTGGGCCGATGGTGGAGAAAAGTCTTGGAGTGGAGGCCGCGTATAGGTCGCTGAAGTGTAGGACGGCGTCCCTCCAGATGGACCGACGACATCATCAGGGCGGTCGGAAGTAGGTGGTACCGAGAAGCTGAGGATCGCACGAAGGTAATCTTTTTTACTCTTTTCATTTCTTACCGAGCCTTATTTTATAGATGAAGTTCTAACAATTTATCTCAGATTTGCATGATGTTAAATCTTAAAAATCTTATTTAGACAGAGTATTCACATATATTGATAGTAAGAACAACACCATCCCTGTACCCATGCGGCAGATTTACAGAATAAGGATGGTAGCTGTCCAGTCTGTCTGCTGTACCAACAATGGCTTTGAAAGGAACCAGACTGCTGTATCACTGAATTATTATAGAAGTCTGATTTTGTTCAGCCTTTTCCTATTTTTTTTTTTATTCAATTAAGTGACGACACAAACAGGACGTTCACCTGATGGTAAGTGATATGCTCACCCATAACAACGTGGCGCTGGTTACGATGATACTGCACCATATATATAGATGATATATACTGGTAGAAGTATCGTTGGGAGGCCTCCCACAAGGTGGACCGATGATCTGGTGAGAATCGCGGAAGCCACTGGATACGAGCAGCGCGGGAGCGATCGACTTGGAGATCTTTAGGGAGGCCTGTGTCCAGGAGTGGACGTCTATCGGCTGATCACGATGATATTGTACCATATTGCGCTTGTCGCCTCTTCTTATGAAAGAAGACGAAGTCCTGATACCGTTAATCATTCAATGGGCTGTTAAAACTATGACGAAGACGTTGGCCTTTCTAGATAGTAATGGCGCTCAATAATTAAATCTAGGTGAGAGATGTGAAAGGTACTGGTAAAGTCAGAGAGGAGATGAGGCGCCTAATGGAACAGGTCACTGCCATTCTGTCAAGAATGGTACGATTGGTAAGGAGAGATCCTCAATCCGTCATGCAATAAACTATTAGATCAAACGGAGCAATGTTTATTGGCGTCGGTTTGCTTAATGAAACGGATGTTCAGGTCTTCATGTCTCAGGTCATTGGAAACCTCTAATCGGATTTCAGCGCCGTCCTCACAGCGGCGCTCCTTATAAATTGCACATAAAATTTTATGCTGACTCTTTAGCGCCGCAGCCATTGAACGTGAATGTGCAGCAAATCGGAAATGACGTCACGGCCGCTCCGATTCATACCGGCGTACGGACTCGTCTCAAGAGAATTTCTAATTTTTTTATTATTTAATTAACCAGGGCGGGACGTTCAACTGATAAGTGATACGCTTTATAACTTGACACTAGTTAGATTGATATACACTGCACCACATTACACTCGTTGCTTGAGCTACGGCGGTCCTTCAAACCGGAAATGTTTGCACACTATTTGTCGGTAGAAATAGACTTGAAATGCAGCGCTTATTTGTTATTGTCATAATGAACGTCATTTAACCTGTTCAGGTTAAATGACGGTCTTAATTATTGGTATATATCTATGGCTATAAGCCTATATCTGTAAACCTCGAAGGTAGGGAATATTAAGGAGCCTAAAGTCCTTTTCATCTGAAAACTAATTTCATTACTCTTGATTTCATTAGACGACATTAATTTTATACTGATATGCGAAATTAGATTAGACTTAACTAAAATCATAACTATTAATACTTTTTTTAGGTCAACTTTTGAACTAAATTTTACACGAAATAACAAAGAGATTAACTATATAATAAGGGTGATTATTAATTATATAGTCACTGAAAGTCCTGTCGACAACCCCTTATGTAGTCCTAAAACCTTCATGTTAAAGTTCAAGGGATAGAGCAGTTAAATACAAGACAGTTATTATATGACCTACAGTTTAGAAAGCTTTAATTTTTTTTTTATTTATAATTTAAAGTAATTCTCAATACTTAACAAAAACCTATACAATAATAATATTTTAATATATTATGAAGTTACGAGCTGAACTGTACGAAAATATTTATTATCGAAGTTCTTTTCATTTGTATCAAAAAGATTTTATTATAACAAAACCAAAGATAAACCGTTTATCTTTACCTTATTTTTATGAAGTATGTATTTTTTTTTTTGCGAAAAGGATGGAAAATCACTAAGCCTTTCTATTTACACACATCCATTTCCGTTAGCTCTTCGTAATCGGATCAAACGCATGGACCAAAAGGTCTATTATTTCCTAACGAAATTCTCATACAAATATTGAGGGACGTTCGGAGATTTTACACAAGCGACTGACGGGAGAAAAAAGGGGGGTGTGGGGGAAAATACAGTTTTTTTTTTTAATAAATGAAGTAATTTACGAGACGTGTGGTGAAGTGATATGTGTGATGGTATACACAGCACCATATTGTGCTTGTCGCCTTCATGTATGAAGTTAAGACTCGTTACACCAGTAATTTCACTAGCTACAGCAACCTTCAAACAGGAATACAGTAATGTTTGCACACTACGATCTTGTAGCAGAATTAGGAGCTGCAGTGGTACCTATCTAGGCGGTCCCCGGCAACGGAAACCTAGCACCGGTAAAGAGACCTACCACCACTAAAGCTTTGCTGGCCGTTACACCCTCCAACTCTCTTTTGGGAAGGAATTTTGTAAAATCTGTTCTTAGCTGACCCTACACTCGGGAAAAGGAATATTGCCTCCTTGCACCCTTGAAACCTAGACGCGGAACCTAGCCAGAAATTATGGTACCTACTTAGACATTCCCCGACAAAAGACACCTTCCATTAGTAAAAGGCTAATTCTGGGGGTAGTGATACTTCAATCACCACAACCAAACGTCATAAATTATATTTAAAGTTTTTTTCTAGAAATGTCTGCTTATTAATTTACTATTAATTAATAAAAATTATTAAGTAAACTTACCAAGTAATAGTAAATTTTATTACTATATCTCAGTTGCGGGAGACTGTATACGTAAGTACTACCGCAGCTCCTATTTGTGCCACCAAACAGTAGCGTGCAAACTTTACTGAGTTCCGGTTTGGAGGGCGCTGTATCTAGTGAAAAATATAACGTGCCTTCACATCCTGCGTCTGATGCTGTGAACACCAGTCCTCGTAATGAGCAGACGTAACACAATCAGGTGAACATGTAATAACTGAAGTTAACTTCTATAATAATGCGTGTACATTTAAGTTGCAAACCGTTCAAAGTAAAAAGCAGTAAACTTGAGCAATATCACGATTTAAGTTACGTATGTTCACAAACTTTTAACCTTTATCGTACAAGTTAGGTTATGTGTTTAACGATAACAGTTAAAACATAACTAAGACATTAACTGCAGATAACAGAGGTTCAATTTTATGATTTTCTATTCATTTGTTGGAACAGAGCTCGTACTGATACCACTTGTTCATCCATCATCATCACTCCCAGCCCACTGCTGGACATAGACTTCTTCTATAGATTATATATTAACCCTTGTTTTATTATTAGGACTAGAAATTTTTGAATCTAAGATCAGGACGTTTATTTTATGGTGACTACCGACCCTATAGCATATAAGTAATACATCATAAAATTCTCGTTGCTTTGATGTTTACACTAACTACACCGCCCTTCAAACCGGATCACATAGTACATACTAACATAGATAAACTGAAAGATTTGAAGTCATATAGACCTAACAAATATCTAGGTAATGAAAACTAAAACTTTTTCTGTTTTAGATAACTTTTCAGTGATATATATGATTATTACAGATATAATATAAAACGATTATGGAGCATTACATCATCATCATTATCATCAGCCGATAGACGTGAACAGCTGGAGAAGGTCTTCATCGAAGATCTCCACATCAATGGATCGATAATTAAATCTAGCCTGTTAACTATAATTTACTTTGATCGTCCTTAGTTAAACTTAGTTTTACTGCTTTTATATTTCGGTATAATAATAAAAAAAATCCTTGAAGCATCATTGCTGATGAACATTTTCATCCTATGAAGATCATCATCATCATCCGATAGACGTCCACTGCTGGACACAGGCCTATATTTAACACTGAGAAACAGAGAATTCTACTGCGAGAAATAAATTGACTGATATAACCAACCATTGCTACTGGTGGTAGGTCTCTTTTGCTGAAGACCATCTAGGTACCATCACAATGCCTATTTCCGCCACAGTAGTGTGTAAACATTACTATGTTCCGGTTAGAATGTAGCTAGTGTTATAACTAGGCTAACGAGACTTGATAACTTGCTTGACAGGCAATGAGTACAATGGTGTTGAAGTATCATGATAACGCCACGTGGTTACGGGCAGGCGTATCACTTATCATCGGGTGAACATCCCTCTAATATCGTCGCTTAATTAAATTTAAAAAAAAATACTAATTGTAAAGCTACAAAGCCATTTAAATAGTTTAGTTTGGTATGCTACTTCGTAATGTCGAAATGAGGCGTTATATTAATACCTATTCAGACGACTTTAAACCAGATAGACATGGCAATAAAAATATTATCTAAATTATTGTTATTAATATTAGTAATAAATAGAATACAATCAGTTTATAATATGGAGGTAAAGTTATATGAAAACTTATTAACATTAAAATTAATAATGATTCCTTAGAGAGAGAGATCAGAAATCAGAGATCAGAGATCATGAAAAATTAATAAATAGTAAAGATTTACTGGTGGTAGATCCCTGATGCTGGACACCGTCTAGGTAGGTACCACGGCAGCGCCTATTTCAACCGCCAAACAGTAGTGTACAAAAACTACCTATAACCCGGTTTGAAGGGCGTTGTAACTAGTGTAATTACTTAAAGAGAATCAACATCTTATGTCTTAGGCAGCGAGCGCATTGTGATGCTGTGTATATTATCCCAACTAGCGCTGAGTTGTTATGGGCAGGCGTATCATTTACCATCAGTTGAACGTCCCATTTGCCTGGTCGCTTAATAAAAAAAAAAATTATCAATTGTTTTGTCAGAGACGAGATAATACGCCGGTTGTTCGCGTTATATATTAAGGCGACACAATGTGATGCAGTGTATATTATCTTAACTAGCGCCGAGTTGTTATGGCCGTTATCTTTTACCACCAATTAAAAGTCTTGTCCGTCTCGTTGAAAAAAAAAATTATGAATTTATTCAACTGTACACTAACCTGTGTCGCGGCGGTGAAGAGTGTAGTCATTTCCGTGAGAAAAGTCCGATACTTAAAAGTTTTACGGGACACTCATTCATAACACTGCCACTGTAACTGACACGAGAGTAATGGACGTGATTATCACGAACGATCAGCGCGTCCACCCGCGGCGACAGTCCGCTGTGTACTGCCACCGGTCCGGTCTTCAGCGCGCTGTCTGAACGCCGCGCTCGGAACAGCTCGGCCGAGGTCGGCTGAAGTCGGCCGGCCGGTGCATTACTGTTATTTTCACCTCGCTACAGTTTACGAGAAAATTATACAGCTGAAATGTACAGGTGACTACTGAACTCTTGTATCATCATCAGCCAATAAGTGTCCACTGCTGGACATAAGCCCACGCCAAAGACAGTCATATATATTAGATAGATTGAACAAAGTAAATAAAGTAATAATAAATTTCATCTTCCGTAGTACAATGGCTAAGCGCTTGCTTCTAGTTTGTTTATGGTAACACTTCCTTTTTTTTAATTGACGAAGTTACGAGACCAACGAAAAGGTCACCTGATAGTAAGTGACACGCCTGTTCATAACAACCTAGCGCCAATTAGGTTACGAGTTAGCGGTGGTAGGTCTGTTATCGGAGATCGTCTAGGCAGAGGTCACCGTAGCTCGTATTTCAGCTAACAAACAATAGTGCATAAATATTGCTCTGTTCCGGTTTTAAGGGCGTTGTAGCTACTTAAATTACAGTAACGAGACTTAACACATGTCTCAACATGAGCGCAGAGTGGTGCTACACTAATGTTGGGCAGCAGAAATATGAGCTGCAATCGCACTTACAGAGACGGTTTCTGAAGAGACTTACCATCAGTAAAATATACCACCACCACCATCACCACTACCACCAATAAACATAACATTTGTCTACTTACCTTGCATAATTAAGTCTACCATAATCATAACATAATATAATGACAGAGGTGAAATAATAAATTTCAATAGCCTTCGTAGCACAGTGGATAAACACTTACTTCGCATGTTCCTAGTTCCACTCCGGTACTAGATATTGTAGACTTTGATTAGTAACAGGATTCTTAATGAATTATCCTAGATATTTAGTGTTATAAAATAAGACACTACTTCCTATATCATCATCGTGAAGCGCCCATTTAAAGTGAAGTTTTGAGGTTAGAAATTAACTAACCAGGTCTTCAACTATTCTTTTCAACCGACATCATTTAATCCTATACTATGTAATATACATAGATATATAAATATATATATATATATATATATATATATCAATGTAAGGAACCAATAAAGGCTTTTTATTCTTATTTATCTTTATTACCTGTTATATTAAACGTTATGTGAAATTAATATCAACAGTTAATAGTATTACATGAATAAAATATTCTGTACAGAGGAGTTACATCTTAGAATTGCTGAATGCCTTTCATAAAAAGTATTTTTCGATTTTTTTCTTCTCCCGCCTGTCGTACGCAGACTCGTCTTCGTGATAAATAGAATTTTCATTAAAATCTAAGTAAAACAATCTTTCATGTTCGAGTGATTTCAAAAAGGCCAAACGGTTTTTTTTTCATGAAACGTTCAAACCTTTCCAAACTTTTGTTCCAGGTTCCGAAGCGTTTCTGCTTACTCGACCCTTTTATTCCTATAATCGTAAAACGTTTCTTTCATTAAGATCTTTGGTCTTTTGCCTTTGGTTATTAATTACTTTATATCCAGCGAAGTAAATACTTCGTCCACATCCAGTTCTACAGGACAGATCGCGTTAGATAATCATTTCGATTACATATACGAGTTTAAAAAATAAAACACTTCGTTGTTCATAAGACATACAATTTAATATTATATTCAGGGTAGTTTGAACATTTGAACACGAGGTATAAGAGGTCCCTCACGACAACTTACGGGACCCTGCTAAACAAACGAGGCTCTAGCTCCCACCAACCCGCATTGGGACAGCGTGGTGGGAAAAGACCGAGACCCACTCATATGAATCCGCTGGATGCCAGCACCGTGTGACCGATTGAAGTGAAGATCTTTGGGGTAGGCCTATTTCCTGTATTGGACATCTATCGGCTGATGAAAAAGTTTGAACAAAGCACTGAAGAGATGAGATGGAAAAATCATGGAAAAGAATAAAAGATTTGTGATAAGAAATATTTGAGTATTGAAATAAATGTAAGAATATAAGAAGATTGAAAAAAGTGTGGATTGATTGTACGGTGAATGCAATGAATGGAAAGTTGCTAAAGTACACAAATGTACGTAACTTAAATATTAAAAGTCATCGGTACATGCTGAACCTGAACCCGCGAACTCCGGAATGAAGACTGCACACTCTGAACATTAGGCCAGTGAGCTACATTGATATATACACCTATAATATTATTAACTGTACTATATCAAACATTTGTAACATCGCCAAATAGGCTAACACAATATAAACTTGCTTCATCAAAGTAAACTCCTGGAGGAGCAGACCGAGGTCTTTAGAAGTCGTTTAATATTCCTTATGCCGTACGCACTGGCGAACAGCGAGTTATAGTTCAGAGCATATTGATTTATGTCAAATTAAATGAGAAGTAATAGTGATTTATACTGTATATCTGAACTTTACATTAACATAGGAAATTTGTTTTTTTCTTTAAATTATTAAAGATATATATAATAATTAAAAACAAACATATATTTAATTAGTAGTGATTAAGTCAAGTATTCTCCACGAGCAATGGTAATGAATTTCTCAATTCGTCGCAAATGTATTGTTTTCTTAAAGAAAGATCAGTTTATAATTTTTTTTTTAAGTCGATAGAAAAATAACCTTTGGGCCGGGGCTCCGAGTTATCAGCTATCTCCATTTGACCGAATCCAACGTAGGGCATCTCGGATTGTCGACGATCCTGAACTTGCCGAGCGGCTAGATCCTTTGGCACTGCGTAGGGATCTATCTTCCCTATGCATACTTTACAGAGTCTACAATGGGGAGTGTTCCGAGGAGTTGTTCAATTTAATAGAAGCCGCTGATTTTCGCAACCGACCGTCTCGCCGGCACTATCATCCGCACCATCCGGATGGTTGGCGTTCCACTACAATGCGTTTTAAAAACAGTTTTCTGCCACGCACAGTAAATATCTGGAACTCGTTGCCATCAGCGGTCTTCCCCGACAACTGCGACATTGGGTTATTCAAGAAAAGAGCATATTCTTACCTGAAGGGTAGGCAACGCACTGGCGTCGCTAGTGACGTGGGCGGCGGTGAATCACTTACCATCAGGTGACCCGTCTTGCTCGTTTGCCTCTTATTTTACATAAAAAAAAAATAAAAATAAAAATATTGTATAACTATTCTCCTTTCTCGTTTACCATTTTCTAGTTTAGTCTATTATCTAGTTATATTTCAAGGTCTCTGTTCATAATTAAAGCATAAAAACTTTCATGATGGAGCTTGTAAGCAGTTAAGTAGGAGACAATGTATTAACCTATTTACAGTAAATAAAGAACTTATTTATATATATTTAGTCGACTCAATTTGTAGTTAAATATGTACAGTCTAAAACTAGAAACTAATTTGTACAGTATAAAAAATTACAGTACTTACTATTTATCTTAAAGTAACAACAGATGTTAATTATGGTTATTAACTATATAACAATGTTATCACTTAAATATATGTAAAAAATATTTGTGGTAGGTCTGGAGTTCCGCACAACAACTCTGGCTCCCACCAACGGGCATTGGGCTAGCTTGGTTGGAAATGGCCCAAATCCCTCCTTATAAACCCCTACAAACGCGGAGATCTTTAGGGGAGGCCTATGTTCAGCATTGGACGTCTATCTGCTGGTGATGATGATGAAGTTTCTATTGCTTGAGACCGTCTAGGTAGGTATTACAGCATCATCTATTTCTGCCCCCAAACAGAAGTGTGGAAACTTTACCGTGTTCTGATTTGAAAGGCACGGTACCTAGTGTTGTTACTGGGGTAACGACTATTAACATATTACGTCACCAGGTAACGGGTCCAGTGTATACCAACCTAACCATCAGGTAAACGTCTCGCTCGTGTCATCGCTTTGTTGAATAAAAAAATAACTATAACTCATTAAAATTAGGAGCCAAGAATTGTTCAGCACAGGGTATCCTAGTTCTGGACCGTATCCCATACCATCATCATCAGTCGATAAACGTCCACTGTTGGACATAGACCCCTACCGTAGAATCCCACACGGATCCACTGGTTCAATGCGGGTTGAAGGGAGAAGAATCTCGTTTGTTGATTAGCAGGGTACATCACGAGCAGGTGAGGACCCCTTACATCCCCCTCCCACATCGGAAATATATATTTCACTATAATATCTACGAAAACCAAGTAAATATTTTTTTTGTATATTTATCACTATTTAATCCACATGACATAGTATTAAACAATTTTTTATCCGATACAATCAGCAGAAATAGGTGCTCAGGCAACCGAGACTTACCACCAGTAAACAGAGACCTACCACCAGTGAAATTTTACTCGTTTACAACGATTCTACGTTTATTTCTCATTCGACAGAAAAATTATATAAAAATAAGGGTAGCAAATGTGAAGCTGTTTACTTAGCCATGTTTGCGACTGCTCCCGCAGGATTCGATGTATTTTATTCATATCAATAATACAGCTTTTTATTTCGTATATTGCGACCTAAATATGTTTGTTTGTACGTAAATATGTTATTTAATCTGTAATGAAGGAATACATGACTTCATCATCATCATGGTGGTAAGTAGCATGCGGCTACAGATGGTGAAGAATTATAGTCTAATATACTTTCGCTGTGATATGTTTACAGCCGTAATATAGTAATGCTGTTAAGGAGTTTAATATATGAAAATAAGTTTTATTTATTCTTCAATCACGTGAAAACTAGTGAATGTATATATATGGGAATATAACCATTCGACGCGGGATGATTTTTGAGGGTTATAAGAGATTTTTTGTATATCATAGATCCTTCATCATTTTATTTCGTATTGACTTTTACGAACACTTTCATTTTGGTATAATTATGCGGTTGCTATAGTAACGGTTGGCATAGAAAGTCATTTGCGGTTGCTCTCAAGGAATATTTCAGACAAATTCCAAGTCTAATTCTATATTACGACCAGAAAAGCCGGCGGGGAACTGCTAGTTAAAAGTATGAGTGATAGCTAGTCAAGGGTTTAAAAGAAACCTACTACCAATTTTTACAAAATGCTGACCTGGATTCGAACTGGTAATACCTATTCACTGCACCATGGTGGCGTTCAAAATAATACATATTACCTTTGTGTTCCAGTTAACGAAACACCCCTGGTATCGCCAGGGAATTGAACGTTCATAAATTTCGACAGGTTGTATTAAAAATATTGGATAGAATAAAAGTCACAAGTGTATAAAGTTAACTTTTCGATTCTGTACATAATAGTGAGGTGGTCGTAACGATATTTACTCACCACCATATTGCACCCTTAGTTATTATATATTAGATGTTTCACCTAGTTATATTAATAAATCGCCGTCGAACCGGAAACAACAGTAAAGAAAGGAATGAGATCTAGAAGGAGCCAACTGTTTGGTTTATAACATGATTGTATTGGTGATATATCTATGTTGCTACAGACCGTCTAGGTAAGTACCACCGCAGCGCCTATTGCAGCCGATACACAGCAGTGTGCAAACGTTACTGTGTTCCGGTTTAAAAGGCGCTCAAGCTAGTGAAATTACATGGGTAACGAGGCTTAACGTCTTATGTCTTAAGGCGGCGAGCGCAATGTAGTACTGTATGTATCACACTAACTACCGTCTTACTCGCCTGGTTTTATAAAAAAATAATATAAGACGATAAGTCTCGTTAACCCAGTAATTTTACTAGCTGCAACGCCTTTCAAACCGGTACACATTAATGCTTGTACAGTATACTATTCGACAGCAGAAATTGGAGCTGCGGTAATAGCTTAGATGGTTCCCGGAACAGGAGACGTACCACCAAAAATCTGCCTTCCTCTTCAATGTATACGATCACATTATTTTAAAACGGCAACCTTTACACCATTTTACGACTGATGTACAGTAATAAAATTAAGGAACACAATAATTTTCTAACTGCGCGACATAACTCTGACTGCGCGATGCTCAGATTGCGTACTTAACATGTGTTGCCGGCTGTTAAATATGATACGTAATTTATCTTCAGCGCATTCGAAACCGTAACATATTACTGGTAATTGCACGTACGTAATATAAATATATATACAGTAGAAGGTTCGCAAGGTGTATGAAGCTCACGATCATGATTTCTAGCATCATAGTTAACTGGGAATAAAGGGTCTAATTAGCAGAGAAAGTTACAACTTGTATGAAGAACTGTGAATACTGATTGGTATCGGATGCCGGAGACTATTTGGTGAGGTACCGCCGCAGCTTCTCTTTCTGCCGACAAGCACTACTGTGCAAGCATTACTGTGTTCAGGTTTGAAGGGTGCTGCAGCTGGTGAGATTACTGGGCTAAAGAGACTGAGCTGTCACAAGGCGATGAGCAGCGTGTAGTGGTGGATATATCACCCTAACTAGCGCTACTATGGTATATGCGTATCTCTTACCATCAGTCGAAAGTCACTCTTGTCTCATCGCTTCGTAGAGCTAAAAGATAATGCTTTATTCCGATCTACCTTAGTGGAAATCAAGTTACACTAAAATGACAGTGTTTTTTATATTCAAGCGAAGAGACGAGGGAGACGTTCACTTGGTGACAAGTGATACGCCTGCATATAACAACATGGCACTGGTTGAAATGACTTATACTGCACCACAGTACGCTCGCCGCCTGAGACATATTGAATCTCTTTACACCTGTAGTTACACTAGTTAAAGCGCTCTTCAAACTGGAACACAGTAATGTTTGGACGCTACTGTGGTGTCTACTTAGACGGTCTCCAGCAGAGACCTACCACCAGTAAAAATAAATTATTACATATTTGCCTTGATCAAATTTTGATGCGGTATATAATGGATGCGGCATTTTTAGTTATGCAATAAGGACGTTGTCGTACAGTCTTGAACATGTTCCCCGTACTAAGTAAAAAGTACACTCAAAGTCGCATCAATGGAGAGTACGAGCTGAATGACGACACAACCTGTACATCTGCCAAAGGAATGAAGATCTTGAAGCACATTCGAAGTGAATTCGAACATATTTTATAGAATTTCACATCAATTTCTAGATTAGTTTTCAGCACTAACTTTTTCCGCTAGTGTTAAATTTCTCTTATCAAATAACTACTTTAAATATTTATACCTCTGTGCTGGAGACCGTCTAAGTAACACCAAGTTACGTGTAATATCAAACTGTAGAGACTCATAAAAGTATACGCCGCGCCGGACCTTAAGTTGACCCTTTTTTTGTTGTAACACGTGCGAGCTTATTGTTGTCGTTTTAGATATTGAGTTCAAAGTAAAACATGTGCAATGTCATTTTTAGGTAATGAGTTAGTACGACAGTTAAAATTTAACTACTTTCGTGGGCGGACGTACATTATCGTTGTCTTCATAATTCTGAATAATTTTGCTTTTCCATACCAAATAAATTTAACTTCACTGGCGGATTACGGTAATAAAGAATACGCTGACATTTTCTATCGTTATGGACTTGATGTTGGAAAATTCCGTCTCGGCGTAAGACAGTGGTTATACACTACGACACTACTTTAACTGGTAACTGGTTAACGATGGATTGGCCGAGGCGGAGCAACACCGTGGCCCGCAAGGTGTCCTGATTTAACACCTTGCGATTATTACTTATGGGGTCACATGAAATCTTTAGTGTACACAACATCAATTAACTTAGATGATCTAAAGTCACGCATCATCGTTGCCGCTGATAAAATAAGAGAACAGCTCACAGGGCGAGTCACTCGATCTGACTTAAGAAAAAGGCTTCGTGCTTGTATCCGGAACCGTGGCCGTCAGTTTGAGGATAATTTAAATTAATTGTTACTTTAAACTGTTTAAACAATAATTATTACGTTAAAATTTATGTAGAAATAAGTAAAAAATAAAATCATCGGATTTTTTGAAAAATATTTAAAAAATTAATAATTCGAAAACCGTTGTTTTTGGGTAGGATATTTCAAATAGATAGGATCCGAGCTATATTTTAGCCCCTCCAGATCTTTTACACCTACTACTTTTCACCCTGTTTACTACATTTATTTTATTTTATTTTATTTAATATCTTTGTACACACAGCTAATAGAAAAAACTAGACAATAAGGATACAGAGTACAAGGGCACTACTTATTTCATGTTGAAATCTCTTCCAGTAGGCCCGAAGAAGGAAAGCAGAATTAGAAACACAAACCTAGTGCATACAGTAAACATTACATATAATAATATATACATATTACAAGATATAAAACAATACAAATACATACACATACACATACATATATATATACATACATATACTTACTTTTATATTATATATATACAAATATATACTTTTATTTAATACGATAAGGATAAATAGTGTTCTTTAACAGATTTCTTGAATGCTGCTATGGTTTTGCACGCTCGAATGCTCGGAGGGAGGGAATTCCAAAGTATGACTGCTTGTACGGAAAATGATTTTGCGTAAGCATGTGTTTTATGAATAGGGCATTTGAGGAGAGTTTTAATGTGTGTTCTACAAGGAGCGAGGGAGGGGCGGGCACAGGTAAAGCAATCACGTAAATATTGCGGGTAGTTAGGATTATGTAGGATATTAAATAAGAGGCACAATATTCTAGTATTTCTGCGGAAACGGACTGGGAGCCACTTGAGCTTTTTGCGGAACTCAGAAACATGATCGTATTTTTTGAGACAAAAATAAAACGGATACACAAATTTTGCAAACGCTCAAGCTTGTTGAGAAGCTCCTCAGTGGCATCTAGGTAGCAAGCATCAGCGTAGTCCAGAATGGGTAATATGAGACTTTGTGCAAGAGAAATTTTAGTTTCCAAAGGCAAAAAATATTGGAGACATTTGAGTGTATGAAATGCAAAGTTAACTTTGATGCTAACATTGCTAACCTGCTCATTCCAGCTTAAGAAAGAGTTAAAAATAAAATTTTAAAAGTGATGAAAAAGAATTCAGTTAAAATATACAAACTCATACTGATGTAATAATTTTAATTGCACTTTACAAATTCGATTCCGTTTTCACTTTGACGTCTCAATGACACTACAAATATAATTATGTCAGGAACTTTCACTGCGGAATATCAATCAACGAAATTGATATAAAACTTTATTCTGTTATATATTTATTTATTTTTATATACAATAACAAACCGGAATAAACAAAATGAGTGAAAATAACACAATAACAGACAGGGATCTATTGACAGCGATAAAGAATATTCTTAATAAAAATGGAAGTTTAAACAAGATACAGGCTGAGGTAAACTGTTGGTTATATTCGAATATTTACACAAGCATAACTTGCTCAAGATCTTCTGTAACGAAAGGAATAGGTCATTAATTTGATGACGCTAAGTCTAAACGTAATATGTAGCATTTGTTAGGATATTTACACCACACCATATTTGTGCAATGAACGATGTGCTTGACATTGTCGTTACATAATAAGTTCATTGAAAATAATGCATTTGGTACAGTAAAATTTGCACATTACTACTTAGCGGTAGGAATAGGGATGCAGTGGTATCTACCTAAAAGGTCTTCGGCAACAGATGCTTACCACCACCGTTCGTAGTTACTATTAAATTTGAGTAAGAAGACTTGAAAATGTATTGAAGTAAAAGGACAGGAATCATCGTACACTTCAAACCTAGCCTCCTAGCCACTTAGTTGAACTATCATAATCCTTGAACACTCCTTCTGAATTTTTGTTTTAGATGCGTGCCAAAGTCACCGAGATCCTTCAGGACAGGCAACTAGCCAAAAGTCCACGCAATCAAAATTTCTGCGCCCCGACCCCGTCTGCTGAAGTGTTACTAATCAA
The DNA here is from genome assembly GCA_029034505.1 of Ornithoptera priamus. Lineage (NCBI taxonomy): Eukaryota > Metazoa > Arthropoda > Insecta > Lepidoptera > Papilionidae > Ornithoptera > Ornithoptera priamus. The sequence goes on along the minus strand of JARDWD010000508.1, from coordinate 2,967,454 downwards.
CGATTTAATCAAAGAATATCTCGAGTGGAATGGATACCTTTACACTTCGACCGTACTGACGTCGGAGGCAGCACTGCCTGCTGAGAAACGAACAAGAACTGAACTCTGCGTCGAAGTAGGCGTCAAGGATGATGAGAAATCATCGGCCTTACCGCTCTTGACCAACATCGTCGCTGCATACATTGAACGTATAAAGCGCAAAATTAGCAAAATTAAAAAGGATTCTTCGTAATATATTCGGTTAATGTAAAAGCCCACTTATCGTTCCCACAGCTGGAACTAGAGCTTTCTCAGGCAAGGGTATTCAGTTAGCTTTATACATTGTCTCATGAGACAACTTTGACATTAACTTAACATTCGATATGGATGACCTTCGTCGCTATAGACTTTGACATTTAGTTTTACTTACATAAACTACAGGAGTATTCAAAATTGCATCCCAAATTTGACACGACAACAAACAGGAAGTACACAGTTCAAGTAATTTCTTTACATCCGTTTTAATCATGAATAACTGTTTTATATTGGGCTGACGCCTGTTTTGTTTTTGTTGTAATATATCTTAAAATAACTACATAAAAGTTAAACCTCATAATGCGATAACTTGAATATTTAACTACGATTCAATTTCTTAGTAAATTCTTGTTACTTTATAACGGTGTTTTTCTTTAGATTTCCTGCGATCAGTTTATTGAACGGACCAGTTATGAGACTGCTGATAGTGAGGCTTGCCTATTCAGAAGTCTCTTGCCGAAGACCGTGGCCGTTTCACAGCGGCATTGTTATGGTAGCAAGTTAATAATTACAGGGCTATCTAGCTCAAAGAAAACCCTATTATCGTCCTGTAGTGGATTTGGCACATGTAACACCTCAATCGAAACAGGAACTCCTTGTACAAAGTAAAGTAATCAACATCATCATAAGCCTTTGTTAATCCACTGATGGATATATGCCTTCCCCAATGTCTTCCAGTAAATGCGATCCCCGGCTTTTCGTTTCCACCGACTTCCGATGGCCATGATGTTGTCGGTCGATCTGGAGAGGGGACGTCCTACACTTAAGAATCCTGTACGCGGCCTCCATTCTAAGACTTTCCTCCTCCACACCAATACGGCCGACACGCATGCCAAGCGTAGTGACTTATGGCCAATACTCCCCAATGGACAGCAAACACAGTGTTTAGAGCTAAATATTCTTTCTTCAATATAAAATTAATTAACCATAAAAATTATATGTATAATAATAAAACTACTAATAAGAAGTTATCAAACAACTCAACAGATGGCGCTGCCATAAACAATAGATCACGCTATCGTTTATTAAAGCGCATATCCTTATAAAGATCGTACATTTTTATGTACATTGCTTTTGCTCATAAATCAATACGAGATATACAATTGTATCCATCAACTGGATCTCTCTGGATCTTTGTAACGGCAGGTCTTGGTCAGTAAATCATTATGGATTATACAATTATAACCATTAACTGGATCTCTTTGGATCTACGTGATGCCAACGTTTGGTAAACAAATCATTACAGAGTATACAATTGTATCTATTAACTGGATCTCTTTGGATCTTCGTAATACTGTTGTATTTAATAACTTACTCAGTACTTTCACTTGCTCTGCTCATTATCAATATAGTGCTGATATTACTGCGTGGCGTTGTCATTTACCAAAGACCCCACACTCCACTTCTAGACTTCTACAAAGCTGTAGTTATATGGTCTTTGATCGTTGAATAATATTCCATGTTGTGTACACGCCGATAGAAATAAATGCACTTTGGGAACCACTGTCGTCGACTGAAATTTATCCCCGTACACTGCACGTACAGGAACCCGCAATTGATTCCCACGACATCTGTTACCAGACCTCTCCAGCACAGAACTGACCGAGGAAGATATTAATCTCGCTTGACCCTTAAGTTACACTCAAACATCATATATTTACACTACATATCAGTGGATCTCTAGTACTAACCATATATAACAAAGTACCGTTCTTCGGGAATAAAGTCTGTTAATTTTTGCTGCTGGTAGATAGAACACCGTTTAGTTATATATTTGACCGTTCGTGTAAACATTGTCGTGTTCTGGTTAGAAGGACTTTATGGTTAGGTAGTGGCGCAACGAATATCAAAATGTTGTCTCAAAGCGTACAACTTAGTGCAGTGTATACTTTCCTAAGCGACGTCATATTGTTTTGAGAAAACGTGAACTTGCCATCAGGATGTCATTGTTGAATAAAGAAAATTAGTGTAATGGATTACTTGATGAATAATTTAAACCTTCATATATACATATAAATAGTTATATATATATGTATATATATATATATAGAAACAGATATATCGCTGAGATTGGCGATATTATCCGTACAGTCATTTCGGACATAATTCAGAACAAATAACTTGACAAACAAAAATTTGTAAATCAGGTTTGTAGTGTAGAACTATTTATACAGTTCCATTTTTTTTAACTCTCGACTCTTAAACTAGTCGACTTATTTGAAAGATAGAAATCTTATAGAGCCAAGAAACTACAAAGAAATACACAAAGATACTTGTTAATTACACAACACACCTTTCCTTTTATCTAGTTATTTCCTAAGAGGATGTTCTGTCGTCTGACAACGGTTTAATGCCCGGTTGTCATCGTGAAAGGAAATCCAACTAAAGTATTTGAGTCCTTATACTCTGGCTTCTTTTGATGCATGGAAGATGTTCTCCGTACACTGCTAGACGTACAATGGACTTTGAAGAACCCATTTCATTAGGGATCTCTACAATAAACCTCAACCAATATCTGTAGTTGGGTTAAAAATATATAAACTTGGTTTTGTTATGGATGACTGTTAGTGATGTAATTATGTCGTGTTTAAATATTGATTGAACTAAGAGGCGTTTTCGTAATGAATGATCTGATTGTATATTTTTTCAGCATGATTACAATTTCATATTTAAAATTGAATTGTACTTTTTAATTAATATTGTGTATGTGTACGAACAATAACGGATTTATTTTTGGTAACAGCGGTGTAGGCGACAAAGTGGACCGATCCCCGTCGCCCACTCTTCATTTCACTTAATTGTTATGCTCGTATCTATTTTAAAAAATATTTTCTATGGTACTAAACTAACGAACAAAATTTCACAAAAAACAAACAGAGGAGTCATCATCATCACCATTGTCAGCCTTTCTTTATCCGCTGCTAGATATAGACCTTCCCCTATGTCTTGCCATTGGGGAGTATTGCCCGTAAGTCACCACGCTGGGCAGAGAAATATCGATTTAATATTAAAAAATACGATTTCTCTTAAAATGAAGTAAAAGAGAAACAGTCAGAAATGAAGTATCATTCTCAATAGCTAAATACTTCAGTGTAAAATTTTCTTTACAAAAAATAAGACCTTTGACTATCATTTTCCATCGCGGTTGCATTTAACGTTATCGCAATTTTTACAACTTTTAACAGCCGGCTTTTCACGTATCTCGATCCGGACGTAGGTTTCAATTTTTCGCGAAGCTTCGACGTACTGTCATACAGCGAATTTACCTTCAGACTGTTTTTTTTTTGCGACAACAACGCCTGCAGTGGAACTGACGCTTGTATCGCTGAGGGCGAGGTAGCATCCACAGGTACAAAATAAACCCTAGACAATTGCACGAATTTTACGTTTGTTATTTTAGGTTATATTTTTTTGTGGCGTAAAAAAAACTTTCAATTGTACCTTTTTAAAAGTATAACTGTAGTTTTTACTTTTCATTATAACATTTTTTTTTATTTATATATTAATGCGGTCTTTCTGTTTACTCGTACACCCGAAATTGCTTTAGTCTGACATAATACATATTAATATGAAATTATATGAAAAATGTTTTTGTTTTTACCACGTATTAAAAAAAGATTACAACCCCATTTTTAATCTTATTATTGATGTTTAAATTATTAATTCTACTTATATCGATTTTTTTATATCTAACAAAATTTGTAACTGTACTCTCTTCTTAACATATATAATTTAGTTCACAAAATTCTTTACTAAGATTTATATGTAAATATGTAATTCTGCTTATCATTTTACCGACGTACGTCTGATCCAATTTTTTCTTTTTAATTTCGTGTAATCTAAACTAAAAAGTTTGTTTATCCTAAAGCCACGGGCATCAGTTAGTACCAATTAATGTTTTGATCTTTTGGTTGTTCGGTTAGATTGAAAAAAAAAATTACACGTGAATATCTACTGTCTTTGTTGCATCTTTAATAAACTCGTATATCTTCTATCTTAATCGTTAGTTTTTTCATAATCATCATCAATTTCGTCGGCCTCTCTCAAGGAACGCCACTTGGGCCGATCTTCTATTAAGCGATCATTTGTTTTATGCGGTGGTTTATTTTCTAGTTTCATATCACTTCTATACGAATTAGGGTAAAATAGATACGTTGTTATAGAACGGTCTAAAAGCAGTAAGCTATCATTATGTACTCCGTTATGGCGTAATGAAACCCGTTTATCTCTGGAAATCTGGCCATTCGAACGCGCAAAAGGCTTTTGTGTTCTATAATAGATTATTACGGATACCCGGTAGAGACTATTCGTTATGAGCGTCACTCTCTGATAGAGACATTTAGTTAAGGATTAGAATTCTGAACATGAATTTGATTTAAAATTCGCATGTGACTTACGAAGAAATTACTGACGTATTTCGATCGTTACAACTTTAATACTATTAAATATTAATTTACCTTTTCTAATATCGTACTACAATTTTGAAATACTTATATATCTCTAAAAGGTACATAAAATGGAAAGCTGAAATTTAGCCAACGAAGCTCCTAATCAATTAGGCCAAAGAGACTAAACTAAACATTTAATGATAAAAACAGTAAATCTGGACCAAGTATAAACATAACCGTTATATAAGTCTCTTCTGAAAAATATCCAGAATAGAGCGAAGTGGAGGAAGAGAAGTAAGAAAGACCTCATAATAAGACTACTTATACAAAAAAGAAGTCACGTCTCCGACGAAGAAGTCACGCAGGACGCTCTTGATAGCAAAGACCGTACTGCTCTTCCCTGCTAGGAACCTGACGAGACTGACGACTGAGTATTGTCCGGATAACAACAAATTAAGTATGCAGTAAGTGGCTTAAAGAATAACTGCGCAGAAGGTTAAGGGAAACTACTGGAACTCGTTTCCTGTTTATTATAATCATAATGAAGGAGTTATAGTCCTATCCTTTTCTTCGATGGGTGGGACTCCTTAAATGTCTTTATTAATATAACGTCTTCACACCGCTCTCTCTGCACTGTTACTCACAAATACCTCAGTTCAGTCCTCGTATCATAACTTGAAAACTACAACCACTTAAAAATAGGTTAACTTAGTCCTGATATATACGACTAACAATAATCCTTTCTAGTTAAATGCTCGTTGTCAGCTACGCGGAGTGATCGATTGACCTATCGCTTTTAATTGCATCGGACTCCCGTCGCGTATTTTTTCTAAGTCCGGGACTATATTGAAGCATATCCGCTGAGGCGATAAATTGGCCAATTTGCCCCCCTCTATCCCCTCATTCACCGCCGTGCTTCGTATTCCGCAACAGCCCCTGGTTACTTTAATTAATTATACGCGAATACTGCTGCTGCTTGATGCGACATTAACATGTTAACTGCGGATGTACTGGGCTTTGTATTATTCATTACACTTACATGTCGCGGCTGTTCATTTACGATATTGGCTTCCGGTGCTCTTTGTACAATTAACTAAATGATTTTTTTTATATATAATTATTCTTTATTATTTTAACGTATGGAATACATTAATTTCATTCAAACAATTTAATATTAAACTGCCGTTACTGACATAGTATATAAACACTATAGCGTTAACCCTCACTAACTTAATACGAACTATTAATTTGAAATAAATAATTAATGTTTTAATTTAACTACGTAGATTGTAAATTTTATTTACACTTAATATATATTATATGAAATTATAATTTTTGCGAGAAATGCAATAGTTTTTTTTTATATTGAATAAAATGTTTGTTCTTGTGAGGACAACGGGTCAAACATTTAACGGTAATTTTAAGTATATTAATAATTTTTATTATTTAAATATATAACTTAGTTCAGTGGTTTGTATAACTTTTATTATGCTATTTTACTTGAACTTACATTTAAAATGTATACATATGACCACTTTCTAATTAACTCATTTACTGACTGAACGAATTGAAAGAGATAACTTTAAACTCTTTGATCGACATATACATACAATTGGTTTAAACGAATAGTTAAAAAAAAACTATTAACAATATTAGAAAAGCTTTTTGCAGTATTAAAAATGCGATCTAGATTGTTGGTGTCTAAATTGGTTGTGAAACCACCACACTTTATATAGAATGGATGGATGAATGGAAAAAGATTTGTTTCCGGTTGAGATAAAATTAATCTAGTTTAAATATAGTATTGTAAGAATTTATTTCATAATATTGAGGTTAAATTAACTTTAATAATTCGTTTTCATAACATTAAGTACAATGAAGGAATTCATAGTTCATCTTTTGTGAAGTCATAAACTTGATAATAAGTTAGATAGATTTGGTGTTAAGTAATGATGTAGTCTGCGGTGGTAAGGAGCATTAGCCGATGTTATTGTAAAGACAGCGGTTTTTTTATTCAATTAATCGACGGGATATTCATCTGATGGTAAGTGATACTCCTGTTTATAACAATGTGGCGCTAATTAGGATAATATACACTGCACCATATTGCAGTCGTCGCTTGAGATATAAGATGTTGAGTGTACCCCAATAACTAGTAACTACAGCGCCCTTCAAACTTGAACAAAGTAATGTTTGCACAGTGCTGTTTGTGGGCTGCAATAGGAGCTGCAGTGGTCCTTATCAGACGGTCTCCGGGTAAAAGAGACCTGCCGCCAGCAATGTGAAACTCTCATGCGTGATATTACACAGTATTTAATATTTCCTACTTAGACGAAGCTTACCAGCTTACTTCAAGTCTGCATATTAAAACGTCTAATCCAATAACATGTCACCACTTGCCTAAATACGTTTCGTGTTCGCCAAGAGCCCAATCGCTTAGAGCAAAGTCCACAAAGTGAGTTGGCAGTGACACAAATCCCATTTCAAACGCTTTATCACACTGATTCATGTGACGCATACATTCAATTTATTGTGACAGTCGTTTTACTTTCAATTGCTTATGGTACAGATGTCATTGTACTGAAAGTGTCATCTTTAATTTAGTTTCCGATATATTTATTAATATTCATATGCAATAGTGAAGTTTTTATCAAAAAATTTTAAATTTAAATTTTCACTTTCTAACAATGTCGAAAGTCCTATATTTGTCTGTATTTACAAATAAGAAAGAGATCTCTTAATATCAAATCATTACAAATTGACATTTATCATCTTAGGCGTGATAGTCCTAGACATTGAGTCCTATCTTAAATCTATAATAAATATCATCAATAGCCTATAGACGTCCACTGCTAAGGTCTCCCCCAATGATTCACACGCACGCCACGCACAAGACGCACACACACACGCACACGCAAACATACATGCACATGCACCCACACACAAACACGCACACACACGCACGCACACATAAGCACTACTTTGAATCTCAGTAAACTTGGCATAGTCATCATCAGCTGATAGATGTCCACTGCTGGACAACGGCTTCCCTCAAAGATCTCTACATTGATCGGTCACATGTTAATCGCATCTAGTGGAATCCCGCGATTCTCACCAGATCGTCGCTCCACACATCTACCGGTACGCGGGCGCCACTCAAGGGCCTTACTGCCCCATCGGTCGTCGGCCCTTCGAGCAATGTGCCTTGCCTACAGCCACTTAAGTCTAGCAATCTTTTGGGCTATGTCGGTGACCTTAGTTTTTCTGCGGATCTCCACATTACTGATTCGATCGCGCAGAGAAACTCCGAGTGTAGCCTTCTCCCTTTGGGTGACTTTGATCATTTTTATAAGACCGATAGTGAGTGGCCACGTCACGGATCCGTATGGCAACACTGACAACGCGAGCGAGTTGAAGACTTTTGTATTCAGGTTCCGATGATGGAAAAATATCGGGAGAAAACCGTCATGTATCAAAAACAACATCTTCGATAGACATTGATTCTCACTTGGTTTGTATAGTGCATAGTCTTAAGTCTTCTAGTGAAAGAAGGTAGCTATTCCCAGCTGTGGGAAAATTAACAAGCGTATTTATTAATATTTTATATGGCGGCAAGTAAAGTGTGTTTATAATTAAAACAGTAATAATAGAGAGATAAATAATCATCTAAGTGGTAGGTCTTTATTGCCGTCTAATAAGTACCACCGCAGCTTCTATTTTTTCCGCTAAACAATAGTGTCTAAAATTACTGTGTTCCTGTTTGAAGGGCGCTGTAGGTAGTGGAGTAACCCGTGTAAAAAGATTCATCAGCTGTGTGGTGCAGTGTATAGGATCCCACCTAGTGCCACGTTTTTCTGGTCAGACGTATCGCTTACTATCGAGTGAACGTCCCGCTCGTCTCGACACTTCGTAGAATAAAAAAAAAAACCACTCCTGTAATGGCGACGTAAATATTTTTTCACATGCCAACACCACACGGACATGTCCGGCGTGTGCTTGTTTTGCGTTTTAATGGAAATATTTCATATTCATGTACTCAGTTTCCAATTCTCTTTAACGGCTCGGTTTTCGTGCAACTGGCACATACCTATACACGTGTACGGGTATATACCATTCGCAGAATCAGGGGATTCTCATACGCAGCCATTATATATGTGCTTATAATCATTCATTTTATAAATATTAACAGTTTTAGGTTATACACAAGCTATAATTATTATTACTGGTAATACAGTTATATAGTGGTATTTCCATTCAAAAAAAGAGAAAAATAATCAATGTTATGAAATTAGTAAGATTATTTATATAGATATATTGTTGCCATTTGAGTACTTGAGAGAGAATTATATTTAGTACTGGATGTGGAGGGAGCTGATGAACTAATGAACGAATGATCAAATAATCGAATGATCAAGTGATCATATGCTCTAATGAACAAATAAACAAATTAATGCATGGACGAATTGACGAATGAATGCAGGCATCAATTGACGAATGGGCGAATTGACTAATAAACGAATGAATGCATGAATGAATGGACAAATAAACGAATAGAAGAGTGAATGAATGGACAAATGAACGGTTAGAATGAATGCATGGAAGAATTGGCGAAGGGGCGAATAGACGAATAAACGAATGAATACATGGACGAATTGACGAATGGACGAATGAATGAATAGACAAATGAACGAACGGTCGAATGGGTGATTGAATAAATTATTGAATAAAGATAGTTATCTTAATTACTAAAGAGAAGTTATTTGATAAGTGTACGGCCGTTTCTAATTACGACCGGAAGCGATATTAATTTCTTTGTTATTAACTAGTATTGCAAAAGGAATTCCTTATTATATGTACCGAGTAAACATTATGAACAAAAGGGAGAAGCTAAAAGCACTGACACGAGCAAAGTAGGTTGGAAATTTAAAATGCGAGAGCAATTAACACAGTCGGCAGATATGAATCGAGACTTGAACGAGTGCACAAAAAGCACTTGGACGCAGTCCAAAGGAAATTCATGATCTTAACTTTTGTATTAAGTACCTTTTTGCATTTCACTTGCATAAGAACCCGTTGAGTTATTGTAACGGGACGCCGGAAACGATTGTCTAAATCTTTAGCATCAAACAGAATACTGAATCAAGCGATCGTCTTCGATCTTCACAGGATTCTCCTGGCAAGTAGTCCAATTCTGAACTTACCGTTACTTGGTCTCCATTGAAAACTCTTCCCTCTATATTAGACTTTAGATCAGTTGTGAAGGAAATCAATTGTGCATTGATTTGTATGCGTAGTGTTGATGAAAGGACTGAACACGATGTCCACCTACTAGTAACCACTACTTTTGCACTTAAACTCGAAGTTTCAGTTGAAGTATTTACACAGCACCTCATCCTAATCTTCAGAGAAACACGTGCGAGGAAACTACTATAGGAAACGAAGACGGATAGAAGACAAATTAGTTTTTTCTACGCAATAACAATGTGATATTAATTAAGATGTATACACAGCATCACATTGGAGTAGACTCGAGATAGAGTAGTAATATCTTTATGTCGTTATTATACCTGTTTATAGTTATTTTACTATTATTAATAACAAATTTAAATAATTATCATTATACAAAAATAAATAATTCTTTTTGTTTTCTTTATAATGTGATAGTGGTAGATAACCAGCATGAGTTATTACATTCCAAGGTTCCTGGTAGAATGTGAAAGAAAAGTTTGATGATACAAAGAGTTGGACTGGGTTTAAACTCCATCAGTAGAAACAGCTGAAGACCGGATTGATCTTCTCCGACAATCTTAAGTTAGAAGACATCATGATGACAGGCAAGAACTGACGGATTAGATAGAAACTGATATATCGCATGTGGCATTGGATTCGAATCATGGAATAGTTTTAAAAGCCAAGGAGGAGTTGTATAGGAATCTTCATAACTGACTCAATAGTAGTGTAAGTCTATAACATCATCTCCCACTCCACTGCTTGACATGGGCCTCTCCCGAAGATCTCTACATCCATCGGTCACACGTTGCTTGCATACAGTGGCTTCCCGCATCTCTCACCAGATCGTCGGTTCACCTTGTGGGAGGCCTCCCAACACTACATCTACTAGTACGCGGCCGCCACTCGAGGACCTTACTGCCCCATCAGTCGTCAATCTTTTTTAAGTCTAGCTATCTTTTGGGCTATGTTGGTGACCTTAGTTCTTCCGCAGATTTCCACATTTCTGACTCGATCGCGCAGAGAAAGTCTGAACCTACGTCTCTCCATTGCCCTTTGGGTGACTTTGAGTCTTTTTTTAAGATCGATAGTAAGAGGCCACGTCTCGGCTCCATACGTCAACACTGGGAAAACGCGCGAGTTGTAGACCTGCCCTCTGACAGTTAGAATCTTATGTTATCTGAGACGAAAAGATGCTGCGTAGCCTGCAGAAAGCTGCCCAGCCCAGTTGGATTCGTCGATTGACCTCTTTCTGAAATTTGAACTTACCTAGCGGGACTGTTTGTTCCAGACAAACATGTTCGTCGACAAGGTCCAGCGTAGAACCCTCGACCAGTATTGCCGTGGGTACAAAAAGGGCATTAGACGTAATGTTTATCTTCTCCATATTTTAAAACCCACGCGTCGAGATGCTCTGCCGAGGTCATCGAGCATTTTGCCAATGACTTCCATGGACTTTATGACACTTGTGCTTTAATACCTATTTTACGACAGTTTAATAAACTACTCGACAATACCGAGACGTTGATATTGATGCGTAACTTTTTGAAAATTCAATAACAAACTTATGAAATTCAGTCGCAACTTGTATTTGAGTTTTGCTTTCAGTCCTTTGTTATAAAGTTTTATCGCTTGGAAACCGATAAAAGCTGACTTAAATTTAGCACTTCCGGAGAAACATCTATTATATAGGTGAAGTATTCTTTTTCACGCCGTATAACATGTCTCCTGATACAATGTGTTTGTGGTCATCATTTTAAGAAGACGAGTAAATATTACTCCCGCTTTATTTCTTTGTTAATATCATAACTATTAAGGAGGGAATATTAATTTAGCTAGTAACAAATATTTTCTGGTGGTAGGTCTCTGTTGGCGGAGAATTTCTAGGTAGATATCATCGCAGTGCTTATTTCTACCGGCATACAGTAGTGTGTTCTAAGTTGGAGGTACTTGTAACTAGTGACATTACTACGGTAACAAGACTTAATATCTTTTGTCTTAATACGGCGAGTATAATATGGTGTAATGTATACTATCCCAACCAGCGCCATAGTTTTATGGTAAGGCGTATAGTTTACTATTAGGTGAACGTAAAGCTTGTCTCGTCGCTTCGATAAATAAAAAAAAACAGAATAATGCTTTAAACTCTACTACTTTTGTTTAAGAGCTTCAAAGGGATAGATCTAATATATTTGACGAAGCTACGAGACTAGCCGGTCAAGGTCAATGTCATTATGGCAGAAAAAGAGTTTCAATGTGAAAGGCGGTACAGTTAGTTATCATAACTATTATGGTAAGAATATCGTGGTGGTGTATCTTAAGAGATGCTCATATCCATCAGTAGACCCCTGGAGAATCATTATGATTATTGACTTTTTTAATTCTTCAATAAAAACGTGAAAAGTGTCGGCAGGATCGGCAACATCCCAGTGATACCTCTGGCGTTACTGGCGGTTATAAGTTGCGGTTACCGCTCAACATCAGGGGGTCCGCATGCCTGTTCGCCACCTAAGTAGTATAAAAAAAGTCTTATTCGACGAAATGACGAGACTAGCGAGTTCATCTGTTCGTGAAATATACCTGCCCATAACAATATAGCGCTATTTAGGATGATAACACGTTAAATGTTCCGCCGGTATTTTCATCAGCTACAACACCCTTCAAACCAGAACAATATGTTTACAGTCTACTGTTAAATAGTATAAATATGAGGTGCGGTTATCCCTACCCGGTCTCAGGCAGCAGAGAACGACCACCACCATAAATAAAATATAGTTCTCACTTAACCTAGTATGAAACTTGGCGAACGCAGTGGAGTCGATGATCTGGCGTTGTTCGTTTATAAAACAAACTGGAAACGGAAACCGTGTTATGCACTTGTTATTGAATACCAGCGTTCAAATTTATCGACGTGTGAAAAGATTACAAATAAATGTATATGAACCCGGCTACGCGGAAACTCAAGATATTGGAGATGCACTGGTTTCGTTTACCGCCGCATACATTGGTATTTAATGATATTTATTGTGATGCTGTGGTTGCTAAAAAAATCACTTTATTGCACACGAAATAACATAAATAATTGAGAAAAAAATATTACATTTGCTTGATTATAATATTCGCTGATTGTCTTCAACGAGCTACCGATATGTTTTAATTAACATGAAACATCTTGCTTCTTATATCACAAGATCAATCTACCTAATCTATCTTCAAACATCACCAGCTTCTTATAACGGTAAGTGACATGTTATTTAGTGATAATTATGCCATGGTGAGTTGCTATATAAGTCGCCTAGAATACACTAGCTCTCATATGTTGACGTACAGAACACAATGATGCGGTTAAGGCAGTAGATATATAATACGAGGTCGCCAGTTAGATGGGTTCGAGAATATTGTACCAATATCCAAACCCTATCGTATTTAGGCTCGGAAGTTATACGCTACCGGAGACCGTCGAGATAGTTAATCCTGCAGCTCCTATTCCTGCCGTCAACCAGTAGTGTGAAAATATCATGTGTTCCGGTTTAAAGGACGCAGGACTTAGAGAATTTACGGAGGTAAGAAGGTAATAAGATTGTGCAATGTAATACTTTGTATATCATCCTAATGCCACAATTTCAGACTTGTGCTGCCCTTCGCAGCTGTGGTGGAGTCGCGGAGGGAGAGGAGTGTCGGTAATGCGGTTCGCCGCTCTCCCGACCCTCCGCGAATAAGCGGTGTCGCACCGCTGATGCGGCGGCGTAGGGGCCGCGGGTGAAGAGATGTCGGAATTACGGCCCGCTGCTCTTCCTATCCTCAACGGCCGTAAAACAGTTGGCGGCGGAGCCCAAGACTAGATGCGCTGCAGAGACCGGAGAAAGTTTTCTCTCTTGGCTCCCATGGCCTCTGGGTGATGGATTCGGGATGATCCGTTTTCCAAAAGGCGAAAGGAGGCCGAGAGAAGGGCGCGCTGTAAGTTCCAGCTCGCCCTAACAGACGTGGAAAGAGCGATCTCGCCCCCTAGGGGAAGCTGCGCGGTGCAGCCGGCGTTGGCGAGGCGACGAAGGTGTACAAAAGCGTTCCCGTAGCCCCACCGTAAAGCCACGAAGGTGGAACACCGTAGGGGTTTTAGTCGGTACAAGTCCGACGTAAGCTGTGTTTGCCCCCGCGATAGCAAGTATGCGCAGACATTTCCCCCACCTAAAAAAAAAAGGCGTAATATGAAGAGAACATCGGATTCGTCTATTCGATTCGTAGAATAAAAAGTTTTCTTTGTATATTTTGAACGATTCAATAAGGTTAATTTTGAAAGTTAATATAATTGATGTAATTAACAATTAGTTAACTTAGATTTTAACGTTCGAGTAACTTTATGTTATAAAAGAACGCTTTTGATAGAAAATTATAACTTTATTATGTTTCTCAGTGAGACGTTATTTGTGATGAGAAAAAGGTCTTGAGGTCTTGAGTTCAGGATTCAAATGGTAACTAAAAGATTATTTCTAGTTAAGTTTATATTTAAGTTTACATACATGTGCGCATATCACGATTATCCCGTGTAAAAATAGCAAGTGCATGACATAATCCAAATGAAAATATATTTGTTAATATAGAAATAGTACGAGGAGGGATCAAAAAGTAGTGAGAAGAAAAAAAATAAATACTGGCATAGCTCAGATACATATTTGTAATATAAATAAAGAAAAAAAAAATCGATTCTGTTTTGTTTTTTTCTGTATATAGTTATTTGTTTGCTTCGTGTCAGAACGTGTTCCCGGAAATGGAGAAAAACGAAGTGCGAGCCGTTGTATCGCAGTACAGCCACATTGTATTGGAGAGTCTGCTCCGCCGTATTCCATTGTCGCAAGGTGGACTTCTCAATTTCGAGTGGGGAAAGGGAGCACGAAAGACAAACATCGTTGCGGCCGTCCATCGACGTCAGTAACTCAAGAAAATGCTGCGAAAGTCGAGAAAATTGTATTGAGCGATCGAAGAGTTACCATCCGATACTTAATTCAAGAAACTGGCATTACATATGGAAGTATTCAATCCATATTGAAACAATCTTTGAATATGAGACAAGTCCCCGCAAGATGGATGCCGAGAATGTTAACCGACAGTCAGAAACAAAATCGACTTGACATTTCGAAGATATTGTTGGACAAGTTTCAAGAAGATTCCGAAAACTTTTTGTCTCGTTTTGTAACTATGAACGTAACATGGTTCCATCAATTTGTTCCCGAGGCAAAACAGCAATCTTCGCAATGGAACCGGCCATCATCACCGACCTCGAAGAAGTTTCGTGCCGAGGCATTGGCTGGCAAGGTTATGGCCTCAATATTTTGGGAGTCAGAAGGGATATTGTTGATTGATTACCTGGGGCTTGGAACCACTATTACAGGCCAATATTATGCAGCTTTAATTCCCAAGGTGATGAATGCAATCAAAGAGAAAAACTTCGAAGAAGCGTGCTGTTTCATCATGACAACGCACCCGCGCACAGGTCGACAGTTGCGATGGCTGCCATTCAGCAAGCTGGCTTCGAATTGGTTGACTACCCCTCTATTCTCCAGATCTAGCGCCTAGTAATTTTTATCAGTTACCCTAATTGGAAGAATACTTAAGAGGAAACAGCTACGAAGTTAATAACGAGGTGATGGATGCCGTGAAGAACTTTTTGCAGGACCAAGACAAGACTTTTCCAAAGGGATTGAAGCCTTGAAAAGCGCTGGACTCGGTGTGTAGAGAGACTCGGAGACTATGTAGAAAAATAAATTACTAAGTTATCAATAGTTATTATATTCTATCTCATTCTCACTACTCTTTGATCCCCCCTAGTATAAAGTAAAAGTTTAAATTTTTCCTTATCGTACATTTATGTGACGGTTTTCCTGATGATGAAGCTACAAAAGCCATTACAAAGGACTAAAGCAAAACTTAAATAGAAGTTGGTCTGAATTTTACAAGTTCGTTATTGAATTTGCGAAAGTTTCGCTGCATGGATATTGACGTCTGGAGAGAGACAGAGAGAGAGGGAGAAATTTCAAACTATGAAGATATCACTTTATAACAGCGTTATTAGAAAGTTTAGTTAATGTTTACTTCGAAAACTATTATGGCGGCGGCACAAATGTGTTCTTGAGGCGAAAGAGATAAAAGTTTGTAAATAATGAATCTGTGTATCCAATTCGATTATTGTTACATCTTTAGAAGCAAGATTCACAGGTACATAGAGGTCATTTAGAGTGACAACTAACAACCAGAAGAGAGATTGTGCAATTTTTTTTTAAATCTTTTTCCTCGTTTGTGTCAAGCCGGAGTATTTCTTTTTTTTATCTATAATTTTTATTAATTTATTTCCCCTACCTTCTACATTTCGTTTTCTCCTTTCATGCTTTTTTCTTTCACTCATACCTTATCATCTTTAAATATTTCCGCTATCTTCTCTCATGCATTCCCTCTCAGACTTCAATCGCCGCTCTTACTATTACTTCCTTATATTTCTTTTATTTTTACATTGCTTCTTATAATTATAATTTAATGTGTGTTTCTATTATTGACTTAAACTATATGTTGCTCTGTAATCAAAGTTTTGTTTGAATGATTATAAATTCAACGATAAAACCGCTTTAACGCCCTTAACTAAAGAAGACCTACCTGTAATCAAAGAAACGACACTTAACGTTTATTATTTACAGTTTCAATAATTTCCACGGTATTTCTAACACATAAACATAATAATAAATTACACTTTATTATCCTTCACACCTCTCCGACAATGGCAGCTCCGCTTTACCGACGCAGCAGATTCCTCACACCACCACCGCCATCTGTCGACCCAGCCGGACTCCGTACTTCTTTACCGACGGAGCACGTCGCCGCAAAATCCAAATTAAAGAAATGTTTTATAATATTTCTTCATATTTATATGTTTATTTATTTATTTAATCTACTATTTTTACATATAGTTTATTATTAACCTATTTTCTTATTTCTAAATTTATGTTTTACAATTTATCTTTTATTTCATTCTATCTCTTTCTAACACTAATTCTACCAATAGCTTTTCTGCTTTCGTTTTGGTTTATATTTATTATACCCTCAATTTTTCCTCTATTTTAAAAATATGCGGCGATTTCCGTCGTAACTCATCACAGAGGATATGATACCCGCGCTTAAGTCCAGCTTTGAATCCATCCGGCAGTCAAAAAGCTCTTTTCCTTACATGGGACAGGAAGTTAACAGGTGCGGTACGGTCTAGTCGACCGCGACGTCACAAAGGCACGAGGGACTCAGAAAATCCCTCGTGCCCCTTCAATGTGAAAACATTACTGTTTCCGGTCGAATCAATATTTGGTTGTATCTAATTTATTTACTTGATCTTAGATTCACTGCAATAATTACCAAATACATAATTAGGAAATTACAGTAACTAACGTCGTAAGTTCTTTTTAATATAATAAAAATCTCGCATCTACTTGTGGTAGGTCTCTGTTGCCGGAGATAGTCTAGGTGGGTACCACCGCAGCGCCTATTTCTGCCGCCAAATAGTAGTATTCAAACATTACTGTGTTCCGGTTAGAAGGGCGCTGTAGCTAGTGTAATTACTGGGGATCGTGAGACTCAACATCTTAGGTCTCAGGCAACGAGCGCAATGTGGTGCTGTGCATACCATCTTAACTAGTGCCTCGTCGTTATGAGCGGGCGTATCACTTACCATCAAGTAAACGTGCCGATCGTCTGGTCGCTTAATTACATAAAAAAAAAGCTTTTTCTTTTTTAAGTATACTTACAACTTATTTAAATGAGTCGCTGCAATTTATATAGCTTAAGGTTTTAGTGTTACAGAGTATCGCAGACATACGTTACATATAAATATTAAGCAGAGCAAAAAATCATTTCAGTTTACAACCTTAACATAGTTGACCGTTGATTAAGTGTAGCACTAAATTTCTAAGCTATTGTCTAAGTTGCACCAGCATTATACACTGTTTAAGCCAATAGTTGCGAATATAATTTCGCCGGGACGCTCTTCGTTCGCGCCACAAATTGTGTAACTTCGTCTGCTAAAGTCATTTAGGATGCTCAATATTTCAACTACCGTCGAAATTTACAACGCATAAAAGATTAATTCGTATCATGCGGACAGCTTGAAAATTAACTGTTACATCATCATCATCATCTTAACTGATAGATGATCACAGATGAGCCTAGTTTCCTTATAAAGTATTCAATAAAACACCGTCATTTTCAGGGTTACTCCATTTTGTGTTATGCTTACGTTATGAAACTATTTCATTATAAAATATTAAAAAAAAAATAAAGCTTCTTACCACTGGTGGTAGGTATCTGTTACCGGAGACCATCTAGGTAGTTACCATCACCAATATAAGTTACATTTCTGCACAAAGAGTTTTAATATGAAAGGAGCGATAGTATTGATTATTATTGAAGTAAGGTTATGAGAAACTTATATTCAGTATTAGACTGACACGAGCTGATGATGATGATACTTTTTTTTTATTCACACCTTCACCTGGCAGTAAGTAATACGTCTGCCGGCGTATATGGCGGTCGTTAAGATGATACACGCAACACCACATTTCGCTCATCGCCTTGATACATATGATGTTGAGTCTCGTTACCACAGTAATTAAACTAGCTACAGCGCCCTTTAAACTGGAACATAGTTATGTTTGCATACTACTGTTTATCTGAAGAAATGGAGGCTGCGGTGATACCGTCCTAGACGGTCTCTGGCAACAGAAACCTACCACCAGAGTGTACACCTATCTTAGAACTTCACACTACAGTTGATGGAGCTCGTTACCATTTTGACAAGTCCTCACACGACAGCATACCTATTAAACTATATTTATTTTTGTGTTACATTTCATATGGAAATTAATCAAAGTTCTAAGTAATTTAAGTACACATAAGTAACTTTACGAGTTAAGCAAAGTTGGAACCATTTTAAAGTTCAATCTATATTGAAAGTAGTTTGTTGATTGATGGCACTTTGATCAGCCATTAAAGAACGTTTACTTTTATGACTAAAGAATGGATTTCTTCTGCTATCTAAATAATAAAGAAAAGAAGAGAAGGAAGAGAGATAAATCTAGAATCTATGTATATACAATTTAACAGTGGAAAATAATACTGGTGGCAGGTATTTGTTGCCGGAGACAGTCTAGCCGACAGAAACAGTAGTGTGCAAACTTTACTGTGTTCCGGTTTGAAGAGCGCTGTAGGTAGCGTAATTACTGAGGTAATGAGACTCAACATCTTATATGTGAAGGCGACGAGCGCAATGTCGTGCAGTGTATACAATTCTAACCAACGCCACGTTGTTATGGGCAGGCGTAACACTTATTATCAGGTGAACATCCCGCTCGTCTCGTCGCTTAATGAGAAAATAAAAAAAAGTAGTAATGATATACACTGCATCATATTATACTCGTCGCCATTAGATAAGATGTCGTCTCGTTATCCTAAAGAGGCTAAGGAATTCGATATGAATATATAGAAGCGGTGATTTGACTGACCTTATATTGACCTGCACAGTGAGTATTGACTTGTAAGAATGTACGGAACCTCGGAACGTGCTTCCGCTCCACATCGATGGAGAGGGTCGGCCCGCCAGGCACGACACGACATCCACGCGTAAAGACACCAATCACGGATTCACCACATTTCGGTTCCCTGAGTCCGATGAAGCTGCATGAAACAGTTAATGCAACTAGCGGCGCAATCATAAAAAAAAACTGGCTTTATTTTTGACCTTGTTTCTTGATGCGGCGTAGGTTCAAACTTCCGGTGAAAGAAATCATTGCGATAAAATCAATGTGTTCTAAGAATAACTTTGGAAGACTTGTGACATCCGTTTACTTGTATGTTGTAGTCGCTTTCTCTATATGACGGAAGGTTGGAGTCCCACCTGTGGGAATATAAAATAGGCTGTTTTCGCGTTAGTTATAAAAGTATATTATTATTTTACTCTGTTCAAGCGAAGGACCTGGCAGGACAAGATATGATAATAGACAGGCAGACTATCTATATCTGGAGTGGTATCCTTATATATATATATATATATGAGATATCCTGAGATTTACAGACTCATCGCGAGATCTCCGAAACTATTGAACGTAAACACTCAAAATTAGGTACAGATACTGCTTCTGCCATTCAGATGTCTTAGAAAGAATTTTCCAAAATTCATTCCCCAAATGCAGTTGCGGGGTGTTAGAGCCAGCGAAGCGGATGCGGAACAACTAGTTTATTACACATGGCTGTTTGTGTTGGAATAATGAAGCAAATAAATAAACAAAATGAAAGCTATGAAAATTAAATAAAAAAAAAAATTAATTCTGAAAACATACGATTCTATTTCAGGAGAGCGATACCTTCAATTAGAGTCCACGTCGAATTTTCGCCAATCGAGAGCAATAATCCGCGCGCCAAAGTAAAAATCGATGACCATTACATCAAATTACGATCAATTTAAATCCTGTCTCCGCTGATGGTTACATATTGGCAACGTTCAAAAACGTAAAATAAAACGTATCTACTGTGCGTATTTTTAATTTTAAACCATTTGTAACAACATCGATTTATATTTCGATTTGTTAAGACTATTCATTTACTGATCCTTTGTAGGAAATTATCACACAGGCATCATTGTAAACCTTTCCTTCTTTGAGATATATGGTAATATTACCTTCATGATGGAGACCTGATGAACGCTGATTTATCACTACTACAACTACCAGATTCACGACCACCTTATGGAGTATTGTAAGGTAGAATAGGAAAAATTATCTGTAATTTTAATGTAGTTATTTGTTTTATTTATCATGAAGCCTGATATCATTTAAATATAATTTAATGTTACGCTCGTGTTCGGATCGTTCAATAGTTCTGCAGGCTCAAGTTTCCCACTAAATCTTTTAATTTTTTTTGTTAATTATTACTAATGCTATTGCTATTCCTTTTCTTATCAGCCGGATGACGCCCACTGCTGAACATAAGCCTCTGTCTAGGATGAATTGGGCTATAGCCCCACTACGCAGGACGAGTGCAGGTTGGTGGGTGGTCAGAGCTTCGTTTGTTGTTTAGCAGGGTGGTTAAGATGTTGGGCAAAGTGCCTTGCACCACCACTACTACTATTTAATATGCTGTAACTAAATGCTATGATACATTTATTACTGGCGAGTCTACGCTAGGCTTGCCTTATATAAGGTTCGATGGTTCGCCTGGCTTTAAAGAATATTCAGGCCACGGGGTAGTTCGCCATATGCCCGCGCTACCACTTAAATCACTGCTCATTGTCTGCCTTCAAAATTAAAATAAGTATTTTTATTTTGAAGATGCTTGATATTATTAATTATTTAAAAATATGGTAATTTTATAGAAAAATAAATTTTCCTCATACTAGTATTCTGCCTCCATTGCTGCATTGAGGTATTCTAGTTCTCAATTTAAGGGCATTTGTGTTTCGCAATTCGACCCCTTTATCATTTAACATAGTATAAAATTAAGGTCAAGTGTGAAACGTTGTAATAAAAGTAATAAATTATAAATCAATAACATTTAGCTTGATTTTATCGTCATCATCATTATCAACCGACATTCATCCATTGGTGGGCATAGTCCAAAAGATTCCATGTGGCATTGGGCAGGGTATATCGATCGAATGACTGACGGCCTATGGGGCACCAAAGTCCTCGAATTGCGGCCACGTACACGGAACACGTAATGTTGGTATGCCCCCCACCAGGTGGTTCGACGATCTGGTGACGGTTGCGTGAAGCAGTTGAACGCGGGCAGCGCAGGATCGATCGACGTGGATATCTTTGGATGAGGCCTATGTCTTGTAAGACATAAGTCATAATTTTAAAATCATTGACACGAGTATGGTGTCCTGTTTTAGATATCTCCATAACCGCATCAAAGTTTGTTGTTTGTTGTGGTCGAATAATTAAAAAAAAAAAATCATTATCAAGAGAGATTATGAGTTCCAGATTTATTTGCTAATTTACATTTCATTCCAAAGTTTATTCCTTTTTACGTTATCCTTTATTTGTTTCCGTTGTTTCCCTTTCAGATTACTTAATGTTCTCCGCTCACAATTTCTGTTTTGCACATAAATTACTTACTTCATTAAAATTTACAGCACGGTCAATGGTGTCGGTACATTTAATTAAACTTTTAAATATTTAAGTCAGAATTAGAGTGCAAAAGTGGTTTTGCACTACGTGTTTATGCAACGGTTCATTAATGAAACAGCACAAAATGAAACAACTGTTTAATAAGGTTAAATAATGCTAGCATGTTTAAAATGCATCAGATGCAATACGCTGCAGCGTTTGATGATTCCACTGACCAATAATCACCTACCAGATTGTCGAGTGACCACTGTGCCAATGGTTAAATAAATTCTTTATTTCTTTTAAACAGGTAACATTGTCATCTCCGTAATTAACTGTTGCTGATACAAAACTAGATTATATCGCAACAAAAGAATAATAATAATATTATAAACGAGAGTTATTTATTGTTTAGTCCACAGCTGGACATAGGCTTCCCCCAAAGATCTTCACATTTGTAGAGGTTCATATAAGGTTTTCGGTCATTTCCCACCATGCTGCCCTAATGCGGATTGAGTAGGAGCCAGAGCCTCGTTTCTTGATTAGCAGGGTGCACCACGAGCAGGTGAGGTTTGCTTGGGTCCCGTCAATTGTTGAGCAGGACCCCTTACACCCCACTCACAATCAAACAGCCCTTTAATCTATTATACGTTAGTGCGTTAATGTTGCGGAGTAATTTATTATAAATTTTGTTGCACATAAAGTAGCAATTTTTTTTAGTACTTCCGGGAAACGTGTCAAGTATTAATTTGTTCTTATTTCTCATATTAAATTGTCGCTTTGTCTTTGGCTTGCAAGAATAAATGCATATTTTGCTTAACAAATTTTCGAATATCTAATATGTAAAGACAGAGGAATGGAAATATTTGTATCTGATTAAAATAGGGTTGGCAGGAGGTGAGTGGTGGCATATTATAACATGCTTTTGGGCTAGAAAAGCTCTATTAGAATCAGTGCTAACTCCAGATATAAAGACCGTATCTTACTGTTGATTCAA
Source organism: Ornithoptera priamus (assembly GCA_029034505.1). Taxonomy (NCBI): domain Eukaryota; kingdom Metazoa; phylum Arthropoda; class Insecta; order Lepidoptera; family Papilionidae; genus Ornithoptera; species Ornithoptera priamus. The sequence goes on along the minus strand of JARDWD010000508.1, from coordinate 2,944,415 downwards.
CATATTCATAATATGCTATTAATGCCATATTTCTATTTGATATAATACTCAGTTTATACAGAGCGTAGGCGAGAGGAAGAGACTGGAATTAGACAAGTTACAAAGCTAAATGAGCTGCATACTTATGTTTGCATTTTGCTTTGCTTATATTTCTATTAACAATATCATATGTTCATTTTGGAAGAATCTGGTATTTAGTAAATATAAGAAATCGTTAACTATTATAATAATTCATAGTCTTAATAGAAACTCTGACAAGACTAGAAATAAGAACAAAGAATAGGAATTAATGAAATACCAATCATCCAGCCTTAACCTCCTTGAACTCATGCTTGGTAAAAACCTCACACTTCTTCATAAATTAATAATTAATAAGACTTCTGAAAAAAATTTTTCTGAAATATCAGAAATAATTACTTTTGTTAAAGGGTTATTTCAAGGAACAGTGTAATATTTTAAAAAAAATCAATGCGTTTCCTAATACATCTAAAAAAATATCTTAATAAACGTAATAGATATGAAATAATAGTTTTTTAATACTCCATAAATGTAAATTTTAGCTTAGCCTTCAAGCTACTCAATCAGCGTCATTTCCACGTGGAAGATAATTAATGGCATTCTTTATTTAGAAAGCATACATTAAAAATTAAATTAATTCTAAATAATCTTTATTATTATAATAAATAAATTAAACTTAAATACTCATTAGGGAGCTTTGAAATCCAATAATATCTAGAATTCCCGCAATAATTATATCAGATATTAAGTTAGACGGAAAACAATGAACGGAAGTTAATAGTACATATAACTATTAATTAAGATAAAAATATATTTGAAAATGTTTTTTTTTATTCAATTAAGCGACAAGACCAGCGAGATGTTCACCTGATGATAAGTGATACGCCTGCTCGTAACAACGTGGCGCTAGTTAGAACGATATAAACTGCACCACATTGCGCTCGTCATCCGAGACCTTAAATGTTAAGTCTCATTACCTTAGTAATTTCACTAGCTACACCACCCTTCAAACCAGAATACAGTAATGTTTGCACAGTACTGTTGGGCGGCAGAAATAGGCTCTGCGGTGGTACCTACCTAGATGGTCTCCGGCAACAGAGACCTACCACCAGTAGTAGTATTGATATGTATTAAATATAACAGTATCATATTATTTACAATAATTTTGTATGTATATCCTCTGGCTCCTATTTACCCATACTGGGAATATGAATCCCTACCTGATCGATGTGGGCATCTATGAGGGGGGCCTATGATAATGATGATTTCGAAACATTAGTATGTGTGTATTATGTAGTTATGTAAAATGGGACAGTTTACAGGGGGTAAAGGGAAACTTTCTATTTCAGTTAATTTCTAAGAGAATGACATGAATACAGTATGGAAGTGATAAAAAGAAAGAGAGAAAAAGATGTGCGATTCATTGCAAATATCTTTGTTAACTGAATAACAAAAGAGAGTTTGAAGCACATAATGTAAAATTTTAGTAAAGATTGAAACTATATATCGTCAGTAGAGTAGTGGGGAAGGAACTGTGGCATGTATCCAGCACCACGAGAGTACCGTCGCGAAGCCGCTGTGGACGTACGTTCTTCATTATTCCGTCGTCTTCCTCTCATCTGACACTCGAAGACTAAACAACCGAATCTGATGCTTATATTTATGAACGTAGTTATTTATTTGTTTAATCATTCAATAAGATGAAGGAAACCAGACAGTAATGTCGTGTCGTGCTTTCATAAAAATCTATTAACTATAAAGATGAAGTGTCATGAAATAGAAATCACTTAGAATTCTGTGATAAGGGAGTTGTACATACTAATGTTATTTTTTTTATCATTGAAGCACACGTGATTTATTTACAAGAATAAAACGACAAAAGCCCATAGAACCATAGCACAAAGAGGAGAGGAATGATAGAGAAACTCTATACAAACGCTATTTCATCTCATTCTCTCACAGCGTAAGAAATACTTTGGCAGTGGTCTCTTTTTCGTTACAAGTTTTCGTTTCATAAAATGCAGTTCACTGCGTCCCGGAAGAAGTTTCACTTCAAAAATAGCATCAGACTCGCGTCAAAAATGTAAGACCTTCATTTGTTCCTATTTTACAGTTGCCGATCACGAACCGCGAGCACTCAACGTTAACTGTCTGGGTTGCAATCTGAACAGCTCTCCGCTCCAAAATAGCTTTGCTCTTTGTAATTTTTTTTTTTTAACGCGCTGTATTGTTACTGCTCTCATAATTAAGAACGAAGTTCCCGCAATTGTTTCGTTCCCGCTGATGTTTTTACCTTATAATTTTTACACGAGATTTTAGATGAGTTTTGACGTTAAATATTAATAAAAAAAAAACCGGTACACAATACACGAATTGTTCCCGTGACGGTTGCAGCCGTCGTAGGAAGCAACTAAGGTTTATTATATTTTTGCATTTCATATTACTAAAATAAAAAAAAACACCGGTTGAATTAAGAGAGAATATAGTTCAAAATATGTTTTTTCTTCTCCTGGTATTGGTTATCGCTTTATAACTATAACCATAAAGGTTACTAGTCACAGTACTAAGAATATGTGTACTGTTTTGTTATCAGAAGTGATGACTATCTTATCCTCATTGTAGATAAAAAGACGACTTTCTGCAACAGGTTTTAATTTATGTTTTTTTATATAAACTATTACAACTGTTATTTTCATTGCTGTCGGGAGAAAATCTTTAAAATCTATACGATGTCCTTTGTTAAAACAAGGTTATGTGCGATTGAGAAAAGGCTTTTACAATTACAGCAAACGATATCCTACTACAACTTTCCTTCTAACTACTATGTGGCTTCTTAAATCGAATGAAGTGTCTGTTTTTATTTACAGTGGATTAAAGATATGAATTTCACATGGTTATAATGAAGTCGTGAATTGTGAAGAATTCTCATTCACATTACTCTAGTTTTGATATATTAACAGCCGAATATAACAATGCCGTCGAAGCTGTAGATTTACATGGGAATTGTAGCTAGTGAGGTGTATTAAAAAAACACTACAACTACCCTAATTTCACAACATTTGGCCTCTGAATTAACTCATCAGTCACAACCACATTAAAATATGTCTAGGGTTCATATAAAAACCTGTTAAGTTATTTAAGAGAACCTTTCTAATTTTCGAATAAAATTTTAAAGATATTGTGTATATTAAAGTTATTTAATATTTATGATATATCTTTAAATAATATTATAGTAATTTCACGTAGCTGTAATCTTACGAAATATATTACGATAGATCCGGTTTGTGTCCTAGTTATAGATAGAGTTTCTGATAAAGAACTAATAAATACTGACAATGGGTGTAAAGCATAACATTGTCTTTTTCCGATTAGTAATTTTAAAACGTAGATAACCACTCAGCTTACATTTGAATCCGTGAAACTCATCTAGTGTCGCTTTGTATGCAAATCGGCTGTGATTCGCAGTAATGGATATTGGTTTTCATCTTTGTAACTCATTTAAGCTTCAGATAAAATTTGTTTCAATTTGTACTTTTTGCAGCCGGTTCGGGTTTTTGTTTTATCCTAATTCTCTTTAGAGATTCCCTTTGAAGAAACAATTGATGTTCGAATAATTTGATTCTTATTTCACTTCGATGATTTTTCTCTTCTCCGTCTTAATGCGTAACTTTACTGTCTTTATATCGGAACGTGCAAACTTTTTATAAAGGATCAACGTGAAGAATGGGAGACCGGAGTTACAGAGAATTGTAATGATAAATTAAATCCTACTTATCCTACAGCAATGTTCGTGTATATTTCTACAACGGATAGAGGAGAGATGGTGGTAAACAGTTCAAAAGGAGCTGCGTACATGGTCCCGAGTAAAAGGGTCTAACCACCAGTAGTAAGCATCGTAAATTTAGCAAACGTTTCCTTGCTTTGAAATATAATTCATCATCTGTCGAAACATTGTTGGTCTTAAACTCTAATCTCTTTACATTACAACTCTAATTCACTTAAGAGAATCATGGTCGGATAAAATCCAATAACGTTAAATTTAAACGGTATTGTCGGAAGGGAAGTAACTGTGAATTTAAATTACCCAAAATGCTATTTGGGAAGGTTCTTTATTTAACAGGCGTGCGTCTTTATCCGCTTATTTAATGCTCCATTGAGTACGGAAATCGACTAATATTATTGGTTTGTTCCCGTCGGTTCAGTTCTCTTGTAGATATCGCAAAACATTTTTCGTATCTACTTGATACTGATGTCGTGAGAAAATGCATAAGTTAAATAAACATTGTATTAGCGATAACTAAGACCACGTTACTACGACTCTCACGGATCGTAGTAGGTCTCTGTTGCCGGATACCGTCTAGGTTGGTACCACTGCAGCGCCTTTTTTTTGGTTGCGGGTAGGAAATCTTCGAAAAGATACATCTTTTGGAGGTAGTCAGAACTATGCAGAAATTTTTTAACCAGCCTATGAGTTTTTCAGTGATCGGATCCACGTTTAGCCATCATCCTCCGCAGGGGCGTTTAGAAGGCAGTGAGAAACCCCATCCTAACCGCCAACGACCCTAAGGCCTCATTAAAGTAGGGGAACACCATTCACCGTTGCGCCGTTACGATGCACGTTAGCGCCACGGCGGCTTCGTCTCCGAGCGGAATCTATCCTCTCTGGATCTCGCTCAGCAGCCTCCTTCTGCACCATAACAATTTCACAAAAGGAGGCTAACCGCCTCAGCGCCTATTTCAACTGCTTAAAATCACTGTGCCAATATTACCATGTTCAGCTTTGTAAGGCGTTATAACTAGTCAGTCTTACTGGAGTAATAGACCTTAACACCTTATGTCTCCAGGCTATGAGCACAATGTGGAGTATGTATTATATGGCTTCATATTATAGGCAGGGGTATAATTTACCACCAGGTGAACGCCTCATTCATATCGCCAATTTACTTCTCCACTGCTGCGACACAGGCCTACCCTCAATCATATCGTCACTTGGATGAATAAACCTTTGTCTAGAATTGGCAACGGAACTTGCTCATTATAAAAGACTTATTCACAGATCCATTAATTAAATAGTTAATGCTAATTATTGCGCCAGCTTCATTTTCGAAGTATAAAGCGAAGTATAAAGGTTGCAGTGGTCATATTCTAAAGATAGAAGTTATATATGTGCTTAAAGGAAATGAGATCCCACTGCTGGATTCGCTCGCATTAATCAAGAATGATGTAGACTTCGGGCAAAATAAGGCGTACTGCACTAAATATAGTGCATTAAGGGAAAGTCATGTCCAACATTGGGCATCTACTTAGCTGATAATCATAATGATGATATCGGAGATTCTTTTGAATTCATTACGAAGAGTGGTGATGATGTTTATAAAAGCTGTGATGAAGCAGTTAAAGTAATTGTCAAAGACATTGGAGGAGAAATATTAAGAGTTGGAGTTTAAAAGCAGTTTAATTTGTATTTTCATATAATTTTTATTTTGGACTAGTTAAAAATAATATAAATATAAGTAATAATATAAACGTAGTAAAAATTATAAAAAAGAAGAATACTTAACAGGGCCACGACGGCCACTTAACCTCTTTTTTCTGTTTTCTTCGTAGGCGTCAGTGTAACTTTTTAAAACGTATTTAGAAAGTTTCGTATCGTCGTTTCAAGAAAAAAACCTGTGTTAAAACTTTACGTGGCATTAGATTAGAACAAAACTTTTGTAGAACTCGACGTTACTTCGCGCAACTTCTGTAATGGAATTCGCTGAAGTTCCTTTTTGAAACTATAAGGTTTCTTACATAATAGAACTAACACTATTGTCGAAACGTACACTCGCCTCCACGGCTTAGGGGTTGCGTCGGAACTGTCACTACAGGATATTCGATTCTTCGCAATCAAATATTTATTCTACTCCTTAAATATATTTGTATGTATAAACGGAAATTAGTTAAATTTTTAAGATTATAGAGCATTATGGCTGAAAGCAAAGGCAGCATTATACTTCCTTACTCCTCTGGTGCAGCGACCCAAAGTGAGTCTTCGCCTCCGAGAGAAGAGAACGCCAGCGTTGACTGTCTCATAGTGCCTCTTGCCAGACTACTGCTTGAAGCTCGTATAGATCATGCTCTACGGCATTTTTCCAACGATATCTAGGCTAGTCGACAGGTCAGCGCCCAATTGGAGTTCCGAGGAACGGTATGTAGATCCTACGATCATCTTCCATCCTTAGACTCTGTGGGCTTTGGCTTGTCCTATGATGTTCGGTTCGGCAACCAGCCTCTCGATTTCAATATTTTGTCGGGCTCGCCGCCTACCATCCCCTCTCTCTGGGTCGCAGAAGAAAGCATTATGGTAATACTATTTAACTTGTAACTGCTACCTATTGATAATCTCCAAACCGTTCCATCATCCACCATCGTCAGGAAGCGTTGTCGTACATAAAAACAGTACAACAATCTTAATACAGAAGTTAATAACAAAGAAAACCGTTAACGTCGCATAAATCTTTACCACGATTTAAAAGAGAAATGTTAAACACCCACCACCACCATAAGCTGATAGACGTCCACTGCTGAACATAGGCCTCCTCGAAAAATCCCCACATCGATCGATCCTATCCAGCCCGCATCACCAGGGGCCGTCGTTTATAGTTTCATGTGGGGGGATTTGGGCCACGTTCCATCACGCTGGCTGAATGCGATTTGGTGGGAGCTAGAACCTCGTTTGTTGATTAGCAGGGTGCACCGCGAGCAGATGAGGTTGGCTTGAGTTTCGTGAGTTGTTGTGCGGTACCCTTTACACCCCTGCGGCACACCGGGAGGGGGTGTAAACACCTAACACATAAAAAATAATTATTGTGTATAGATAGACTTTATTTTGTCTCTACCCCAAAACATTATCTACACAATTCGTCTTTTATTTAACGAAACTTGGAAATTGCGGTTGACCTATTCTGAAATTCCTTCTCACATAAGTTTTTCTGTATTTTTAAATCAAATCCTTAAAATTGGAGGACTAGTAACCTGATAAAGGTGGCAGGGAATCGTATAGTCGAATTGAGTGCTAGTAGCTATTGACCGCGTGCGCTCTAAATCAATCCATCAGGGGACAATGATGGACTAAAACTGCGATGATGATGATCTTTACAATACGTATTTCCCAAAATTAATACAATTTAATAAGCTTAGTCCAAATTAACTCCTTGTATATTTAGGAGGGTTTTTTACCCATAACCAGCTCCAGCAGTTCATAACCAGGTTGTAAATGCTATATCAAAGCTCAATATTGCTAATGGTCTGTGGCGACATACAAACATTATTTATTAATTATAAAATCTTTGAGAAACATATAATTGAAAATATTTCCTAGCTATTAAACGAGTGGAATTTCTTCCCCCGTGTAGAGAAAGGCAGGAATTAAATTGCGGAATTTAATACACAGGGGCACGTTAGTGTTTAAGACTTGCGCAGCTTCATACACGAGATGTGGACCACCTACGTACTAACCGGCGATTCATCAAAGTGGTCTATTGAAAGTAATATATCCACTATCGAATTTTCCTTATAAATAACATTTTATTAACTATAACACTTTGCCTAAGAATTAAGAGCTAGATCAGTTAACTTAACAATAAATTTATAACAAACTATGTGATTAGTGATGAGATTCTATCCAAGAGATTGCTACATTAAACTCCTAAAAAGTAAAACGACGATGTTTTCTAAATATTACGTATCCTTTGTCTTACTCCTAGATAACTTCTTTTATATATTAACGTATTATATGGTAACGTTTTCTTAAGAGAAAGACAATATGAATACGATATAAAAATTTGCCATTTTATAGTCATCAAGTGATCTACATGCCGGTAAAGGAGCCCAAGTTAAGCAACGGCTATAGATGATGACATGTTTGCGGATCTTCCTGTTTATGATTCTGTTTTTTTTTTAATATTTTTTGATTTTTCGACGTGGAAATCTTTAGGGGATGCCTATGTCCAGCTGTGAACGTCTATCGGCTGATGATTATGATGAACTGAACGATACACGACAAAAGGAATATTCCCACCAAATCTTAAGTTCTTGCCCGTTGCCCTTACAGTTCTAGAGGTATCGTGATGAATATCTATATAGTTGGAATTATCTTATGTGTATATAGATTAAATATTAATTGAGGAGACAATTGTAATAAAGATTCAGTACACGTATCAAATGTTTGCTTAATTGATCAGATAACTCGGCGGAATGTACGCTGCGTAATGAACATGGCGACCCGCACAGACGGACGGTAAAACTCCGCGCCCAATCAGACGTGAGGCGTTGTTTACCAAATTTATCGCTCCAATTGGAACCTGGTCGGACGCCATCGGATCCCCGGCCAATGCTCCAATCTAACCCAACTGAATTCCACAACTGTAACGTTCACTGTACTTAATTATTCCCGAAATTAAACACTCAACTGTTTCAGTTAAATCACATAAACAGCCTAATGTTCTCCATACTGTTTCCTCACAAGAAGATCATCATCATCATCAGCCGATAGACGTCCACTGTTAGACATAGGTCTCCAAAAATCTCTATACTTGTAAAGGTTCATATGGGATGAATTTGGGCCATTTCCCACCACGCTGGCTCGATGCGGATTAGCGGGTTTTAAAGCCTCGATTGTTGATTAGCAGAGTGCACCAAGTGAGGTTGGATTGGATCCCGTGAGATGTGATGCGGAACCCTAACCGATGACATATGTGTACCAAATTTGATTTAATGATTGCAGTAACAGCTTAGTATCTTGTGTCTAAAGTATACGATCACATTATGATGCAATTTATATCATCTTAACTACCACTACATCCTTATGGACGATTGTGTCACTTACCTGGTGAACGTCTTCCGTCGGATCGAAGAATATATAAAAATACATTGAACAGTTTATCTGCTGTACATAATTCCAATAAATGAAAACTTTAATGCTTTGGAAAGCGGTAGTGGTGTGCGGTTAAAGTTGTATATTGCTATAAATTAGGCAGTTAGCGGTCCCCGCCTAGGGGCCCGCGATGTGTTCAGGTCCCGTCAAAGTGCTTTAATTAATTATACACACGCTTTCATACAACTCGCCTTTTAGCGGCGCCATTTATGGGCTATTCGTTTTGGTCATTTCCATTCAACTTGAATGAGATTAACTTAGAGATAATTAAATTAAACTCTGCTTAACATTGTTTTCATCGTCTTAAAATTAGGAACAATATTAAAATAACCTTATAATAAATATCTGAATGAACCCTTAGTATCAATAGATAAAAATTTCTAAAAAGCTTAATGGTGGCAGGTCCCTCTTATCAGAGACTGTGTAGGTAGGCACCACCGCAACTGCTATTTCTGCTGTTGATGCTGTGATGCTGTGATACCTATGAATAAGAAGAAATATATATTACTGGGGTTTGTATATACCATGTGTGCTGTGTATGTTATCCTAAATAGTACTACTTTGTTATCGGCGGGCGTATCGCTTACCATCAGATGAGAGCCCTGCTCGTCTCGTCGCTTGTTTGAAAAAAAAATTGGGTATTTAAGTTACATTTATATAAAAACTAACTGTTCCCTGATCGCTTTACTGCCGTATCACCCCCGCATTTCCCTTTGGGAATTTTGAAAACTCCCTGTTTGAAAATTTAAAATCTTAGCTGACCTTCACTCCACAAAAGATATATTTCTACCAAATTTCAAGTCTCCAGGCCTTATAGTTCCAGTGATATTATGATGAGCCTCTGCATAGGCGGAAATCCCTATATATAAAGAAAATCAGGCACTGCACCGATCTTTATGATGAAATGAGCAGAGGATAACGTAACGTCCTTTATTATTAATAAACTACTCTATATTTTTTTAAAACATCTAATATTATTTTTTCTTTTCTATTGTTTATGTTTTTTACAGTTTTTATATATAGTAAAAATAATCGTTGAAAAACTAAAGCAGTTTTCAGGCGGTCACACATTTCATCTATTATTACCTATTGTCCTTGAGCTTTGTCTTATGATAGAATATTAATACGACCTATAACACCACTTAACTTTATTTAGACCACTGACCATTAAGTCTTCTTTTAACAGGATGTGGTACTCCTTACAAAGGATGAGTATTCAAAATATTCTGGCCTTTTCCCCGTTATAAGTACTAACCGTAGCCGGAGACAAATCTTTTCTTTCCACAGCTCTTGTTCCATATTCATTATTTTGTATATCCTTCTTGTTAATATGTTTCTAAAACTATTAGTTTAACGGAATATATCTTTAATAAACTATATACACTACAAAAACTATTTGTCTATTGGTTTGACCAATAAGGTACATATTGTGGATGTCGGTGTGATCCAAAATCATCAAATTCACCAAAGATCTGATAACTTCAGCTAATCTAGATGATAATATTTTTAAATATACTTTTTTCCTAATTTTAGATAATAAATTTTCTTATTAATGACTTAAAAAATATAGTAACGTCGATGAGTTCCTTAAAGGTGATAATCCCAAAAATAAAGATAAAAAAAGTAGGGGGAGAGGTGGTAAAGTTGTTCCTAGAATAAAATGGTACAAATAATTGTTTAAATGGACACCGTCGTTGTATGCTGGTGTTTGTGTCAAAAAATGGTTGAAACTTTTTTTTTATATATGATCATTTCAGCTTTTGAGGGTATTTATGAACAGGCCGCGGACCCGGGTCAACGATCCCAGTATCAGATAAGTCAATATGACTGCCAAAGCGCTCAACGTCATCAGAGAACAGAGGTGTTAATGAAAGGTTGTTAATGGTGAAATTTGATAAGAATTTTCTCGAAGAACATAACTCAATTTTATAAAAGCAAGTCCGAACTGAAATATGCTCGATAAATTAAATTTTCCACTTAAATGCTTTTCCAAACGATTTCACCTAACAAACTACTTAATCAGCCTCCTACGATTCCATATTTTCGATGAAGTCATATAATATATATTAATGATAGGTCTCTGTGGCCGGCGACCATATAAATAGGTGCCGCTGCAACTCCTATTTCTGCAGCCGAACAGTATTGTGCAAACATTGCCGTGTTCCCGCTTGAAGGGCGTTAAAGCTGGTGTAATTATCGGGGTAATGAGACTTAACATCTCGTCTCATCTTATATCTGAAAGCGACGAGCACAATGTGGTGCTGTATCATCAAAACTAGTTCAACGTTGTTAAAGACAGGCGTATCACTAAACATCAGGTGAAGGTTTCCTTTGTTGTCGCTTCGTAGAATGAGAGTACTACGTAACCGTGTTAAATATTAGGTCCTTACATATGAAATTGGCGTTTTGTACGGGAGGAATATAAAGTAATTTTTATTTTGTAAAATATATTTATTTAATCAAAGTATGCACCGTTGTTATCTATGCACTTTTGCGATCTCATAGGGAGTTCATTGACCTCTTTACTAAAAAAACCATGGGGAGCGAGAATCAATAAACTCTTTGAAGGCGGTTTGGACTGCCGCATCATAGTTGAACTTTTTTTCTTGTACGAAGTTGTTCAAATTCCGGAAAAAATGGTAATCTGTTGGGGCAAGGTCCGGGGAGTACGGTGGAAGTCGCAGACATTCCAATTGTAGCTCATCTAACTTAGTGGTTGCTTGTTGTGCAGTGTGTGATGGTGGTGTTGCGTTGTCGTGAAGCAGCAGTGGCCTAGAGCGATTGACCAATCTCGGTTGTTTAGCAGCTAGTTCTTCCTTCGTGGTCTGCAGTTGCTGACAATAGATATCTGCCGTAGTCGTTTGGCCAGATCTTAGAAAGCTGTAGTGAACGACATCGGCGCTAGTCCACCAAACACTCACAAGTAACTTTTTCCGAGTCAATTTTCATTTAAGACAGGATTTGGCTGGGTCGCCAGGGTTCAGCTTAAATATATTTTATCAAGTAAAACTTTACAACCGCTACTCTAAAGATATTATCATATCCCACTAAGTAGTAAGAAAAACTGTGAAACATAGAACCTTACCCATATAGTATTAAACAGGGAAAGCGCACACAGCATAAAATTCCGCCGGAAGTTAAAAATCTTCAATTTGTCGACGTTTGCGATTGCAGTAACTTATACTAGAAGTAAGATTAATATAACCTTAAACCATTTCCCGTACCCAGCGTTGGCAAGGCGCCCGCAGCCGCTGAATCTAAAGTTAATATATATTTATATATATGTATATATTTTATTATACATAAATATATCCAATTACATAACTAATACGTTTCCTAATTTATTCGTCCGCTAGTTCATCATACCACAGATTAAAAAGAGAGAAAGAGAGAGAGAATAGATAAAGAAATTGGTTACATCATGAAAGTTAATACAGCCATCCATTTATATAATTTCTTTGACGAGCGATGCAGCTATGAAAATAACTGAGCTGAAGAGATAAGACATAAATCTTTATGATACGAAGAGATCATTATCATCATAATTCTCTCGGAACTCCACTGCTGGCTAACCAGGCCATGGATCCGGGTCCACGAGTCCAATAACAGATGAGCTGTAAGATTAAATATGACTTTCAAGAGCTTAACATCTTCAGGAAACGGAAGCCTTGCTGTACCTCTTTGCGCAGATCGTTACTCCGTCTGGGCGGTACATTACTAATGCAAAGTAATGTAGTAAGTAATCCCATTGTTAGCAAGAGCATTATCACCAAGAAAGTACTGAATCATGTCGCTTCATAACGTTAAGATCTAAACGCTTCCGCACGTAGATCATATACGTGAATTCCACGCAATAACAGAGATAAAGAGACAGAGAGGAGATGAACTTACTAATAGGAGACCGTCTAAGTAGGTACCTACCGCAGGATCTATTTCTGCAGCCAAGCAGTAATGTGCGAACAATATTTTGTTCGGGTTCGCAGGGTGTTGCGGCTGGTGAAATTAATGTGATAGTGAGACATCTCATGTTTTATAGAATATAGTACAGAGTGCCGTTGTGTATATGATCCTAACTAGCGCCTCATTTTTATTGAGGCGCGTGTTGCTTACTATTGTGAATATCCTTCTCCAGTTGCTTCGAATATAGAGAAATCCTTGCTGATAAAGAAACTGATTTAGTAAGCATGTGTTTGTGTATATATACAAATATTTAAGTAAATTGTGGCTTGTGTAATTAACAGGAGGTCCCGCATGTCGCGCTCGATCGCATGTAAAACGCTGTTTACCGAATTTATCGTTTCAATTGGCAACACCGTTCAGCGCTTGCTACGTGGAAGTCGGGACTGAAATGACAATTCATTGCAGTGTTCGTAATAACATTTACTGATGGTGGGGCTGCCTGGTGCAGCCGGCGCTGGTGAGGTCGCGGAGGTGTGCGAAAGCGTTTCCGTGACCCTGCTGTAAAGCGACGAAAGTGGAACATCGAGGGAGCTTCAGTCGGTGCAAGTACGATATAACCTATCTTTGCTCCCGCGAGGAGATATGCGAAGGCATTTACGTAATACCCCCACGTAAAACAAAAAAAAATGGTAGATACCACCGCAGCTCCTGTTGCAGCCGACAAACAGTACTGTGCAAATATCACTGTGTTCCGGTGTGAAGGGCGTTGTAGCTTGTGAAATTATCTTAAGCGGCGAGCGTAATGTGATGCTGTCGATACTATCCTTACTAGCGCCACTTTTTCATGGGCGGGCTTATGCACTTACCATCAGGTGAAAGTCCCGCTTGTCTCGTCGCTTAAATTTATAAAAAAAAATCTCGAATTAAAGCTACAGACACTTTAACTTGCGAGAATCTATTCTTTGAGTATATATTTAATATATAAGTAACTTGCGTAAAAGTAATGGCGTTATACGAAAGCATCACATGCCGATTAATATTGTAAACGACAAGTTACTTAATCTCCCGAGATAAAAGGATAAAGTTACAATCGATTCCCTGGATGAAAAATAATGTTAGATAATGGAGCATCGGAGATGTATTATTACTTAATGGATTATGTCTGAACGTCAGAACATCGACATGATATTTTCATTGAGAAGGCTTAATGCGGACTTTTGCGAATCATTCCTTGTAGATTTTTGTTTGTATGGCAAACACACACACACACATATATATATATATATATCTTATTCATATGCAGGCTAAGTATATGTCAGTCTGTCGCCGAAGGCTTGCTGGTTTGTTGCGTAACAGTGACAGCCAGTGGAGTGAAGTTGGCGCGGAATGGTTCATAAATTCCATCTCCATAACAATTAAACATTGATAATAATTAGAAGATTTTAACGTAAAATATCTGTTCATATACACACATACATTTAGTAATAATTATAAGATTATTTATAAACGACTGTTAGGCTTTTACTATATGTAAATATATAATACAAATAAGATTGGTTTGTTTGCCAATCACGTGATAACTAGTGAACGCATCGACCTGACCATGACTATCCGATGCGGAATAATTTAATTGATTAATCCTTTTCTAATGAACATTTATAATCATTTTAATTTAGTATTATTTATGCGTTGCTATAGTAACGGTTGCTATAGAAAGTCATCAACGGTAGAAGTTACTCTCAAGGAATATTTCAGACAAAATCCAAGTCTAATTTTATATTACAGCCAGCAAAATGGCCGTTATGTAAAATTAAAAGCTTTGCTGGCCATAAACAGGGTAACACCCCTGTAACTCCCTTTGGGGTCGCTAGTTAGGATGTTATACACTACACCACATTGTGTTCGTAGCTTTAAGACATAAGATGTTGAGCCTCATTGTCCCAATAATCTCACTAGCTGCAGCGTCTTTCAAACCGGAGCTCCTTGTTTGCACAGTACCTAGAAGGTCTCCGGCAACAGAGACCCACGACCAGTAAGTAAATAGTAAGTAATAGTATTTTCTCTTCATCCATCTATAAATTGAACTTTAGGGTGACGGTTTAGAAATATCCGCAAGCTGATATCTGATGCTCTGGACTCGAGGCGGTCAAGTTTTATTTTTATTTGTGCTTTGATTTAAGTTGGAAGTGCTCTCGCTGCGAGATATTTCAGGACATCTGAAATATCTGCTGTTTTATTAACCGACACTGGTATTGATTTTCGAACCAGGATTTCTTTAGAAATGATTTTGATAACTTTTAACCTTCTTTATACATGACTGCATCTTTTACTAGATTTGCTAAATTCACTATATGCACTTAATTACAAGTGATGATTTATCTGATGAGATAGTACTAATAGTGATGTGTAGGAGAGCGAGTTAAGGAAATGGGATTATTAAGCAATCAGTGAACATTTAGAGCAATTAAGTTGTGCTTTAAAAATTACTACACTTACCAACTTAATCTGTTCATTAAGTTTAATATCAAAGTAGAAATTCGCAGCAAATTTTCTTAAGTGATTTAGTAACTATTTAACATATTTAATAAAATTTTAAACCATATTTTAATTGGAGTTAGCTACCAGCTAACGGATTTACTTTTAAAGGAAATGCTTTAATTAATATCCCGACGAACTTGTGTACACCGGATATAAATTACAGTATCTACCGTAACCCTTACATAGACTACTATATTACATAATTTGGTACATTACATCAATTTGATAAAATTATCTTTAGTCTTAATATAATATAAGAAGAGCCTTTGCGTAGAGATATACAAGGAAGTAACGAAAACAGCGAGACAACGGTACTATAATCGTATGCCCTAATTAGGATGTCAAGGTCGAGGTCATCCAATGGCGACTCGAGCTGGAAGATGCTGTGACGGCAGACCTTCCAGGCAAACCGACGATCTAATAAAAATTACGGGAACCCGCTGGATACGAACGACGCAGAACCGATCGGCGTGGAGATCCTTGAAGGAGGCCTATGGGAATGGAGGCCCAACAGTGGGCATTATCCGGCTGATAAGAATTAAAATAATATGCGCTGTTTCCTTAAGACATATTAACTTATTCACCACATTCATTTTACTGGTTTTAAAGTCTTTAAACAGGAACAGAGTGCACAAATACACCATGATAAATTCAGCAGCAGAGACCTGATCATCGTGAAAGGAAATACAGTAAGATTTATTTATTACGGCATACCTAAGGAGAGACCTTGGGCTGACAATGATGATTACGTTTGTAGGATCCTTTCTTCCGGGTCAACGATGATTCTGTCGCAAAACCTTACGCACCATCAGGAGCTCCTAGCTTCGTTGTTAAAGTAAACCGTATGACCGTAATATGTTAATGAAAATGAATTATAAATGTACCCGGATGCTTTATGGTGTGTAAATATGGCGCCGGAAATACGGCTAACTTGGAACATAAAGGCAAAGTCCCATAACGTGCCAAGTGTGTCAGTCATATCGCGCACTTTCGTACTGCCTTCAGAGTTCTGCTTCTCATCAAAGAGATTAGGTAACTAATGCTTGCCCGACCTGACAAATGTTATTGCGGTTCTGGATGAGAGCAGAGAGCCTTTTCCGGTTTAATAACCTTTACGTTTGTAACACTTTTAAGAAACGGCTTAACTCATGATTACCTAATGCAACTCTGCATCATATGCCCATTTTTTACTGATCGAAGGTCTTAGGAGATACTAAGTGCAGCTCCTATATCTGCCGCCTAATAGTAGTGAACAAATAGTCGTTAAGTATTTGGGGGATGAGAATAACATATAGTGTGTTATATACTAACTAACGTGCCACCAGTAAAATAGATTCGCCCAACAAATAAAAGTTAGAAGAGAATGAGTAGGAAATAGAAAGTAAGAAAGTGATGGTAAATGTAAAGCACCATAAAGGCCAGGACTCACTATACGAAAGGAATTAAATAAAAAAAAGTCGGAACTATATTTATTATGCAAAGAAATGATGAGATACGCCTGCCTAAAACCATTTAGTACTAGTTAGGGTGATATACACTGCACCACATTGTGCTCGTCGCCTTTGGACGTAAGATGTTAGTAATCGCTATCAGGGTAGCTTCACTAGTACACGTAGTAATGTATGCACACTCCTGTTTTTCAAGAGGAATAAGAGTTGCTTTAGTACTGGTAGCAAGGGTCTGTAGCAGCAGAGACTTCGCGTCAGTTTCGACACGATGAGCGTAATATCTTGTATTATATGCATACAGCCGACACAACGCAGCATATTTTCATCTCAGATATCGTAGTGTCTGAAGACAAAAGTCTTCAACTCGTGCGTGTCGGCAGTGTTGACATACGGAACCGAGACGTGGGTCCTCTCGCCCTTATAAAATGGCTCAAAGTCACTCAAAGGGCAATGGAGAGGTTTCGGAGTTTATCCGCGCGATTGAAACAGAAATGTGGAGATCCGCAGAAGAACTAAGGTCACGGATATAGCACAAAACATTGCTAGACTTAAGTGGCAGTGGTCAGGGCA
The DNA here is from genome assembly GCA_029034505.1 of Ornithoptera priamus. Classification (NCBI taxonomy): domain Eukaryota; kingdom Metazoa; phylum Arthropoda; class Insecta; order Lepidoptera; family Papilionidae; genus Ornithoptera; species Ornithoptera priamus. Next base: position 2,927,024 of record JARDWD010000508.1, on the reverse strand, counting down.
CATTGCCCGAAGGACCGAAGGCCGATGGGGGCAGTACAGGTCTTCGAGTAGTGTCCGCGTAGCGGTAGACGTAGTGTTGAAAGGCCTCCTACAAATTGGACCGACGATCTGGTGAGAATCGCTGGAACACACTGGATACGATGCGGAGATCTTTTGGGTAGGCCTATGTATATCACTGGGCGTCTATCGACTGATGATGATGATGATGACCGCCACAATAATATAACGACATGGCATACACTATCAAATGGACGTCCTCGTATAAAAAGTTATATTCCAGCCGTGAAGCAGAATAAGTGAGCAGCTACAACACTTGCACCTTTGTAGGGAACATTGGCACAAACAATTCCAATCACGGAGGCGGAGTTGAGCTATGGTTATTATTTGTGGCGAGAGTTCGTGCCAGAAGTCGCAGCCGTGCTGTACCGGGGTTGGGGGGAATGAAAACTGTAAATTATTGTTTATGCGAACTGATTGTTTTGTTACAATACATATAAACGAAGCGATGAGATCAGGACGGTGTTTATGAGATGACCACTATGCCTATAACATTAATCTAAATATATAGATATACAGAGATTCATTGACTCATCAACGTGATCTGCGAAACTATTAAACGTAAACACTCAATTTTGTAGAAATCTTGATTCTTACTATTAGAGGTCAGCTAAGAATAGATTTTACAAAATTTTCTAAAACGAGTAGCGGGGGTGTTAATAACGGGAAAGGGATGACGTGTTTGCGCCGGTAGAGTGTATTTCTGACGAATTTCAAGTTTAATACTATATTACGGCCAGCATTGCGGGCGGGGAACAGTTTATATCTAATAGGTACAGAGGACACAGCTTTGGCTTTGACATCTATACGTCAAGCAGCTGATACTACATTAAGTTAAGCAGTCACGTCAGAAAATTGATGATGGGGATGTTGCACAATTAAAATGGGCAGTAAGATATACAAAAACATACAGCAACCGTTATTATGTTCTTACAATACGAAGTAGTGATTTTAGCTACAGCGCCGCCATTTTTTAATGGAATATACAAAAATTAGATAACAATTTTTTTTACTAGGTACACTACATAAAAAAAAATTAAAAAAATATACACATCACTACAAAATTTCTAAGTCGACCTGACGCGTGGTTGCGTTAGTGGTACGACAATAAATAGATTTAGTGCTTACACAAGATTCCTCAAAATATTTAATTTCCAGCAAAACTAAAGCTTTATAAAATACGTTAATAATCAAAAAAAAAAAAACAAAAATCCTCCTAAAGCTTGGAAATTGTTTACACCAGTTTATTTCCGTTGAAACTAAAAGAGAGTTATTTGAGAAAAAGTTGTTTTACGATAGTACTCTTTCACGACGCCATTTTGTTGTCATGAACACTAGTTAACACAAAAACTCCGCTGTACACTTATAATGGGCAACTTTGATATTATAACTTTACTTTGGAAAATGTCCAAGTTCCTTTGTGAGGCCTTTCAGACCTCAATTCATATCTGTCGCCGGTTAATTGTTCCCGCGTTTTCCAGTTCCAACCTACTTCCTCCGCCGTGGACTTTGGTTTTGTAATGTCTGACATTAAACGTTGAAATAATATATTTTCTGTGTTTTTTTCGAGATCTATTCGATATTTTTTGACAGAATATTTAGTATTAGCTTCTAAAAGTAATGGTAGAATAAACGCAAGGCTTTAATAAAGGTTAACAAGTCTGCTAGATTTAGCTAACTTGATAAAAACTGGTGATGAACAGATGCATCGTTATCTGCAATTAAAAACATTTAAAATTGAATTATTGATCTTATACAAATGTCATAGATATGTAACCTTTTTTAAAGAGTCATCAAAATATCTCTGGAAAAAAGAGGTTCAACTCCTAATGAAAACAGCAAAGGTGTGGAACAACTCGCCGGCGTTGGTGCTTCCGTCCAAATATTATATGGGTTACTTGAAGAAAAGAGTGAATAGTCTTTTACGAGGTTATGCATCTTACCCCCAAAGATCACATCCCCACTTAACATCAGGTGGGATCGTAGTAAAAAACCCGTAAGGCCTAGATACTTGAAACTTGATAGAAATTTCCTTTTACCGAGCAGAGGTCAGTTAGGAACGGATTTTACACAATTCGTCCCCAAACGTAGAGGGGGTGTTGCGCCAGCAAAGCGGATGATGAACAGCTAGTATATTAATATAGTAATAAATTCTTTAAGGAACAAATCGAAAATATTAGGATGTTATAATACATATAAATATTCCACTAATTTTGTAGAGACGAAAATATGGCGTCGCAAGCTTTCTAAAATTTCTAATGTATACATAACAATGTTTAAGTTTTTAATATCACAGTGATATATTAGTTTGTAGCCTGGTTTGTTAGCTTCTGTAGTGTATACAGAACGTATTAATTATTAGAATGTATGTGTTATAACTTAATAAACATTACAATGTATATATTTGGATTCGGTCGGTACGTTTTAATGGCCGCTATCGGCGCGTTCGCACTCCGCTGGCTACAAAAGCCAACGTTTTGTTATTATTTTTACCGTAAAGCAAATTTTTAACGTACAACAAACGATCAAGAAGGAGTAATCCTTTTTACTTACAAAGTTTTAATATTCGCATAAAGTATTTTTAATTAAACAAAGTGATAGTAATAATAATGTGATTAAAAAAATTAAATGAAAATTCGTTTAATAAAAGAATTTTATGTTTTTTTTTATGTAATTAAGCGATGAAACGAGCGGAACGTTAAACTGATGGTAAGTGATACGCCCGCCCATAACAACGTGGCGCTAGTTAAGATGGTATACATAGCACCACATTGTGCTCGTCGTCTGACGCATAAGATGTTGAATCTCGATACCCCAGTAATTACACTAGCTACAGCGCCTTTCAAACCGGAACACAGCAATGTTTGCACACTCTTGTTGGAGGGCAGGAAAACGCTCCGCTCCGGTAGTAACTACCTAGACCTACCACCAGTAAGAGTAACAAAAAAGAGATAGCTTTTAATGTATTCATAGAATTTTGAGCTGTGGGAGAAACTGATAATAAACTTTTTTTTTTTGTGCTATGGGTCTTCTTTTTAATTGTTTCCCCTGCCTGTTGTTTGTCAAGGCCATTTATTTACCAGTAATTTACCGTCAATTGTATCTATTTACATATTATTCAACTTTTCTCACTCCCATCTATCTTTCATTCTCCGCTCTTCTTTCAAACCTCGTATCTCAATCGGTCAAATTCAATCTTTACAGAAATGTTACTGTAACTGCTTCAATTTATCTTTCTCCATCTCTTTCGTTATTTCCTATGCCAATCAATAAATTGTCTGTCAATCGCTGGCTCTCCGTTGAGGATCTTCACAGTGTGTCCACCTCAATCTCTTACTAATTAACCAGAATACAAAGTTTCACTTCTACCGGATGTGAACTCAGACCCATTTCTTATTTTGTTATAATCCTTATTATTTTTTTATACGAGTCATAACTAAAAGTAAATTCACATCAGGATACCTGCGTACACCTGCTCATAGCAATGAAGTACTCTTGACTATAATTACACAGAACGCAGCCTCAATCGCCTTGAGATCCTACCGCTTAGATTTACAGCATCTTCTTCTTAAAGTGCTTATCCAACTAGTGAAGGTTGGTATCAGCGTGGTACAGTCCTTTCTGTCTCTGGTTCGGCGGAACAATTCGGACGCCACAGACATGCCAGCCCATTCCCTGATATTCCTCAACCAAGATTTTTTCCTACTAACTACCTTTCGTTTTCCAGAAAGTTTACCCATTGTAATCAGCTGCAGAAGTTCATATCGCTGATGATGGAGTACATGACCCAAGTAGGATATTATACGTTTCTTAACCAGCATCGCTCCGAATAAATCTGTTACTGTAATATACTCAGTACTACTTAGCTGGAAAAATTGGGACTAAAATATTTTATATTTAGGTGATATCTGGTCTATCTCCAGGAGTGGACGTCTATCGGCTGATGATGACGATGATCTCAAAGTACAGAGACGTCCACGAATAAAACGTTCAAGTTGTTTACATTTCAGAGAACAATAGTATTAGCTGATGGAAAACTTCAAGTCTTACAAAGGGAGGTTTATACTATTACGTTTGGTAGGGTAGCCTATTTCTACCGCCAAATAGTACTGTGCAAACATTACCGTGTTCCGGTTCTAAAGGCGCTGTAGCTAGTGTAATTACTGGGGTAACGAGATTCAACATATGTCTCAGGCGATTACCGCAATGTGGTCCAGTGTATACCATCTTAACTAGCGGGAGTTATGGGCAGGCGTATCACTTACCATCAGGTGAAAGACCAGCTCGTCTCGTCGCTTAATTACAAAAAAAATGTTAATCGTTGATTTTAATACAGATATTTATAAATTTAAATTTTGCTTAATAATATTTGTCGTTGAAAGTTCGAAGCTGCTATTTTTAGGTTGACTGCAGGGGTTGCCAAAGTGATGTTCCGCGGACCACTGGTGGTCTGAGGGATAATTTTCCTGGTCCTATAATGGTCCTAAAATTTCCATTGTAGTCACAGAATACGTTACCAATTCAGACAATTAATTGAAGCAAACGTTTCACACCACACAAAGCACTGAATTTTGCCGGGACATGCGGGTCCCCCTTGTTAATTACGCACATTCCTCCCTTCCGAGTTTCAGTATACCCCTAGCGTTTAATCAATTATCAACGTAAATAATTATTGCTACGTCGCTATCGAAACGTATACCATCACCATCATCAGCAGCTGAGAGACATCCACTGATGAACATAGACATACACAAAAGATATCCGTACCAATCGATCACACACACGACGAGATTAATCAGATCGTCGTTCCAACTTGTTAAGGATTACTGGTGGTAGATATCGGTTGCTGGAGACGTTCCAAGTACCACCACAACTCCTATAACTCCACCATACAGTACAGTACAAACATTACTGTATTCCGGTTTAAAAGGCGTTATAACTAGTGAAATTACGCGAGGGAATGAGATTTAACATCTTATATCTCAAGGTGACGAGCACAATGTGGTGTTGTAAATATCATCTTTACTGGATCCACATTGATATCGGCAGGCTTACCATCAGAGAATCGTCGCTTCGTAGAATAAAAAAAGAACCTTCTAGCGCTGCACTTACCTTCCGATGAGGACCTCCGGCCGTCTATCTTTTAAACCTATATGCTTTAAACCAAGAAGTTAACATTATTAGTAAAATGTTTTAAAAAAAAAATTATATCCGGCTACTGCTTTTTATGGCGAGACGTCGCGATCACCTGATGGTAAGTGATACGCCTGGCCACAACAACGCGGTGCTAGTTGAGATGATATGCATAACACCACATAGCGGTCGTCGCCGGAGACATAAGTTATTGAGTCTTTACAGCGCCCTTCAAACCGGAACACAGTAATGTTTGCACACTGCTGTTTGGCGACAGAAATAGGCGCTGCAGTGGTACCCACCTAAACAGTCTCCGGCAACAAAGACCTACCACTTGCTATTAGTGAGAGATCTCTTGCCGAAGACGGTATAAGTAGGTAGCTTCTATCGTCAAATATATGTATGGAAAAATTATCGTGTTCCGGTTTGAAAGGTGCTGTATTTAATGAAATTGCTGAACTTTGGGGAACTCATCTTAGGTCTTCTATATATACTATGCTATCACCACATAATCGTATGCTTATTTGAATAGTTGAACGTCCTGCTCGTTTAGTTTCCGTTTCAAATTATATAAACTCATTATCATCACCATCATCATCATTAGCCGATAGACAGTTCACTGCTGGACATAGGCCTCCCCCAAAGATCACCACATCGATTTATCCACAGTTAGCATAGCCTCCAGTAGCGCCGGGCTCTAGGGGCCGATGCCTGTAGGTGTTCACAGGAGAGATTTGGGCCATTTCCCACCACGCTGGCCCAATGCGGGTTGGTGGGAGCCACAGCCTCATTTGTTGATTAGATAGGTGCACCACGAGCAAATGAGGTTGGCTTGGGTCCCGTGTGTTGTTGTGCGGGACCCCTTACACCCCTTTATATAAACTCAGCTGAATTATAATACTTTTTTTCTTAATTCTGTTTTTTTAATAATTTAGAGGCTTTTTAGTCCGGAAGCTGAAAGTTTAGGAAAATAACAATCTCATCAATTCTCTTGAGCATGGATGTTAAATTATGGTAACATACAGTATCTAATAAAGAACTTTATTTTTGAACCTTCTATTTCCTTTTAAATATAGGGTAGGAGATATTTCCGGTTTCACCACATGCCGCGTTTGGAATAAAACATTCACGGCGGTTACTCATGAATAGCTTACTTCATTAATGATTAAAAGCCACTGTTCTATCAAAGGGCGTAGTTAGGAGCCATCAATCCAGTTCCGACCTTCAATGGAGTACGAGTACACTCGGCATGTGAGGGCAATTAATTAGATTCCTATCGGAAACCACGACTAAAGGATGTAAGCGACTTCCTTCGTTGTCCAAGTCGATTTACATCCGGTAAGTCAATCTTATTTATTGCTATACATTAATATTGCTTCTCTAATTTAAATACACCAGGAGGTCCATTCTTCGATCCCAGGATTTGGGGTTGGGGGTTTGATTCCAGGGTGTTCCAAAGGATTGATTATTTCATGAATAAGTTTGCCGTGCTTTTTTTTAATATCATCCCTCGCTATCTCAACTCGCTTTGGGCCAGCGTGGTTGGAAATGGCACAAATCTTGAGGGGATGCCTATGTCCAGCATGTATATGGGTTGACGGTGATATATATCAATTGGTGGCAGGATCCTGTTGGTGGGACACTGTCTATGTAAGTATCACCGCAGTTCCAATTTGTGCCAAACGGTAGCTTGTAAATATTACTTTTTTTATTGTACCACTGAGGTGGCGATGGACTTGGGGACTAGCTGGAAGGCGACCCAGCACTGGAAAGTGCAGCATTGGCAGACTCCCCACTGGACGGACAGAGGACATCAAAAGAATCACAGGGATCCACTACATTCAGCACAAGAACACAGCGCAATACCATGCTTTATGGAACACATTACAAGAGACCTATGTTCAGCAGTGCACGTCCATCGGTTGAAATGATAATGATGATGATGAAGGTGGCAAACAGACCTTCAGCCTGCCAGATAGTAAGCAATAACTGTAGCCTATAGACGCCTGTACTACCAGAGGCATCAGAAACGCCTTACCGACCGGAGAAATCTTATCACGTCCTTTTTAAAGTCATTCTATAGCTCTTTGGGAAAGCCTCTGCAAGGAGTTCATTCCATAGCTGGATGGTGATTAGAAGTACTCTGTACCGGTTGCAAGGACGTTGTACCTAGTGAAGCTACTACGGTAACGATTGTTAACATTTTAATATCTCAATACGCTGACCACTATGTGGTGCTGTGTTTAGCATCCTAACTAGCGCCACCTTATGAGCAAGCATAGCATTTACCATCAAGGGAACGTCTAGATTGTCTCGTAGATTCCTCCAACAAAAAAAGTTAGACCTAATAATGGAGTGCTGCTAGGCGCTGTACGATACGCAGAGGCACAGGTTCGATTCCTTGCTTGTACTTACGGTGGTGGAAAACGGTCTGAGTAAATCTGTATATATATACACTTAACATCAATTTTAAAGGTCTGTTATCATTCCCAGGTTGTGATAAAAGATTCCGAGTCCCAGCTATGGGAAAATAAACTGAGCCAAGTTTTCTTATTAATGTATTTATATTTTTTTATACCTTTTGTGCAAGAGAACTAAGGTCACCGATATAGTCCATAAGATTGCTACCCACAAGTGGCAAGGGGAAGGACACATCACTCGAAGGACTGACAACCGATTGGGCACTAAGGTTCTCAAATTGCGACCGCATACCGGAAGATGAAGTGTTGGCAGGCCCCCGTCAGGTGGTCCGACGATCTGGTGACAGTTGTGGGCAGCGCAGGATCGGTTGACGTGCTGATGATGATGATAGTTTTCGTGCAAAAATAAATGATAATATTAAATCTACATAGCTTAACGCTTTCCTGTTTCCGCGACGGTTCAGCCGAATCTTTTCACGAAGCCAATGTTAAAGGAAACTAAGCAAATTAATCAAAACTAATGTCATCAAAAAGTATATTACATTATTATAAAAGCTTTATATTATTTATTTAGTACATAAAGTTATTAATAATGTATATAGACATTAAGTTCGACGTATGACATGGGTAAGGCAATTTATTAATTCACAAACAACTCGCTCCTCGTGAATTTTTAATACGGCCTGGTTACGAATGTTGAGCACAATGTCTTCTACTCGTATTATCAATAAGCGAATAACGGAAGTACATGTGTAAAACAACAGTTAAACTGTTCGTACCTTTTTACCATCAGGTGGACGAAGGGACTCTTGGTAAATAAGCGCTGGAATACCATTACGTTGTTCAACTATTAGCTACAAATATGTCTCGTCAGAAGCATTTCAAATAAATATATACAAATATATATATATATATATATATATTTGTGAGGAATGACCTCTCACTTCTTGGCTTTGTCAAAGCTATGATCAGTAGTGAGAGAACGTGGGATGTCGAGATGGGCTTCTGCGAGGATGTAATGTTGCAGAAAGAGGCTGCAGATAGATAGCGAGAGGTAAACACCCGTCTTTCAACCCGCAAGCAGAGACCTTGGAATCGAAGGCATCCTTCTTCTTTTATGCCCTTCAACCCCCATAACAGAAGTCATTGTAGCGCTTTCAGGGGTAATCCGTCGCTAAATATGAAAATAACTGAGGTAGTGCGTACGATATTCTGCCTGAAACTTTTATATTGTGGGGAAAGCTGCAGCTCCAACCGGAGAAGTGACCTCATCAAGGCCCCTCGCTGTCGGAACTATGGTTGTGTGCGAAGTGTTCCCTTTCAGCGTTGAGTAAGTAACCGTGGGGTTTTAACTGGTAAGAATCTAGCATAACTCATTAGTTGGCCCCACAGCAGAACATGAAATGTTTAAACACAAAACAAATAAAGAGAATGATTACGCAATAGTGTTGTTATAATAATATTGATTTATTATACAATAGTAAAGATAAATAATTAATTAACACAGCGAGCACACTGCGAGATCCGTTTTAATCGGGCGCCGCCGTTAATCAAAACGTAATGCAGCGATTAAATGGCTTTAGCCCGATGTTTGTTGTCAAATTGAACAAAAAGGTTGATTGCTTCCGGTTTAAAAGCTCGTGAAATATATAGTATCGAACACCCGATGTTTACCTTTCCCGATGGCGAGATTCACGAAGACCTCAAATCAATTAACCATCAGCCGATAGACGTCCACTAATGGGCATAGGCCTCCCCCAAAGATTTCCACATCGGTCGGACCTGCGACACTCGCATCCAGCGGCTTCTCGCGACCTTACAGTCAGCTCGGCCTCCGATACCGCCAGGCACTAGGGGTCGACGTTTGCAGGCAATCGGCCTAGTGGTGGGGGCGTGGTGGGAGCCAAAGCCTAGTTTTTTGATTAGCTGGGTGCATCACGAGCACGATGTTGGCTTGGATCCCCTCAGTTGTTGTGCGTACTTCCATATTAAATAGTAGTAAATAATAACAAGATCAGATAACTAGTCAATGTGATCAACGCAATCTAACGCTGCATCTGACTATAACTTCATTGTTAGCGTACTCCCATCTCTATACTTTTCCATCATAGTATAAAAAAAAAGTTTTTTTATACATACACCACAAAGGTGGGGAAAAAGGTATACGTGAATTCTAATGATAAATACTGTAGCCTGTGGACGCCTGCCAGAAATGTACCACAGGCACCGCAACCACCGACTCCGGAAAAACCTTATACCTTATATACAATGGGATTAATTTGACATCAATTTCACATGATATTAAGTGACAACGAAGCCAAAGATAGTCGTACTCGTTCAGAATACTCCACCTCTCATATGTGGACAGCCAGACTTAGGCTAATAGAATTTATCATAATATTAATAGTCCATTGTTAAACCTTTTTCTGTTATCGAGAACGTATGAAGATCTTCAAAGCTGTCCTGCTATCAGGAAGACAGAGTTATGTAGAAGGTATACTCATTAAGACTCCGCTTAACGCCTACTTCTCTTCAGCGCCTTTGGTATACAACAAACACGAGACCACCTTAAATTCATCGTGCACCTTGGGTTCGCTTATAGGTTACTGTGAACACCACCATCAAAACTCGCGAATTCAAAGAACCTTCAAACCTACTTTAGTCATATTCCTCAGAACCTGCTACAGGGCAGCAAAAATCAAAGCCTACTTGACTACCTCCTGTTTAACAATATTATTTCTAATATTATTAGAAGCATTATCCTTGTTCCTTTGCATATTAAAGTCTAGAAGAATAAGATGATATTTATATGATGCTGTACTTTGTATTTTTATATCAAAGATACGTTATTGTTACAAAAGGATGTATTGAACATGAGCTAAAATAGACCATGATCATAGTCCTATTTTTAAAGAAAAAAACCGTTTATCTACGGTCACATATTTTCCATTGCGAAGCCGAACCTGCTGGCTTACATCCAAGAGATAAGCATATTCGCGTGGTTAGTTGCCCAGATTGGCTTACAACATCTAACGATCCACGGTTATAACACTGAATACTGTAACACTTGTTTTTATTTCTAATATTTCAAATAATAACTATATTTTTTTAAAATTAATTGTTACATTATATAATTATAAATTACAATAACAATATGTTGTTACTGCAGAAGCTGTGGTCATAACACGTAAGATATTAAGTCGCTACATTCAAATAATATCAGTAACTACAGACGCCTTGAAATGAAAGCCACACACAATGGTAGCTACGTAGATGGTCTTCGGAAACAGAGACCTACCACCAAGAAATATTGTGATATATGTTGGAAACAAAGAACAATTAGTCGTCCTCATCAGCGTTCATTAGTCCACTTCTGGGTGCGCTACTCCAATGCTTTTCACCTTTTCCTCCAGTACGGGGCCACCACTCTAAAAAATTTCTTTTTTTTACTTTTCCACTATAGCAATCATATGTCCATAACCATTGACAGGTATCCTTAACACCAATTACTGGTGATCTGATGAAACTCGTGCACTCATAACTTGTTCACTGTTAAACAATTTAATTACGAAGTAAAATAATATTTCGAGATTTAATATCGCGGAGGGGAGAAACAAAGATGATAATAACACCACAAAAGACAAGAAAGACAGAATATTTCAAGAGTAGAATTAATAAAAATGAGACGGAATTTGTTACATTTCTAATTAAAAGTCCGCCTTTCACTGTAAACAAGAAAAGGACAAGAGTGAGTCGTACAATAGTTAATTAAATTAATAAAAACACTTATAAACAATAGAACGGATGAATAGAAACTTTCATTCGTATATTTACAATCAGACTATTGTTTAAAATAATTCTTCAAATAGCAAAAATTATAGATTTTTTTTTATTATATGAAACGACCTGATGGTGAGTCGTCCATAACAAGGTGGCACTATTTAGGATGTTATACACTGCATCATATCGCTCTCGTTGCCTAAAGACAGAATGTTAACTCTCGTCCCAGTAATATCACTACAACTCCCTTCAATCCGGAACACAGCAATATTTGAATATTATATCCTTATTGTAAAAAAAGGAATCTGTTTGTTTTTTTTATATTAAGGGTGAACTTAATACTTTTATGTTTCTTTGAAAATTAGATGGGCAAAGATGACATTTATATACTTTGAGCCCTGGTCCGACTCCCGTAAGAAATTTGAAATTTAAATCGCGCCAGCAGGAAGACATTTTCAGGATTATCCGATATTTTCTCACAAGGAAGTGCGCGCCTACAAAGAAGAAATAGTATTAATTCTATTCCAAGTATTTTTTTTTTATATTCTGCAAAATGCGGACTCTTTGTCCTGTATTACATTACGACGAGAGATCTGCTCTACAGTGAGTAAAATGTTTATACGAGTAGATTCACGGTTAAAACTCTTCGAACATCATTAAAAACCTATGAACAAGATAATTTTAAATATGTAAATCTACCCTACACAAACTTATAATATTTCATTTCATAATTAAGTCTAAAACTTTTTATACATATATATATATATATATACCATAAAACCTTATTACACTCACTACCTTACTACTCATTACTTTATTTATATCTAGTTTAAGTGGAACATGTTACTTAAGTATGTACTACTTAAACTAGATATATAGTTAATGTTTATATAAAACTTACGGCAGTTTTTTTACTGTGTTCATATTTATTGTCTCTTTATATGCTGCGACTTCTAGAAGTTTAAGTAGGTGGATGAGAATATGTCTACCCATTTAAAGCAAACAAGGAAGCTAGTTATGTATGATTGGATGAAATGGGGACAGGTCACTGCAACGACTTGTGATCCACGTATGCCCCTTAAACTTAAGGGACAGATCTACAAGTCGGTCGTTAGACCTGTCGTATTGTATGGGACTGAGTGTTGGGCCACCAAGAGTTTGGATGAAAGGAGATTACATGTGGCCGAGATGCGAATGTTAAGATGGATGTGTGGTGTGACGAGAATGGATAAAATAAAGAATGACTATATTAGAGGAAATCTCAATTGCTCCAGTGACAAAGAAGTTGAGGAACAAGAGGTTAGCGTGATACGGGCATGTTATGCGGAGGGATGAAGGACATATAACAAGGAAAGTAATGAGAATGAATGTGGATGATTATAAGAGTAGAGGAAGATCGAAGAAAGATGGCATGTGTAAGAAGAGTGTGAATTCAGATATGACGGCTGATAGAGGTATATGGAAGAGAAGTACATACTGTGCCGACCCCACATAGCTGGGGAAAGGACAGGAAGAAGAAGAAGAAGGAAGCTACTTTTATATTTTATTAGGTAATAAACTTATTTATCTACTTCTATGGCTAATACGTTGTCTTGTAATACAGAAGTCTTCGATTTAATTTCTATGTACTGATATAACAAGTCTTCCGGTTGCAAATAAGAGAGAACTAGAGTAGTCTAGGTGAGCATGCTACACCATCTTCGACCTCGTTGTCACTTATCATCGTGTGATAGAAAATAAGGCGTATAGCATATAAATAAATATTAAGTTATTGTACTATTCGTTCTACTAACTTAATGCAAAATCTACAATCTATGGAATATTTTTTTCTATGGCACAAGTAGTAAGGCTCAACAAGACCGTACGTTGTGAGGAATTTTCATTTTCAATAAATTCTTATTATAAAATGCAAGCATAGAAATATTCCTCGCGTATTGCCTATTCATTAAGTCATTAGCTGCACGACTCACTATAACTTAGCTTTGAAAAAGTTTTCATTTCATGAGAATAAATAAGAGATTTAATTTGCTCCTCGCCGAGAGAAATATGTAAATAGCAGATTCACACAGATGTTCAACTTTTGTAGGACTGTGTAGAAATTATTTCATCTTATATTTAAAATCTGTGAAAAATATTTAACACACTAGATCTTTAATTAACTATAAATAATATATTAAAGATTTACCAGGCTATTGGGGAGAGGAGAAGTCAGTGTAGTCTTCATTACATACAAAAACGCTCTCGGTGATCTCCCACATTGCATTGGAGAAACCCTGGAGCGAAGAACGAAGACTCTCTGTATTGTATCTACTTTATGGCTATCATCAGCTCTCTCCTGTGACAATAATACATTTGTTAGCAATTATTGATATAATTTGTATGCAAAATCCTATTCGTTATGATATTTTCAACAAAAAAACATCGAACGGTAAGTAAATGGATACTGAAAAAATAGAAAGCTTGACCGGAAATAATTTTATGATATCAAAAGGTCCAAAATAAACAATTCCTTTAAGGTTGTATTTCCTAGAGAATAACTTTATAGCGATATCGAACCGCACTGTAAAAAGTTAGGCGCGTTCATAAATAAAAAGAAATGTAGTCGAATTCGGATCCTTCTCTTTACCTTCGGATGATAAAAAAACTAATATAACTAGGATTACAAAACTAGGTCCTTTCATTATAACATTAACATGTTATAAACTCAGTGATGTAATTAAAAAAAATTATATTACAGTAAATAACGTTATACATGTTATATTTGTTAATTCCTTTTGCGATTCACTCGACGGTATCCAGGTGCTCTGTATATGCAATAAATTTTTCATGAGTTAATTCGAACCGCGCCTTCCAAAAGACCGGTTAAGCCTTGCTTTGAAAAATTTCAAAGGTGAGATCTAAGAATATATTATGAACAAAGGGGTTGCTTTCCGGCTTTGTCTGCTCCGGCCCACCGATGCCCTATCTCATTGTAATTTGTTTAGATGAGTCAAAAGTATAAATAAAGTACTATCATGAATTCATTAAAAACAACTAGTGTTGTCACCTGAAAAAGTTCTATTTGTGAAACTAAAGATCCCTGGTTTATTTTAAATATACCGGTTTAGGGAAACCTTAGCCATGTTCATTTTATACTGATTCAAACCTCTTATTTCAGATCTTCTTAAAGGCATATAATTTGAAGTACAAAAATCTTAACAACGTACACATTTTTCTTCTATCTTAATAAACAGTTTCCTTTTATGTTTTATTATAAATCTTTAAAAAATAAGGTACTCAAAAACCGGATCTTAATGCCTACAGGGATTTTGTACCAACCAAGAAATCTTTCTAGATGAATGCGTAAAAAATATTAAAATAACCATTCTAACTAGTACCATGTTGTTATGAACGAACGTTCGATCGATGTGGAGATCTTTGGGAGAGGTCTATGTCCAGCAGTGGACGTCTATCGGCTGATGACGATGGAAGAACGTCTCCCACCAGTCTCTAAGAAACGTTCCCTTCGTCCCGTCGCTTAAAAAAATAATTAACTACGGCGAAAGACAAATTCAAAATAAAGTTTAAGACGTTCGCCGACTAAAGTTCTGTTTATTCGGACAAATTAGTTAGCAACTTAATTAGTTAATCAGATAACACGTGATCTTTCCCGCTTGGCTCCAACAAACTTCAGCTTCAGAGTAAACTATTCGGTTATCGACAAACATCTTGTTTGAACTCCGGCATATACAAAGCTCATGTTGCAAAATACGGTTTACTTAACATTTTGGTAATATCCATGTTATTATATAAACTATTAATCTTATAAGCTATGCTCGTGTTAGTTAAATTAACCTTCATTATTACTTGTTTAACCTACATTCAAAAAATGTTGAGACTGGAGCGTGTACTTGTCTTTGTCCTCGAATTAACAAATAACTTTTTTTCTTCAACATGTTTTCATCCGAGTTTGTAGTTTAGTCTTGTAAAAGTTAGTTTACTTGTTTCAAAATAACCTTGTTCTTGCGAAGAATCACAGTGTTCTTTATTAAATATTTAATTTCTACTGATCATCTTCCAAATTTTTCAAGTTTGGTCATTAAGTAACAAATTCACCTTAAAATATTATTTAATTAATGCAGCATTGATTATAATTTTTGCTTTCATCTCCATCTTTAAAATATTTCTCATTTCAGCGAGTCAAAGATTGAGTTTTTACTCTAGCAGTAAAATCAGTTTTCCCTCTCTCGTCCGGTGCTGTAATTGAGCTAGTTTATTTACTGAATTCAAAAACAAGTAATGTGTTTTGATGTTAAAAAGCGTTTTTAATATTTTATACATTTATATTACAAATTGTACTATGTTCAAAATATTGGATTCGCCAATATGATTAGCCGGCGTTTACTGTCTTGATTTCTGTCGTGATTTCATATGATTTGAACATCGCTGTAAAATTTCTTATGCACCAATCGGACATATGTTTCAAAATTCGTCTAAACAGACACCAAAGAAGTGTGTAAACGATATCAATTCCGATTTGAAGAGGGTTGTAGTTAGCAAAATAATCGCGGTAACGAGACTTAATATCGAATCTGAATGTGTCAAGCAAAACATGTGTAAATTTCTTTTTATTTCGTAGCGGAATCCTAGATAGGATTCGTTCCAACTGTGGGAGGAAGTATCGACTGGGCCAAAAACTGTCGTTGTCCTGCTTGATGCTTTTGGCTGCAACCAAAGGAAAGCTTTTGCCCGTAATCGCACGTGTAATCACACTAATATTGATATAAAAGAGAAACCAAAATGTTTTTATTTACAAATTACGAAACCACAGATAGACTAAGAGATCGGATACGCACAGATAAATAAATACTTTCATGAGAAATTGTTAGCTTCTATTTTAGGGTTGGTTGTTAATAAATAAAGCGTATAGTAGTAGCGTACTAGATAATGTTTAATTTGTTCAGTAAGCTATTTCGGAGAAACTTTTGACATCGATTTGTTGGTAAGTTGCCAGGCGAGATGACTTTGTGCAAGTCACACGATTTGATGAAACTACACCCTCTTCTATTTCACACTGTAAAAAAATTAGGTCAACTAACGTTAATTGTTTCAAATCAGCGATGGGACGAGTACGACTATCAACTGATATGATAGTAACGATGTTTAGTTACTACTACATCGCCCTTTCCCTTATGATCTTAAGATGATACATTCCGAGTCCTTATAAGAAAGTAAACAGTGTGTTTCGGCTAGCTTCACTTACAGAAAGAGAGGAGGTTTGTCTCCCCTAGAAAGAGTGGCAGATGTGAAGGTCTAAATCGAAGTCACATTCTTCAAAACACTTCAAAAATATTACTCTGTTCTGTCTTCAAAAAATATATGTTTTATTATACGTCCAGAATAAATCGTATCCCATTCCAAACATTTCTGAATACAAAACAATCCTATCACGTTTCCAATGGGTAAAGTAAACAGTGCAGGGCTAACTGTAGTAGTGCATCATTACTATAGATTACAGACTCGAATCAATCGAGTCGGAATCATTTTATATCTATTTCATCAATCATCAGCTGTTAGACGTCCATTGCCCGATATAGGTCTCATCCAAAGATCTCCATCCAGCCGTTTATCAAAACTTTCCTGTAGGGATTCATATGGGCAAATTTGTGCCTTTTCACACTACGCTGGCTTAAGATGAGTTAGTAGAAGCTAGAGCCTCGTTTGTTGGCCGCCCTTCCTACCCTCTGCAACTAAGCGGTGCGTCCACGGGGTAAGACGAGTGTCGGTATTGCGTTTCGCCGCTCTCTCTATCTTCCGCGGCCGAATAATGGGTTTCAGCGGACCCAAGATCGGATCCGCCGCAAGGAGTCGACAGAGTTTTCTCTCTTGGCTCTCATGGCCATTGGGTGACGGATTTGGGAGAATCTGTTGCCCAGGTGACTGCAAGAGGCCGAGGAGGAGGCGCGCTGTTTATTGCGGTATGCTCCTACAGAGATGGAAACGAGGGGTTTTAGTCGGTGCAAGTTCAACATAACCTGTCCTTGCCACGATGAGGACGGGTATGCGCAGGCCTTTCCCCACGTTAAATAAAAAAAGGATCCTGTGAGTTGTTGTGCTGCAATTTCATCACTAAACATATATATGAAAATTTTCTCCTTTACAAGGGCGCTGTTGATGTTCATATTATTGGGAAAGAAAACTTGAGACAACCAGTATGATGGAGATCTTTGTGTACATCCCAAGCTATCAATAAAACTCCTTTCGTATAGTATGAAGAAAAAAAAATTTTTTTTATCTGTATTTATAATTATAAACAAATAAATATTTATTTGATAACTAGACCATGTTCAGCTCACTTTGAATTCTTTACTGTTTGTGTCTATATATACGGTTTTCTACTGTGACAAGTTATCTTAACACTGTCCAAGTACTAGATTAATGTTTATAATATTAAATAAAGTTAATACTGAATATTTGTAACAGAAAAGAAAATAATTTAAAAAACCAGTGTGTACAAAAAAAATTGTTAGTTGTCCTAGTTAGTTAAATAAGGTGAATACGTTACAGACGCGGTTGGTAATTATGAGGGTCCTGATCGCCCTTACAATGTTGCCGTTAACAACGATAGCTGGATGTGAACTCCCAAGTGACGAGGATATATATATAGAAACTGGTGAGGTGTTTCGAATGGAGATCTTCGATTATTAAAAGCTGAGAATGATAATCGAAGATATTTTAGTAAGTGAAAATCTTCACATACTTCACTAGGCAAAATTTCAAAAATTTGCTCTAACAACAAAATAAAACGTAAATAAAATGAAGAATGATATATATCTATTTTCATTCCTATATCTTCTTATCAGCCTGATAAAACCCACTGCTGGGCACAGGTCTCAATCAAGAAGCTTCATTGCAAGAGAATTCGGCGTTAGTCCCACCGCACTGGTCTAGGGCGGGTTGGTGGGTGGTCAGAGCCTCGTCTGTTGTTTATTAGGATGCACAATGTTGCAGTGAGGTTGATTTGAACTCCTTAAGATGTTTGGTGGAACTCTTTACACCTCCTCACTTTTTAAAATTATTGAAACATTCGATAGAGTAAAAATCGAGTTACAATAGTTAGGGTATATACTGTTGCATACACAATTTAGTTAGAACATATCTAAACACATGTAACGTTGTTGGAAATGCACTAAGTTTGCACATCCTGTTTATATTTAACAAGAAATACTCATGAATTCACTGTAATTACTGTGAATGATTCATTTATATGATATAATTAACAATTTCAATCAAAACAGTCTGTCGGCTGCGGAGATTCATACGGTGTTGTGTAAAAATCTTAATTAACGCACTTTCATTAAAGGCAGAAGGCAAAGTAATTAAATATTTTGTGTAATGACATTCGTAATTACAATCCGTTAGTTTCCTTCAAGTGTTGCAACTATAGCAGAATTTTCACCCTCATAATAAGAAATAGGCCTGTCTATTACCTAATAAGGGTCTAGTAGTACACCCAACAGTAGTAGGTCCAGTTGGTATGGAAACATAAAATAATTTTATATTTACAGAAACTCCACTGCTGTCATCTCAGTATTTACCTTATCATGATAACCGTCATAATAATGTAGTTACAGTAGTTTCCCCTGTATTTTTAGGCCATTTAGTTTAAGAGGAACATTTATTTAAAGCCCACCGTGACCTCTTCTATCTATGTCCAAAGACCAGAGTAGAAAAATATACTGCAATTGATTTAGTATCCAGAGCCATTACGTAGCAAGGAAGACTATATCTAAAGGAAGCAGCGATAAAGCTATGGGGACGTCGTATGATAATCTTAACCAATCTGGCTCCAGTGAAGTGACCAAGAAGGTGTTCATCTCAGTTTATAATAAACCAAATGTTTCCACAGATTTATAGAACGTTTTAAGAGAAGCTACTCATATAAAGATATCCCTAACAATAGAGATTAGTTCAGTGATGTCGAACCACGAATGGTACAGAAATGTTCCCAGAATACATAAACACAGTTTTAATTCAGTAAATGATCACAAGTCCGGTATAGCCTCAGACCCTGCAGAGAGCGTCCAATTTAAAGCAACTATTTAGATGTCAATACCCCAGAAACTTCCGTAAATTCTCTTGAAAACTAGTGCTCCTAACTAAACTTGCGGCTCTAACTTCCTAAACTTTACTTGTCCCTACTTTAAAGCGTCCGCGAGCCATGTACCTTGTTCAACTTATTTTGTTTTGATTTCCAGCAATAGACGATATTTATGTAATATTATAAAACCTGTATTTATCTATTATAAAAAATACATTATTTCATTTGGTATACCATGATCTATGCTGTTGTGTTCTTGTAAATGAGAAAACTTTACTTCGACAGCATTAAAAAAGAACGGTGTTATATTTAACTTTATCGTTTTTCTTCTGGCAATTATTTTTGACATTTGACTTAATCATAACTATACTAAATAATATACATAGCTACATTATTTACTATTGTTTTTTATATTTTTTAGTGATTTTCTTCTTTGAAGAGTGCATCATAATTTTTTTTTAATAATATATTTAAAGGCACAGTTAGTGACAATATTTTTTCTAAACCTTTTATCTATTTTCCATATACTGCAAATTGGGCATTGCCATATTTCAGAAGATGAGATAGGAAATAAGGAATAATCAGAATGTTTACTACCTCACTAGTCACACTATCATCTAAACATCATGTAAATTTGAGAGGTTAATTGTTTGTTCATGGACAAAAATACATATTTATTATTAACCTTAGCAGGTGCAAGCTTTAAAGGAAAGTTCTATTAACTCATATGTTACTCGCGTCAGACGTCTTTCGAACGGCACCTCTATACAGTCTTTGTATCCCCTTGCCCTCGGTAGTTGGCCAACAATACCTGGTCTGATCGATACCGCGTCTCTTTACATTTTGACCCGTAGACATGCATAGTGCC
Source organism: Ornithoptera priamus (assembly GCA_029034505.1). Classification (NCBI taxonomy): domain Eukaryota; kingdom Metazoa; phylum Arthropoda; class Insecta; order Lepidoptera; family Papilionidae; genus Ornithoptera; species Ornithoptera priamus. The sequence continues at coordinate 2,906,686 of JARDWD010000508.1, read as the reverse complement.
GGCCAATTTACGACCATCGTTACAAAAGATTTGCTCTCACAAAGCCAGCGGCGCTTTCGTACTTATTCTGCTTGTTTAGTATTCATCGCCCGTTTCTTCCGCGTGTTGTATTACGTTTGCAATCGCCGCTCGCACTTCAACATTTTTATAGTCTAAATTTACAGGTATATTGAAATAAACAAAGAAGTGAACTAAATTCGTAATTACCATCAGTAAAAATGAGTGACTGAAGTATATATTTATCGGCTGTTGGTGATGATGAACGGATAAATTACTGTTCAAAGAAGGTACCTCATTAGAAAGGGCATGTTAATATGGGATCTCATTACGAAATTCGACATCAATATTCGAGACAAATATTTAAGAATGAAAATGGCTTAAAAATCAATTTTGTCATTAAAAGATTTTTGATAAAGAAAAAAGATCTCTAGGTTTTTTACTTTACGAACGAAGGAGACGAGCCGTGATGGTAAGTGATAGGCATGCCCATAACAATATGACGCTCATTTGGATGATGGACACGGGACCAGTTTGTGCTTGTTGCTTTGAGACCTAAGATGTTAAAATATATTTCTACATAGTCAAATTTAGTTTAGCTAACTTTTATGCAATGCCGGAATCTAACACCTTGAAGAATGAAGCTAATTTTACTGACAGTGTCTCTCTTACCGGATGTCAGGTAGAAAATGTAATGGTTTACAGCGATATAATGTATAATGTACCAAGATAATATGCAAACCTATGATAATATGTAAATATCTTAACGATCGCCTATAAATAAATAGAAGTATCCATTTTTTTAGTATAACAGGCAAACAAATAAGCACCTCTCAAAAATAAGAGATAACCTTTAAGTCACAAAGAAATCAACTACATTTGGTTTGCAGTTAATAAGATATTTTCTACAAGGTATTATTTGCTCTAAAGTACACTGCCTGTTACAGTGTATACATAAAGTTGTCTATTGTGATTTATTCGAGACAAAACTAAGCTCATTCGGTAGACGAGGTGCCAGGGTGCCAGGGTGCCAGACGGCGGCATTAGTTACAGCTATCTACATCGCGATACTTCGGTAATTGCAATAGAGAACGTTGCGCGCAATAAATCTAAACGGTACCCTATCTGCATTCTGCAGTAATCGCGTTCTATTCGCGTCTGCTGCGGCATAAATTTAATTCATAATAAGCATAATTAACAATGAAGAAAATATAACGTTAACGACAATTACGGATCATCAGGTCCCTAGCATAGTTCTTTGGTTGTTTTACATATGTCTTTCATAGCTAATTCTGCGATACCTATATGTTTAGAAAAGGCGTGAGTTGATCATCACCGAGTTTAAGCGTCTGGTGAAAGAAAACAACTGGTTCTTAAAATCATTGTTTTAGTAGACATCTCACATTTGGCTTCGGTGTGTAGATCAACGGCTTTGACTCTTGTGAGAGAAGGTAGATGAAGCTGTGGGAGCATTAAGAGGACTGTTTAAGGGCGTCTAGGAAAATCTATATTTTTTAATGAAATTACATATTTAAAGAATCGAAATATCTAACATTATTGTCTATGAACTTAATTATTTTATAGCTAGTTCATAGATTCGATTGATAGCAAAAAATTTAGGAGCGATAATCAATCTTTAAATACGGTTTATACTGCTTGATTTGAATTTACTAAATTACCAAAAGAACGGTACATTATTTGATATTAAATCAATTCCACAAAACACCAATTTCATTAGTAAACAGTCACCGGAAATAGAGAAAGAAGAGAATAAAGAACTGGATGACGCATTTATGAAAATTTCAATAAGCACTTCTATTTAACTATAAAACTTAAATTAATTTTAACTCTTACCTAATAAATTTAAGTTATTAATGAAATTTACTCACGGATGAAGTAATAAATTAAAGTGAATTAAGTTATCTGCTCCGGCGGGTAGTCCACATGATTTCCCGGGGTGTTAATATCAGTACATGTAGGTTAAGCGGTCGCGGGTGTTGGTATTCAAAGTACTTCTTGAACAGTTTCTTAATCTTGGGCTATTGTTAGCTAAGTTTTAAGGAATAGATTTTCCTATACTACGGAAAGTATGACTATTTTTATCTACAATAGACCTCAACTTATATAGTATTAAGCAATAATGATCCCGTGAATGTTGAGGCATACTCGTCAAGGAAAGTTATATACTGGGAGCTGGACCACAGCAATTCTGCGATTGCAGTCGATTGACAATGTAAGCTTGATAACTTGAAGGGTTTGAAAAACCGTATCATCAACTAAAATCTATGTGTAGAGTGACCTTTATTGCTAGGTCAGAGCTTAGGAATAGAGTTTAGTTATAAAGACTCCATATATAATATTTGTACGTCGCGCTATTGACGTTATATATATATTTTTAAATATACACTGAAAAAGATTATTTAATGAATATTCAAATTTAAGCATGAACTATTTAATCAAAAATATTCACAACGCTATAAAATATTAATAAATTTGTAACATTTTACGAGTTAATCGAGAAGTAACCGGTTTTGTACGCTAAAAAAAAATTTTGAAGCATACTTCCAACATCAACAAATAGAGTTAAAGGCAAATACGTAAATATTCGATGAAAATGAAAAATATGAAGCGCTCGCGTGAAAGAACAAGTAAATAAATATTTGTTATATCCGGAGCTTTGCTTTTCCGAGAATTTACGGAAATATTTCTGCCATTTACGATTATAGCATCAGTATCATTACAGAAATTATCGCTATCCAATGTAGCTCTAGAACATTCGAGAGCGACGTGTTAGGAGTCACGTGTCCGGCGACGAGTTTAGAATAAATGAGTCATAGCTAATAATAATATTTATTCAATCAAAACGGAATTCTCTAGAAATTTCTAGAGTGGCAGGCTGACGATATCATAGGCATTTGAGGTGCAGATGATTCATTCTAGTTTTTAATTCCGAGGAAATACCTTGCTTTATCTATGCGAACGATATACAACTTGAATTTTAGACTTGTGAAGTGCTTACTTTAGTGAACATCTGTTGTCAGGACATAATAAACATTTCCATCTAGGAATAACGTTTCATTCGACCAAATCATCACAGTATTCTTTTACAATAGGCTGTGATTCGATAACTCACAACGTCAAGTTCCATCTCACCACCAAGATGACTAGCGATCCTCCACTGTGCGTTTCAAGCACAACTTTTTACCACCCACTACCACTTTGTGGAATCAGTTGTAGCTAGCAGGTATGTCCGAACAAATACGTCATGGGGTCCTTCGATAAGAGGACGTATTATTCCTCCTCTAGTGTTGCGACTGTCCATGGACGTCAGAGATCACTTTCCGCCAGAACTTCACTCGGTTGCCCACCCTTCCTATAAAAAAAATTAAGCACTGTGTTAACTTATACACGTTGTTATCTTTCATGGTTATCATACTCGCCTTTTAACATCTTTACGACTCCTATCAATTGGTAACAGTATATACGAGTATATAATATAATACTTAGATCTAAAATGCCCTATATATTTTTACTGGTGTAGGTTTCTGCTACCAGCGACAATTATTTTTTTCATTTTCTACCCTGCGTGTTGTGGGTTAGGGCCTTTATTTTACAATTACATTTACCATCAGCTAATTTCATTCTATTTCCTAATCATTCTTACCTTTCTTTCTTATCTTACATACTCCGCTCATCTTACACACCTTTTCCTATCATTCTGCATTAAAATTCCTTCTTTCATATCTGTCGCAAGTGAAGACCGTCCTCACCAGCGCCTATTTCCACCGACGAACAATAGTGTGCAAACATTACTCTGTTTCAGTTTGAAGGGTTGCCGCTATTTAAATTACTAGGGGTAATGAAACTTTACATCTTATGTCCCAAGGCGACGAGCATTAAGCAGTGCAGTAATATTGTAAGCACCACGTTGTTATGATGATGACTCATTACCATTTGTTCTTGAAAAGTTATCTTTGTCTTTATATATCTATTTATAATTCTCAATTTTTATATATGAAAATATTTTACTCTGATTTTAACAAATCAGAGATCATAAGGCGTTACTTGGAATATTACCTTGTTATGAATTCATTTGTATTCCCACGCGGGACTTATTTGGCGATGTTGCTCGGGAAAATTTCATTATATCATGAGAAAAAAAAATTGCAGCGCTTTGTTTCTCTTCGCTAACAAAAGTAATAATTTCATATTAATTTTTATAACAGCAAAATATACTTTTGTTTTGGTATATAGTTAGAAAACATTTGAGTGTTTTTTATTCATAGTTTTCATATAGTTCTCATATCAGAAAAAGCATTTAGCAAATCTGAAGTATTGATCAGATTTCAAATTTGGTTTTGGTGGCAGACAGGTGATAAGATTGCTACTTTTTTTATTTTCATTGTAGTTCTCTTATACAACATTAATAAATATATACATTTGTTGGCCATTCTTATGCCGGTAGCAGTCTAGCATGTTGTGATATTTCTTTCGTTGTTTTGTAGGCTACAGCTAGTAAAATTACTAAGGTAACGGGAACATAAGAAACGTACATGTTGTTAGTTATCAAACAGAATCGAATTGTGTTCAGAGTTTTAAGTAACAAACAACTTAACACACCATAATCTTATAAGATTTACGACGCGCCGCAGTTCTACGCTAATTGTACTTTAAGTCCCTTTGTATCACATGCGCGGAACTTCTAGAAGTTTCTGCCGTAAAATATTTTGTACTTAACAAGTCGAGAGTAATTTGTATAACAGTATTAAATTTTCGTTAACAATACACATGGTAGGTCTCTGTTGCGAGAGACAAACTGTCGTGAAAAGGTTCGGAGGGCACTGTAGCTAGTGAAGCTACTGAACGATTGTATCATCTAAAGTAGAGCATATTTATGAGAAGCGATCACTTACTACGAGATTATTGTTCTACTTCTAACAAAATCGGTGATGGATCTTAAGGAGAAGTATTTTTTACGTCATTCACAATGTTACTGTGTGACAACAGATGGCGTGTATACAAAGAGCCTTCTATATCGCTGCATCAATTTTTATGACAATAAACACGGCTTACTATTGTAAAGTAAGATATATGCTGTGCCTTTGATAGGGCTACGGTTCTTGTGCAATTTTAGATAATTTTTATGCGTTATAGCTATATTATATATAACGAAAAAGAATTATTCGAAACCGCTCAAACAATGCCCGCTATATACATCTGTACCCAAAACATCCCAGAAAGTAACTAAAAGGAAATAATATCCCTATAAAAGAAACTTTCCTGTGCTTAGTACCAATGCAAGTAACATATATTAAAGGTTTTAAAAAAAGTCGACCGGAACTGCACTAAAAGCTTGCAGAGGAAGTTAGACAAATTGTTCTCACATATAAATTAAATGAAAGGGGTGTAAGGGTTCCCACACAATAACTCACGGGATCCAAGCCAACCTCACCTGCTCGTGGTGCAACCTGCTAATCAACAAACTAGTATCTGGCTCCCACCAACCCGCATTGAGCCAGCGTGATGGGAAATGGCACAAATCCCCACATGAATGCCTATCCGATCGCGTGGGAATCTTTATGGTAAGCCTATGTCCAGCTGTGGACATGTATCCACTGATGATGATGACAAACTGACAATACTAAATAACAGTCTTAGTAAAGTAGTAAAATAAAAGAAATGTACATAAATTATAAGAGATGGTAAATTATAGAAAGTTAAAGGTCTTGACCCACAAAAGGCAGACGGAATTTAAAAAAAAAAAACTTAGTCATCAATTTTGTAAAAACCTAACTGTACAATATCCGCTTTAATACAATATGCAGTCTGAAGCATTAACAGGCTAATTTGAGTTCAATTTCACACAAAGATGAGTGATAATGTGATTAGAGAAAGACGATGATCATAAACAACAAGTTGTTTCTGACACAGTTTACAATATAATTAAGAAAAAAAAAATCAGTGTATCCTGTAGCAACATTAAAAAAAAAACAAATAGTACAAGGTAATTGTAATTTTCAAAAGGCGATTCCCCGGAAACATTTAACTGCGAGCTCTTGGCGTCATTCCAGGAGGAACTATTTTATATACATACAATACTATGGTAAACCATTTCTATTCAGTTTGCTAATTACTGAAAAAAATTAAAATACCATTACTTCCGTTATCAGTGTTATCTATGTTTCTAATTGTAGGAAATAAATAAATAACTGCATATTACATATACATATAATTTACATATAAAGAGTAAGCGATCATTCTGTAACTATACATCAAGTTGTTTGTTCATCGATTTTTTTTTAATATATAACATACGTAAATTTCAGATAATAAAAAATAGATCGTTCATAAAGCTAGTTCACGTAGAATACTGTGATTGTAATATGTATTACTACGGTAATACATTAAAGCTATATGAGTGGCAGTAAAGAAAAGTTGAAAAGGTTCATCTAAACTCCATTACTAAAGCTTTCGGAACCGAACACGGATCTCTATGTCCTACTGAAAAGCGGTTCTAGTCGCGTACAATCAGTTTCATGAATCAAACTAACAAAAAAAATTTATAAATTATCATCATCGTCATCATCAGCCAATAGACATCCACCGTTGTACATATGCCTCGCCCATAGATCTCCACATCGATCGGTCAGCATGGCCTCTGGTAGCGCCGGGCACTAGACGCCGTCGTTGTTAGGAGTTCATATGGAGAGAATTAGGCCTTTTGTTATCATGCTCTCCCGGGCGTGTCGGTGGGAGCCAGAGCATCGTTTGTTCATCAGCAGGGTGCACCACGAGCAGATGAGGTTGGCTTCAGACCTATGAGTGGTTGTGCGGGAACCCTTACACCCTATTTAATATGTTTATTATATAGTAACAGGATTCAAAGCAAGCAGACGTTGCCAAAATTGTTTGAAGAACTCATACACTATATGTTACGTACTATTACGTCTATGAGAATATTATTTATCGATCAGCTACAATGTGGTCACTTAACATAAAAATATATATTTTTTTCATATTACGAAAATGCATTCAGATTGTATTTCACGAAACGGTATTGTAATAAAGAGACCTGGCAGAATGCCGAGAAAGGCAATTCGCTGCAACTAAGTTCAACAAAGTGCTTACTTATTTATTATATAGCTATTACTAATTAATATATAGTGTATATGTCTTTATAATACATCATCATCATTATCAGCCGATCGGCGTCCACTGCTGGACATAGATCTCTTCCAAAAATCCCCACACCGGGTAAGGATTCATATGGAGTGATTTGGGGTGTAAGGGTTCCCGCACAATGTACTCATAGCATCCAAATGACACCCCACCTGCCCGTGGTGCACCCTGCTACTCAACAAACTAGGCTCTGGTTCTCACCAACCCGCATTGGGCCAGCGTGGTGGGATATGGCCCGAAACCCCCATATACACCTTTATAATACAACTAATCAATAGCCATCAATTTCAGTAAAGTATTTTTTTTAATTTAATACAAACATATATTGGGTTGGCAACTAACTGACCACGTGAGTCGTGAAGCTGAAGTGGCAATGGGCTGGTCACATAGCTCGTAGAACCGATGGACATTGAGGTCTTAATGCTTGAATGACTAGGTGGACAGAGCTCATAAAAATAATCGCTGGGAGCCGCTGGATTCAAACAGCGACCGTACATTGTGGAGTACAGTACAGGAGACCAATGTCCAGCAGTGGATGTCCATCGGTTGAAATGATGATGATGAACTGATCGCCGATTTTATGGATAGTTGGACTTTATACATTCTTTTGTTTTGTTAATATGGTCCAAGCATATAACCTATATTCTTTTATCATTGTTTATACTTCTACCTTTAATTAAGCAAAAAAGTTATATTGATTAGTGCTTCCGTTTTGTTTTCATCCCAATTTGAAAATGGACGAACAGGAAGTGCTCTTCAGACATATTTCATTGTTACTTCCGAAGAGGCAACACCGCATCGCAAGCACAAAAGAAGTTATACACCGTATACGGAAATGAAAGCTTGACAGAAAAGGTGTCTAAATTGGTTTACCAGATATCGTTCTGGTGATGTTACTGAAATATCCTCAACGATCTGGTCATCCTGTCGACTCCGATTTTTACACTACCAGAACGAAAACGAGAGGTCATCTATAAGAACAAGTAGTAAAGTTAGTAAACAAGTGTTCACAATTTTCATTCTTATCGGCAATCAGTTGCCAACCCCAGAATATTTAACTGCTGGTCAGTAATATATATAATACCCTTCTCAACAACCCTACTGTTCTGTAAGTTGAAGGGTTTATCGGAACTAATAAAAGTTACAGGGAACCAATAATTTTTATCGCCATATCCCACTACCAATGAAAAGGATCGAGCTTCAATTACCATTTGCTAGTAGATGGTAATCGAAGCGGATGTCCTTAGGTCGTAATAGCCGAGTATAATGGATGTCCTATTATGGGAAATATTTAATAATCTATTACAGGACACAAAAGGCTGTCGAGCGCTTCAAAGGCCAGATTTGAAGAGATGAATGCTTTTCATTATTACAGGCTTTGTAAGGGAAATGATAGGTCATAGTGCATTACACTAGTTTGATAATCTAATATGTAAGACCTAAAAAATAATTATTGATCGGTATTAATAAAAACATCAATTTGAGACGTAAAGATATTTATTTATGTATTTAAAAAACTACCCGCACATACAAATACAAAAAAGGGCAGATTTAATTCTTAAGATGATTCTCTACCAGTCTACCAGAGCGTTGGGCAAAGAACAAAAGTAAAGTTGCAGTTATTTGTTAATTAATGAGATGTCAAAAAAGATGTTAAATCTCGTTACATCAGTAATTTCACTAGTTACAACGCCCTTCAAACCGGAAGTCAGTAACGTTGCGCGGCGGTGGAATTAGACGCTACGGTGGTACCTAGTCGATCTCCGGCAATAGAGACCTACCACCAGTCATCAATTAATATTGTTATATATTATATTTTAATCAATATGTTAATTTATTATACATAATTATACTTAAACCCTTAAATTGATATAGTTATATGTAAATACAAATTAACGTTTGATTTGATATAACAGGAAATTAATTTCCAAATCGGCAAATCTAACATAATTATTGGAATATTAGAGGTTTTGCAATAACTCAATGAGAACGGGGGTGTAAGGGGTTCCGTACAACAACTCGCGGGACCCAAGCCAACCTCACCTGCTCCTGGTTCACCCTGCTAATCAATAAACGAGGCTCTGGCTCCCACCAGCCGCATTAAGCCAGCGTCGTGGGCATTGGCCCAATTCTTCCCATATGAACCCCTACATACAACAGCTTTTAGTGCCCAACAGCACCCGAAGCCTAACTGACTATTTATGGAGATCTTTAGGGGTGGCCTATGTCCAGCAGTGCACGTCTATCGGCTGTTGGTGATGATGATAATCAGGACGGTACAGTATTAGTTACTGACGGTGGATGTCTGTTGCCGGAGACCGTCTAGGTATAGACCACCCCGGTGCCTATTCCTGCCGCACAAACAGTAGTGTGTAAATATTACTTTAGGGTAATAAGACACCTTATGTCTCAAGTAAATGAGCGCAACGTGGTGCAGTGTATACCATCCTAACTAGCGCAAGCGTATAACCTAACATCAGCTAAACGTCTCGCTCGTATACTGTCAAATAACGAGTACTGAATCTGGTTTTTTTATCATGATGCTATTACCAAATTTAAGATAGAGTGAGGAAATATATATCAATATATAAACGATGATTTCAAAGGATTTCATTTTCACTATTTCCAGTGTCTAGCATAAAACTCGGCGAGTGTTCGCGTATTAGCTTTGTCCGCAATATCCTGTCAAGCTTTTCGGATATTGTGAAATCGGGACTTTAAATAATCAAGGACTGAACGAACGAATGAAAATACTAAAATGTGTGAAAATTGACCGACAATGAAGACAGTATCAATAACTACAAACTACGTAAAATAATTAATGTAGTTAACTTGTTTTTTACTAGTCTTTAGGTTGGACTGAGATTATACGTTACTTCTTCAGCTCTTGTTTTTTTTTGTGTTTTAGTTAAAAGTGTTTTAATGTTGATAAATAAATATATAAATAAATAAATTACGATGCTAATAAACAGCCCATTTAATGTCCACTACTGGGATTCACGGCCTTCTCTCAAAAGATTAGAGATATTAGGAGAGAAGCTATTTAATCTCCGCATTGGCCCAGTGCGGGTTAATGGATGTCACATGTCCAACAAAGGCGCCGTTATTAGAACATGGCGCTTTCTCCGAGTTTTCCTCCACGGAAAGCTCAAAATCAGAATCAAACCTGCCCCTCTACGAGACCACCCTCTAAACGATATTGATTCTTCTTCCCCTTTTCCTAGCTATGTGGGGTCGGCACAGTGTGTACTTCTCTTCCATATCGTTCTATCAGTCGTCATATCTGAATTCGCACTCTTCTTACACATGTCATTTTTCACACAATTCCCTCGGTCTTCTTCTACCCTTATAACCATCCACGTTCATTCTCATTATATTCTTTGTAAACAATGTTCATTATTATACATAAATTATGATTATTCTAAGTTGCATTTCGCATACAAAAACGGAAATGTTGTTCCTGCGGAGGCGCTTCGAAACAAGTTTTAATTGGCAAACGTACCACACGGAGCCCCAGCATTCGGACGCTGTTCTTACTTTATACCTGTACGCAAAGCGCAACTTCCGTAAACTATACAACTTAAGTTATAGACTCGTAACTTACCTCGCGCATATTGACGTAATAATACGATTCTTTTTTAATGTAAAAATTTACAAGTGACTTCGAAGAGCTAACAACTACTAATGAGGTAACGTTTTAAGCTTTTAACTTTCTATGTAATGAAAAATAAGTAAAAATAAGTTATTTGATCAAAACTGGTGCTATCAAAGAAAAGGATAATTATATCCCTTAAAATTAAAAAAAAATTACCTTTTATGTAATTAGCCATTTTATGAAATTAAGAGTATTTAACTCTTAATTTCATAAAATGGGCTGATGTGAACAGACCAGAGGCACCACCGGAGACAACACCACGGAGGTAAGGAAGGGTGATAAAAAATATTCCAAAATATTCACAGCATTATTTCAAGAAACAAGACTAGAAGGACTTTCAGGGCATGGTAAGTGATACGCCCATACACGACTCTATTTAGGATATTATACACTGCACCACATTACGCTCGTCTCCTGAAACATAAGATGTTCAGTCTCGTTATCTCAGTTACTCCCATATAACCTTATCATAGCAACTTTATCTTCTTTTTTTTAATATCTTGACACGATGACGAGCGGCAAGACGAACAGGAAGTTCATCTGATGGTAAATGGTACATATAATCATAATAACGTGACGCTAATTAGAACGGTATAAACAGCACCACATTGCGCTCGTCGATTGAGACATGAGATGTTGAGTCTCGTTACCGCAGTAATTACACTAACCACAACGCCCTCCAAACGCTACCTAGACGGTCTCCGGCAACAGAGACCTACCATCAGTAGTATTCAGTTATATTTATGTCTTCATTGCTTCCATATCTCCGGAACAGAAATTTACTCGTGTCAGTTCAGTTGCATCCGGGATTACTCCGTGTCAGTCGTAATCCTGCAGTCCAGACTTACTGAACTCGCAAACGGTAACACGATTAACGCGACGCCGTGATCGACATGATGTAAATTAACTGTTCAGTAATTGGTGAGACTATTTACACCATCAGTCGTGATATCGTGTCAGAAAATAGTGATGGATGCGATCGTACATCATCTGTGGACGTAGCTGGAGACATCGACATGTCCGACGTTACTCTGATTGGTGCACAACGGATTTCCGTAGTTCTTGATTTTATCTATAGTCTATTTTATCTGTAATACTGCAGTACTATATTGTTAGAATATAATGAAGTTATTCTCATTAAAAAGAAGTTTATCAAGCGAACTGCTCCATCAAGGACTTGGGGAGTTTCCGTGATAACAGCCATTTGTTTATGAATACTAAACTATATTGTTTCAAGATCTTTAATTGATTTAAAGGTAGATGTGTTCACTGGTGGAATGTCTCTTTTGTCGGAGACCATCTAGGTAGGTACTAACATAGCTCTTCCTTCTGTCGTCAAACAGTAGCGAGATAACATTACTGTGTTCCGGTTTGAAAGGCCGCTGTAGTTGGCGGGGTAACGAGACTCAACACCTTATGTATCAAAGCGACGAGCACAACGCGGCGCTGTGTTACATCCAAAGTAGCGTCAAGTTGTTATAGCCAGGAGTATCACTTACCATCAGGTGAACGTCCTGCTCGTCTCGTCGCGTAATTGAATAAAAAAAATTAAGAAATATACACAAACTCATGCAAAGAAAGTAATTTTATAACGAAATAGAACTTTTTTCATTTACAAGTCATCTTACTTTAACCTTTTAAGCGAGCGAGACGTATAAATACGGCAAACGGAAACAATAGCGAGTACGGGTAGAACATATAAATACGTCCGGGTGGGATGTATAGTTTCATGTTCTTCAGGTGTGACGTACTGACACGTCCTAGTGAAAAAGCCCGCGCCCGTTATATCTTTAAAAAGGCAACTTCCTAGTTAACAGGTTAAGAAGAGTAATCGGAACATGGTCTAATGGGAATGAAAGTAGAAGTTGAGTTTTCTCTAAAACTCTACAAGATTTACGACGATATTCGTTAGTCCTTATCAGTTAGAAGGCCTACGCCGTGATCTATCGATTATTCTGGTTATCGTCGATTAATTTAAAGTATCGATAAAATTAGAATGTACGTCCTGTGTTTGTTTACTGGCAACACATACCTGTAATACTGTATATCCACATTGGCGTGCGCATGACGGGATCGTTATGCAGTCTGAAGCGTTTCCGAATGAAATTTCATTTATTCTATCCAATTGTTTACACGTTGCGTTAAATGTTAGTCATTTTGCATAATTCAACATCACACGTGTGCATCGTATAACATTTCAACATCAACACAAACTGTAGGGTTCACTTTGATGTCCGTTACGCTTTCAATTACATCGTATAATAATTTAGGATTCATTATATAACATTCATATATATTTTATGCATAATAATGTAATAGAACTGATGACAGATATTTAGAGTACCGGTGGTAGAAGAACCGTAAAGGTTCTCCTTCTCCGCCGTATTTAAACTAAACATGAAGTATTTCAACGAAAAAATCTCTTATACGACTGATTGCAAACAAGATTGCATCTGATTAAAATCAAGAGACATTTTAGACTTACAGTTACAGGTCTTCAAGAGGCAATCGCGTACCAGTACACGTAGAGGTGGAGGAACACGGTTCTGAGGACTTTAGAGAGTACAAGGTGGATAAACGGACCCGTGATCACGACAAACCGCTGGATGTTTGCAGCACGGGATCCAAAAGCGCAAGTCCAGCCGTATAATATATCAATGTTAATTGAAGATCTTCATGCTTTTTCGCAGATTTTCCGGATAGATACCGCTTATCAATTACAACGCCTATTTCTGATCCAACAGTCATCTGTAAACTTTCTAGTTTCCATGTTTTACGGAAGAAGAGGAAATTATTGATGTTGGTGATCCTGGTGTATCAAAAGTAAAACCATATCTATACAGACGAGATGCATTACCACTTACTATCTATACTGTCTTCTTACACCTTTCTATTTCTTCTTCTTGTAACTATCCCGATTTACCAAGGTACGCTTTCCAGTTTATCACGTGGTTATTCATTAGTCATAGATATCATTATATCTTACTGAAACAAAAAAAATTAATATCCGTTTATACTATCATTGGTGATTGTAAAAAAATGCATCAATTTCTGTTCAGATGCAACTATTCCTTGGAGGTTCAATGCAATGTTCCCTTCTAGTTACTGCTCGTCATTGTAAGTTTGTCGTAAACGGAAAGGAAGTATTCGATATTGCCGAGCGGCCTTTACATATTTCTTTAGACAAAATTTGCAATGTAAATCACCAAGCCCCTTGTCTAGTCAGCCTTTCCAAAGCTGAGGCAAGTCAACAGAATGAACTTTATAGGTGGCATATTAAACATGTCTTTGCTGCACTTCGAAACTCTGTCGTGAAATAAATTTTCTTTAAAGATTTTTTTTTTATCTTTACAGTCTGCCTTTTTATATAATCCTCAGCATCCGGACGATGAACTTACTTTCCACTATTCCCCAGGTGAAAGTACTTAGGTAACTAGTAGTAAGTCTCGCTACGCTGCTATCTGGCAAATCGCAAGTGATAGGAAAAAGCATAGTTCATTACAAGCTCCTCCGTCATCATCATCATTACGGCCTGTTGCTGAATGTGGCACTCGTACGCCATTTTCAGCACTAATATAAATCATACCCTTTATTCACAAGATATGTGAAGTTTTCCTACACCGACTTTATAAATACTAAGTCTAAGATATCCGATTTACCTAACCTTTTAATACACCTTTCTGAAACTCGTTCATCTGCTGACGAAATCTAAAATTTAAATAAGTTTACCGGCATCCTCTTGGATTATCGGATATTTTCTTTAATGGAGATGAATCATTCGCTAGATTTTACTTATAAAATTTTAATCCAGAATCTTTTTGCACATAATGTGATCTTAACTTATTTAGACATAATTTTCTTTGAATATACAGATTAGGTCAAACAAAAATTCTATCACATCTTCATAATAATGAATATCGTTTTTTCAATCACAGGGTATGCACCAAAAGATACAGTTGATGATTAAAAGATTTTTCACACTCTTCAGTTTATGAAAGGCTAATGACGAATATTGAGACTTTGTCCAGCATCCAAGCGCTATCAAGAAAAGGAAATTAGAAAAGAATGTCGTCGTAAAGTAATAGCATTTGAAATTGTTAATTTATCTTACAAAATTTATGTACTTTTACAAAGATCCTAGTCTACGGAGAAAATTTTAAATTTATGTAAACTACTAGGTGACGTCGACTAGGATTATCCGATGTTTCCGACACTGCTTTATCCTTTCTAAAACAGCATTTTAAAGAAATCAATTTTTATTTTACTTATCTATAATTATTAAGCAATACAGGAAGTATTTTGTTATACCAAACAATTACATTGAAAGGTAAACAATAAGTTAATATTCTGCTTGCAGCGCTACTTGTTGTTGGAGCAAAATATTTAATTCAGAGTTTACCGGAGCAATGTTACCAGATGAAATTACACTAGAGTGAATTAGACGAGGAGTCTTTTGTCTCATTCGCACACGGTTAACGGACTTTGTTAAAAAACTATCAGAATAATTCATATTGAACAATGTAACGCTACTACGTCCCTACTGTTGCGGCACAGGCCTACCCTCAATATGAATATAAATTGTATATAAAGCAAACTATAATTTTTGAGGATTTTTAAACTACTGATATTAATTTCTTAATTTTTTATCTACGATTCCTTTCCTGATGTTCTGGCCGTAATATAGAATTCGATTTGAAATTTGTCAGAAATATTCCCGACCGGCGGCATCACCCTGACTTCTGGACCCTTTCTGTTATTAACACCATCGCAACTTCCTTTGGGGAAGCAATTTTATAAAATCCATTCTTATCTGACCTCTAAGTAGCAGAAGCAATATCTCTACCAAATTTTAAGTGTTTACATCTAATCGTTTCCGAGATCTCGTGATGGCATAATGAATCTCGGGATATCACCTATATGTATAGAGTAATCTCTTTAAATCTAGCAGACGTAGGCAAGACTCTGCTTTTAATAATACAGCATATCCTCAAGCAGGAGGCAGAAATCTAACTGAGTGATGTAAACACTTTTTGATTGTATATTTGACATTACTTATAAAAATCTAAATAGCTTCAATAATGTCCTTCTACTGAGGAGACACGAGGCTTTCTCTTACGAGGATAGAGTTGACACTGTATATCCACAATTAAATGGATCAAACATATACATCATACTTTAGTGAAAAATTATTATAGCTCTTTTCATAACAAAGGTTAATAAGTAAAGGTTACGAGAAGATAAATTTTACTTAAAAACTTGTAACCGTGTAAGAGTAATATATACAGTTTGCCCGTTTCATAGTGAAGGGAAGAATAAATCAAAATTCGATTTGAAATGCCTCAGAGTGCATAACGATCCCGTCATGTGCATGCCGCTGTGGGTAAACAAAGCTGGGTTAACTGACGCTCCGAGTCTCCTACTATTTACCCACAAATATATATATATATATATATATTTTAACGTAGCGACGAGACTATCGAGACATCTACCTAATGGTAATAACCCACCAATAGCAATGTTCTAGCTAGGATGATATACACAGCAGCGTATTTTACTCGTCGCTTTGAGACATAATATATTAAGTCTCGTTATCCTAGTAATTTCACTAGCTACTACGCCCTTCGAACTACAACACAGTAATGTTTGCATTAGTCTTTGGCGGCAGAAGTAAGAGTCACGGTGGTACCTACCCGAACGGTCCCAAATGCCTACCACTGGTAACAATTAAAGCGATATTTAAGGTAATATACATTACATCACATTCTGCTTGCCGTTTTGAGACACGTCCCATTACCTCAGTAATTAAACTAGATATGTGGTCATTAAAAGGGATACACTAATATTTGCACATAACTGTGTAGCGGCAGAAATACTTACCTAGACATATTTGGCCATAGTCTTTATTATTATGGTGTCAGAAATGAAATATTCAGAAGATATGCTGCTTCTGGGGATGGTCATGGTGGAATTTTTACCTACTAGAATCACTTCGGTGGTCTCCTTTAGTACTTTAGGAGAGAAACGCACCGGTATCCTTCAGCTTTTTACTAAGAACTTCCCAAGGAAATAATAGGCTCCCTCAGCACCCTCGGTGTGCTGCAACAATTGTTTTATACCATCAATCGACGAGATGACTTGGACGTTCACCTGATGGTAAATGTTACGCCTACCTTAACAACGTGGCGCTAGTTAGAATGGTACACACTGCACCGCATTGCGCTCGTCGCCTTGAGGCATAAGATGTTAGATCTCGTTACCTCAATAATTACACTAGCTACAGTGCCGTTCAAACCGGAACACAGGAACGCTAGTACACTACTGTTGGCGGCAGTAATATGCACTGCGGTGGTACCTACCTTTTCCCTCAGACTTTTCCCTTTTACTTATTCCCTCAGATTCCCTTTATGAGCGATAAGGGCTTCTACCCCATGAATTCGAAGGCATTTTTCATTGCTTCAGCACCTTAAACAGTTTTTTTGATAATCCGAAAGAAATTCTAGTTTCAAATGAGATTTGTTCTAGTTACAATGGTACAGTTCAGTGTTTACGTCGGGCACGTCGAACATTATGTTACATGCTAATAGTATTACAACCAGTTTATATCCAGACTTTGAACCTGACCAAGATCCATAATGTCTTAATGATAGATTAATCTATCTTAAAACGGAAGCGTTAACATAAGATTAAGTCTTCGTAAATCTAATATCAGTAATCATAGTTATCTTTAGGAACTGATAGGTAAAGACGGGGTGAAACAGTTCCTGCTAAACAACTCACGGGATCCAAGCCAACCACACTTGCTCGTGGTGCACTCTGGTAATCAACAAACGAGGCTCTGGCCAGCGTGGTGGGAAATAGCCTAAATCCCCTTCCATGTATCCCTACTCGATTGTATCATAATCTTTGGGGGAAGCTTACGTACAGCAATGGACGTCTATCAGCTGACGATGATGGTTGGCAAAGGGATGAATTAAATTCGTTATCTTGAGGAGCCGGTGTACACTACTGAACATAGGCTGTTTTAAGGACAATCACAATACCACATATAAATAAAATTGTCTGATTGTATATTTAGTTTTTATTTAGTACTAATGCCAGAAACTTCTTTTTTCTTTGGTTAATTCCCGAAACAGTGAAAGCGATTATGACAAGATTATTCTTATTGATAGATATGTATAAATAATATAGATGAATTTTCTAATCAAAAACTCAAATACCATGATAGATTCGAAATCTAGATCCGAAGATACAGAGCCTCCCTCTTTTTTCTTTTTAACAAATTCTACACAAATATAGGATATTTAAGTTCTTATGTTATTCCGCCAATAATTGTTTAGCCTTTTATACATGTTACTAACTGTTTCCCACCCATTTAGCGAACCATTATATAAAATTAGAACGCAAATAACTTCCTATAGCAACCGTTACTATAGCAACCGCATAAATAATACTTAATGAAAATATTCGTAAAAGTAATTTAGGAAGAAGAGAATGAATGATCTATAAAATTCAAAAAATAAAAAGCCTATAACCCAAATAAAATTATATACAAATAATTCCGCTTCGAATGTTTATATACCCATGTCGATACGTTCACTAGTTTTTACGTGATTAGCGAACAAAGAAAACTCATTTTCTTTGTATATATAAGACAAAACTATACCTCTCAAATACTACCAATCAAACTTATAAGAAAATATACTATAAGTATCGGATCAGCGAATAATAATTCTTATAAACCTCTATATAAAGAATTGAGGGTAAGTACTATATTTAAAATATTTTTAAGCATTTTTTTTTACTTTAATTTCTAATAAAATACTACTCTTTTTCTTTACATGATTAAAAACATACCACTTTAAACGTTTAAAGTACAGATTGAAGTGCCTCCATTCGTATTGAATTCCGTTATTTGCCTGAAATTGTTCACTCAGGCAACTTGCCAGATATTTGTATTACTGCACTTCGTAAATTATATCTGGATGAGTTTTGATAACTGATCTGGCACAAACTATAAATTTATTATAAAAATACCACCATTAATTATTTCTTTATGTACTATAATGTGTTATAATTAATACAACATCGACAGAGAAAGACAAATATTCTCTTGAAGATGATGAAACATTTTCTTCTCGTTTCCAGTTTTGTCAGTTAAGAAGTATTTTTTTAAATATATGCTATAAATACTGTCTATATTTTATATTAAATGTATATCCTGTCAAATGCTCAAATGTTCAGTTGTTTCATAGACAAAGCATTAAGTAAGTAATAAGCGAAACCACTCATTGGAATCCTTGCATTGTGAAACTATGGATTTTCAACCTGTCGGTGCCAGCGAGCTTAACTTCCGAAAACGTTATTTTACCACCTGTTAAATCGAACTACCCTTCACTAACTTCAGCATAAGTTTCTCGTATATATTCGTTTACTAAATAAAAATTCATAGCCTTTATACCAAATTAAAGATGAAATTTGAGTTCATTTTACTACATACCGCAGCGTCCATTTTTGTAAGCAGCAGTATCCAAATGTTTCTCTTTAATAGAAGCATCACTTCCTACTCAATGTACCTGATCTTCCTTCGGTATAAATAGTTAGTGACAATCAAAAATAGCTGGATAATCTAGATTACTATTCTAAAATAATTATTACTAGAGCCTCTGGGTGGGAGACGTGTTTACTTACTACGCTAAATGAGCACAATTGCAAGAAAGAGCATCAGTTTTCCTATGACCATCATCTTCAGCCGATAGAAATCAGATACCGATCGGTTCTGGATTTAATTTCCAATGATCTTCACTACTTACTATGGTTTCCAATCTAAGTAACAATAGTTGCGAATATGACGAGTATTGAAGACTTTCCATGTTCAACAGTGACCATTACTAAACTAAAATTTTGATGATAATGAATGACTAATATAGAGTTCTTGTTGATTATTTTTATTGAACACTAGAAAACATATTTTTTTTAATGAAAATGGTGCATAGGTGCGTAGTCTTAGTCCCACGTAGGGTGCCACTGTTGAAGTCATGTGATGAGGTGCAGACATCAAGAATTGATACTTATAACAAAAGTAATCCAGAAATTCAGATAATGAATAGCATTGTATACTTCGTAATGACTTACTGAAGTCTTGGCATTACGGAGATCCATAGAAATCCAGTTGATGGATGCAGTTGTATACTCTGTAATGACTTATTGGCCAAAGGCCTGGCGTAACAGTGATTGAGTTGATGGATATAATTGTACACTCCGTAATGGCTCGTTGGTCGAAGGCAATGTAAATAAATATGTATGATCCTTATAATGATTTGGGCTATGACAAACGACAGCGCGATCTATTGTTTATGGTGGCGCCATCTGTTGGTTTGTTTGAAAACTTCTTGTTACAAGTTGGATTTTTCTATAAATCCTTATTAAATTCTGACCTATTGTTACAAATTAAGATTTATTTACAGCTTTGCTGTTGGTGCTTGTAATACATTTGTTTGAACGGAAAATAGTTATCACTGTGAATTTTTCCTTCAACAATTATATTTTTAAAAATATTTCAGATTCGTCCTTCAATTCGGATCAGCTAATTTTATTAAGTGAAACTATATCACAAACATAATCGCTTGCTATATATCAGCTTACTCGGAGGCACGTGCCAAATGCTTATAGCTTACGACTTAAGCATGCAAAGTGCATAATATCAACTGCTTAATTAACTAGAAATGCAGTTATACGCGCCAGTGTTCCAATTAAGCTGTCAGAAGTGGAAGGTCTCAACTATGGGATATCCACAGGGATCAGAACTGTCACCATTTTGTGCAGCCTATTGATGGACAATTTACTGCGGCTGCCATTTATGATGATCACAAAAATGATATTCCAAGCTGACGACATCACGATTGTAAAACATCCTAAAGATAACTGTGATGAGACAAAACATCTTTTTTCTACTGTGCATGCATAGAATCAAGTACCATATTAGGTTCTACTTTGTACTCTTTATCGTTATTTCCTTCATAGCAGTGTATTTTTTATTTATTGCGCTTTTTTATTATTGTAACTAGTTTTTCGTTTTTATCATCATCAGCCGGCAGACGTCCACTGATCGACATAGACCTCCCACAAAGATCTGCGCTAAATCCACATCAATCGCTCCTGCGCTGCCCACATCCAGCTGCTTCCCGCGACCTTCACCAGATCGTCAGACCACCTAAATGTTACCTGGTACCTTGGTACCTTATCCTAGTATGATTACCTCTATTAACTTTGTGTGTCAAACAATAAAAACGTACACAGGCTAGTATATTCGTATAGTATTCATGGAGCATAATATGATTAAAGTTGCTCCAAAGCTAATCTCATCGTCCTTGATTGTTTTACTAGTAAATTAATTTAGGTTTTATGCTAAATATAACTATAACTAATGAATTCAATAACCCATCAATAAATTAATGAAATCAAGAAACCCATTTACCAATATTACAGTTAAAAGCATAGTAAGTGCACTCACTCTGTTACATGTTACTCTAAAAGCTCGATCAATCAGTTTGGAGGATTTATCATTTATCTAAATACATACAAAATTAGAAACAAACAACGTTGTTTTGTATTTTTGGATTTATTATGACATAACCAAAAAAAAAATACTAGTTATTTATGTGAAATAAGTAAATAAGGAGACTAATGTAGGACTGTCATCACATCTGCCGAAAATCTTTTCAAAGATGCCGAGGAGGATTATTTTCGGAGCTAATAGAGAACCTTCAGATATTAAGAGGTGCCACAAGATGAAGGAGACTACTCTTCAATAGTTGCTTGCATAAAACACAATGCACTTCTTGCAGCGACAACATTACATTATATTAATTAGACAGTAACATGAATGTTAAAGAACTGACGGACATATGATCAGAACTAACGCCGCATTGTGATGAAGCTCCTGCTCATCCACTCTAAAGCTTTTTCGTAGTTTTTTTATAGTAATTTAGTAGCAATAATAATAATAATTAACACTCCAAGTAATCTCATTACCAATCATGCCGCTCGCTTTGTGAGGAATATAAATGAACTTGTATTTTATCAAATTTTGTGACTAGGACGAAATGGTCTTGGTTGGCTTCTCGCCAGCGCCAGCTCGCATTATAACCATTCCAGTGAATCACCCTACGAACAAATTAAAATTATCGTGTTATTGTTTTTCTTCTTTTATATCCTCTGCTTAAATACTGTTTGGGACGGTCTCAAGAAAATTAAAGTACCCACTAACTGAATTTTTGACATATAAGTGATAAAGTTTAAACTTTAAAGAAAGAAACGAGTGTTGCATAAAGTTAGATAGTTATGAACATAAAACGAAACTGTCTGGCTGTAGACTACATCTAGAATGCTGGATCTATTAAGATCTGGTATTATTTCGAAGACTTGATCGAAAGTGTTCTATAAAAAATTGTTTTTATTACTGAAATTATGACTCAAAATTCCACCAGTTTTCCTTTCCTTCCAGTCTCGTTTATTTTTGTACATCGTCAAGATCAGCGGTTTACCACGATTCCACTGGAAGACAAGTTGTTATATGATCTGCGATGGCAAGGCGCACTAATCTAGTAGCAGCCTATTCACTCTGTCCTTGAAGACACCCACGTCGTATTTGGACGAGAATACCGACGCCGGGAATTTATTCCACACCTTCGCTGTTCTCATGAAGAACAAGGGGCTGAACTTCTTTGTTTGTAAACTGGGGATGTCGACAATATAAGGATGGAGACTCGCTGTGTGATTGGTCATCCGACGGTGAATAGGGCTTGGGTGAATTATATTTCTGTTACGCTGTAGTTTATTTTTAGACTTGTGTAGTCTTTTTTATTGAACATGTGGCTGGTTTTGGATCCGGAAATACGCTATCAGAGCCAGCAACCGAAACAGGTGAAAATGAGGTACTAGGAAAATAAGGTCCTAGATGTAATTATGCTGGAGAAGATGTGTAAAAAGATTAATTTCTTGAACTCGTAAGAATAAGAAATCGACTTAAGTTGAATAGGGAAAAAGAAAGATCTAAGCAAATAAATAATTACATTTAACCTATAAATCTCGTATATTGGTTTCTATTGCTACCGACATAAAGAAAATAATTCCCTTGATATTAATCCACACGAAGGCTTCATTGGCAAATTAAATTAATTGCTTTCACATACAAACGGCTGGCCCCTTCCCGGGCAGTCCTACGTTGTATTGGTTTCATGTTTTTATTAATACCTTTTCGACTTTTTTTATTATACTAGAGAGGTGATCTTCTGTGTTTGCTTATTTTATCGACGTAGGGCCAATAGTCGACCCTACCACACAAGAAGTTATGAGACAGAATAGAAAGCACTCGCACAGATTATTCTAGTATAACTTGGCAGTCTAAACAAACTAAAGCATTTTACAATAAAAACCACCAACATGTATCCTAGAAATGGAACCACGGACTCCCATGGTAAATAGCACTATTCTATAATTAATTTTTATTGTATCTGAATTACTAGAGTACCAAGATTTGTCAAATTGTAGAGTTCGTTCAGATTCTTATACGAGACGACATTATATTTACCCATTTACTTATCCTACATAAATTGATCTTGCATTACTTCTTCCTCGACTTCCTTCATCACTTCACGATTTTTTTAAATAAATCCATATCAAAGTTTCAAGTATAGGTAAGGGGTCTCGCACAACAATTCACGGGAACCAAGCAAACCTTTCCTGCTATGATACTGCTACCTGCTATTATACGTGGTACAAATATTCCATTGCTCAATATATAAGCTTGTTCTTTTAAAGCCCATATGATATTAATATATTACAACTAAGAATGTGATTAGAGTCGCGGGAACCCACTGGATGCGAGTAACGCGAGACCGATCGATGTGCAGATTTTTGGGGGAGGATGTCCAGCAGTGGACGTCTACCGGCTGATGATAATAATGAACTAAGAACGGAGGAAGAGGACGAAGCTGGACGTTAAAGAGAGAACGGCTTTATATTAAAGCATTTAAATCTAGTAACCTTCGTTCTACTACTAAAAGAGTAGCCAGTGGGTTCCGCAGCAGAATGCGGATGTTTTAGTTAAATACCTACTTCCGGAAGACCTCCATAATAAGAATTTTAATAAACAATATGATGTATTTTGGTGGTGGTAAGTCTCTGTTGCCGGAGATAGAAAACACTGCCCACTGTTCAGGTGCCCACTGCGTCGTGACGGGTAGGGCTCAGTAGCTGTGGCTTGATCACTCACGGTGAAGCTAAAAGGAAGCTACTGGGCTGGCCCGAGTCGGATCGCTGAGCTAAGGTGGTCACTCCAGGTGAGCCTTGTGAGATCACCTCGGTCAGTCATTAAACCAGGCCATTTATTTACAGTTGAAGCCTTACAGAGGTGAAAAGGGGGGAATATTCCGAGATGGAGCTGCGTGGTGCAGCCGGCGCTGGCCAAATCGTGGAGCTGTGTTAAACTGACGAAACTGGAACATCGCGAAGATTTTAGTCGGCGCAAGTCCGACATAACCTGTCCTTACCCCCGCGAAGGCAGGTATGCGAAAACATTTGTGTACGGTGTTTAGGGTATGATGACGCTGTAACTAGTAAAATTACTGAAATAACTTGACTAAACATGTTATATGTTCAAGCAACGAGCACAACTTGTCGCAGGGTGCATCACTGATTCATTTGTTATCAACGTAGCACTCATAGCAAGCAGCAGGTAGTAGTGATACGTTGATAACGTTAATCTAAATAATAAACTTAAATTATTCTAGATATGATTTACTGATGCAAAGTGATACTAATTTATTTATTTTATTCAGAGTTTGTATTGTAGCGTTCTAAACTAATTTCTTATGATATATCATCAACCTTCAATATATGCCTCTTCTGGATACATGCCTCACCCATGAAACGTCAATCCAGATCTGTCTTCCACTAATGTTAATAAGTTTGCCTTAATCCTATCAATAATACGATTTCCTTTTTTATGTAATTAATTAAGCGATACGCCCGCCCATAACAGCGTGGCTGCAACACTAGCTACAGCGCCTTTCAAACCGGAACACAGTAATGTTTCCACACTAGTGTTTGGCGGACCTAGACGATCTCCGTCAACAGAGGCCTATCACCAGTAGTCATATTAAATTTCTTGTCTGAATTGATGGCACTAGTCCAAAGTCCAAAGTCCCAAATGAACTCCTATATAAACAGCCTCTCTATATATCCTTATCTCCTCCCTCCTTATCTATATTTCTATCCCTTAATACATTCTCGGTCGAAAACAAAAACGGTTTAGTATGCGAAGTAATTGGATTACGGTTTACTTCTAATAAACCATTTAACAGGAGGGTGGGAAATTTAATTATTTTCGACCCACTTGGAAATTAAAATCATCCCTCGGATGTTGCACGCGCTCTTGAGAAAATTGACTTTTCCTTGTTGATAGTGAAGAAGGTGCATATGTGGCTGTTCTGTGCAAACTCTTACTGAACTGAAGGATTCCAGCAATAATTATTTGAGGGTGAGTTACGTTCCAAGATATATATTACACCAATTATCATGACCAATGGTTTCACCGCCATTACGCATATAAACATGATAGGAATAGATCCTTATAAAGAAATTAAAACATTCCTCATCATCATCGAATGTTCTTATTCGTTTTATTCTATTAATCTTGTTACTTTAAACGTTTATCTTTATTTCCTCTGATCTTTCTTGTTCTCATTCATCCCTACTTTAAGACTAGCTCTTCGCAAACTAGTTTTAAGGCTCACAATAAAAAATAAGCTAATGTTTTCTTTTATCCAACTCCGAAGAAATTACGGAATTTCTATAGAAACAAAGGAGGAAATATTATACCATGGCTTCCATCTCGTTCAGTATCTGTTGTGTGACGGTGAAATGTTTGTATTGATTACTTGAGTATTAACTTGATACGCTTGCTTATACTGTTTGCGTTAACATCGAATAACATATAAACTTTATTATAATACGGTTAGGATAATATTACCAAGAAAAGGGAGAAACGATGTGTTTATTACTCGTAATACATCACAATTCGATTGTGGATTAATATAAATCCATTACTATATTGTCTCTTCATAACGATAGATTAGTATTAGTACTGAGGACTTGGTCTTTCAATCAGTTAATTCCTATGGGCTTCCTGAGAGACTTTGTAGGTGGATCGGCAGCTTCCTTGCGGAACGGAGAGTTAAAGTCGTCGTAGACGGCTCATGCTCGAACCCCCGGACCGTAAATGCTGGTGTTCCCCAAGGCTGCGTGTTATCCCCGACATTGTTTATTCTGCATATCAATGATTTGTTGCATACCAGTGGCATCCATTGCTATGCGGATGACAGTACCGTGGATGCACTGTATTTCGGCCGCAGCAATATCTCTCGGGATCACGTCGACGAGTGTCGGAACAAACTTGTGTCTGAAATCGAATCATCCCTTGTGAAGATTTCCGATTGGGGGGGACTAAATCTAGTCCAGTTTAACCCTTCTAAGACTCAAGTTTGCGCGTTCACCGCTAAAAAAGCCCCCTTTGTCGCATCGCCACTCTTCGGAAACACTCACCTTTGTGCCAAGCCGAACATTGGCATTCTGGGCGTCGATATTTCGAGTGTTGTCCAGTTTGGCGGTCATTTGGAGAGCAAGGCTAAAATGGCCTCCAAAAAACTCGGAGTACTCAACAGGGCCAAACAGTACTTCAAGCCGGCTCACCGCCTTAAACTGTATAAGGCACAGGTGCGGCCTCACATGGAGTATTGTTGCCACCTTTGGGCCGGGGCTCCAGGTTATCAGCTATCTCCATTTGACCGAATCCAAAGTAGGGCATCTCGGATTGTCGACGATCCTGAACTTGCCGATCGGCTAGATCCTTTGGCACTGCGTAGGGATCTATCTTCCCTATGCATACTTTACAGAGTCTACAATGGGGAGTGTTCCGAGGAGTTGTTCAATTTAATAGAAGCCGCTGATTTTCGCAACCGACCGTCTCGCCGGCACTATCATCCGCACCATCTGGATAGTTGGCGTTCCACTACAATGCGTTTTAAAAACAGTTTTCTGCCACGCACAGTAAATATCTGGAACTCGTTGCCATCAGCGGTCTTCCCCAACAACTGCGACATTGGGTTATTCAAGAAAAGAGCATATTCTTACCTGAAGGGTAGGCAACGCACTGGCGTCGCTAGTGACGTGGGCGGCGGTGAATCACTTACCATCAGGTGACCCGTCTTGCTCGTTTGCCTCTTATTTTACATAAAAAAAAAATAAAAAAAAAATTCTTATGGAGGATGGACTTAATGCTAAAGTATCACTGTCCTTCGATCCAATTCGTCAATTCAGTGAATAATAAAACAATAGATCTTCAAGCACCCCAGAAAAAGTGACTAAAAGAAAGGGGTAATGTTCCATGACGTCACCGCGTCATATAATTTTAATGATTCGAAACAAATTAGGGGGATTTAGTTGGAAAGTTTTGATGCCATCCATCGCTCAGACCCTGCACCGTCTGGCTACCATTTGTTTCGGTTTCTGTAAAAGGTTTTCGGCGAGTAAAAAATTGGCTGACCCAAGCGCCTCTGAAAATGACTTGGTCAAGTTCTAAGCAGATGGACTTATGAAGCTATCCGAAAAATGAACGAAGATCATAATAACGGCCTATACTTAACTACTATTTTTGGTAATAATTGAATTTTAATAAAGATAATTTTTGTTTGTTAAATTACCAAAAGAGCGCGGAAACTTTACAGTAGTATGTAAAAAAAAAACTAATGGAAAAAATCAAATATAGTTAAATAGTAACATATGGTGTTTGGTACAGCAGTTATTTACTATCAAACAGTACACTGCAAGAGGGTGTAAGGGTTCCTGCACAACAACTCACGATATCCAAGCCAACCTCATCCACCTGCTAATCAACAAACGAGGCTGTGACTCCCACCAACCCTCATTAGGCCAGCATAGCGGGAAATAGCTCAAATACCCACATGAATCCTTATCCGATCGATGTGGAAATCTTCAGGGGAGGCCTATGTCCAGCAGTGCTCGTCTATCGGCTGATGATGAGTAGACTACAGACGGTACTTTTAAACTGCAGGTAGTGTAACTATAGTGGTAATTTAAGACTATATTAATTTTCTAAGGGGTTAAAACAATTTCCTACGTAAACACCCTAACCAGCAGTCGAATATTATATTCAAATAGTTTACCGCTATGGATACCTTACTCGTGTCCTAGCTAAGAAAAAAATTAAGTATAGTAGACAGTAAATAAAATTCCTTAACAGGTTCTCGTTATACTTTTAGCAGAGAGACGAGAGGAGATAATAGAAGTGAGAGAGAAGCAAATAAATATCTGGCCTAATGGCGTTACCTATACAATTTGTTCTTACGATTTGGTTTTAACAGAGACCCGCGCTTTTAAGGAAATTGGATTTCTTTTTTTTCTAACTGATTTCCAATACTTTATTGCAACTTGAACTTAAGTAAAATTTTATATTGATAAAAGTATATTGCTTACTGATTTAAGAATAAACATCATCAGAAATCACATTATAAAGTTCTGTTGATAAGTCTGTATTGCCGGAGACTATCTAGGTACTACCGCAGCTTCTATTACTGCCGCAAAACATTACTGTGTTCCGGTTTGAAGTGAGTTGTAGCTAATGAAATTAGTGTAACTACGAGACAACATTTTATATCTCAAGGTGTCGAGCACTATGTAGTGTTTTGTATATCATCCTAACTAGTGCGATATTGTTATGGGCAGTATTACTTAGCATCAGATGAACGTCTTGTTTTCTCGTGATTCTGTTTCCTTTGTTGATTTAAAGTTTCACATTTTATTCAAATTAAGTAATAAGATGGACTTGACCTAGGCTTTTTAGCATTAAGTCTACGAAGCTTCGGAATCGTATCTACCTTCAGGTTACAAGAAAGATATTAGCCGATGCACCTCGGATGCAATTGTACCTAAGTAGACGGACTTATTATCCTGCATTTCAAATTTAATCATTACGATATTTACCACCTAACTGGGAAAGTGTTCGTCCAACAGTGGGCATAACATTTAATACACTCAATAAAATATTAACTGTAACTTTATCATCAACCACTAGCACTTAAACGGTAGTTAGATTATAACGTTAATTTCAAGTTTTTCTATTTCTAGATAAAGGATCATGGTATTAGGCGGACATTTCCTGTATACGAGGAGCAGGATGAGCAAGACGATCACCTGATGGTAACCGACACGCTAGTTAGCACGTTGCGCTAGTTAGGATGACGTACATTGCAACAAACCAAGCTCCTCGGTATGAGGTAAAAGATATTAAGTCTCATTACCTCATTAATTTCACTAGCTACAACTCCCTTCAAACCGGAATAAAGATTTGCAATTTACTGTCGATATACTGATGACGATGTTGATGATATACCATCAGCAGTGTGCCATATTTTACTTGGAACTTTATGACGATTCTCCCATATTTTTCTTTTCCTTATTTTTGAATACCTTTTAAGTGATTATCAACAAATATATATATATTGTATAAATATAGAAAAAAGGGTTAAATCAAATACTTTTACCCCCTAACCTAGACGTCTCCGACAACAGGGACGAACCAATGAAATATCTATTCCAGGTTTTTTCATCAGATGCATGGTTCGTTCTTGTCAATTTTTAGGTTAGGATGCAAAATGCAGTTAGTTTTAACGAAGCACTGCTGCTGGTTGATGGCGCGTCACTCTTCAGCCGCCACGTGGATAATTAATCGCGTACATAAAGCGATGTTTGGGGCTCTGGCGGGTGGGGAACCCAATTTATGCTCTATCGTTTAACTCGTACCCCCCCTTTCATTAAAATTTGCATAATATGCATCGCGTTTCACGGCATTATTAACACTTTGTTATTACATATTTTGCTACTTAATTAGATGTTGTTTGTAAGTTAGGATATTATAACTTGAACCGGCAATGAATAGAATTAAGTTAGTCGCTAACCCTGAGCTGATTATTACTATTTTTTTTTATTATACAACCTAGCGTGACGTTTATGTGATGGTAAGTGATGCACCCGCTCATAACAACGCTACTTAGAATGATATACACAACACCATATTGTAATCGTCGCATTGAGCTATAAGATATCATCTCATTACTACAGTAATTTCACTATGTACCGCCCTTCAAACCGGAAACAGTAATATTTGCGAATTACTATTTAGCAATAGAAATAAAAGCTGCGATGATACCTAGACGTTCTCAGGCTATAGAGATCAATCACAAGTTTGGTAATCTGTTCCTCTCCTTCCTTCTACCTACCCTCTCGCTCCTCGCCTTTCTACCGGATGCTGAATACATGTATGAATTAATGACATATCTTCAGTTGTGTAATTTGTATTTAACATAAAGTTTTTTTTTTTATTTTCAGAGTCTGCTATTTCATAGATCTAAAGTGTTCATTGTAATCTAAGTGTAAAGAGATTAACGATCAATTATCTCGCCTGTGGAGTAGTAAAGCTGGTCTCGAAGTAATCTTTCATTTCCATCGAGGATCTGACTCCGCATATTGCGGAATTATTTAGTGGGTACGTATGAAACTAAGTAATTCCATGCCCGATCAAGTATTCAGCGCGCGCCGTTGGCTTATAAGCCTAATTAATTATACCGCACGGGTCACCTGGAGATGTAAATGTTTAGAATCTATGATTTATTGACCTAAGTCCTCACTAATAGGCAAAAATTATTGAAATAATAATATTTACTTATATATATATATATATATATATATATATATATATCAATAATGTTCAGAAGTTTTTTAATATATTTTTTAAAAACACGCAACCAAAGTTTTTAATACACACATCTTGTAAACATATCAAATAAAGACACCCTAGAGATCTCATCTCCTTTCATAAAAACATAGCTTTGTATTTTAACACTAAATGAGTCGTAATACTTAAAAAGAAGAGTTGAATTTTTTTTATCGTTATCACACACATTTTTATAATTACAGTATACTTATAACAATTCTCATATGCAAGTAAATCTTTCATATAACTTTAAATGATGTGCAAACAAAGTAATGAGTCCATGTTTCCTGTAACATCCCCTAAGAAAAACATTTTTTTCTCACAGATAATAAGGATTATAAATATTTAGACCATTAATATATAACAGAAAAAAGAGGAATTAAAACATGAATTATTATATATAGAGAAAAAAAAAACTTCGTTATACACGAGTTACGTTAAAGAATTTGGGTGAATAAAGTTCCCTCTTATATACAACTCGTTTATTCGAACCGTCCTTCCCACCGCTAAATGCTTTTTTTTTATTCTACTAAGCGGTAAAATTAGCGAGACCTTCACCTGAAGATAAGTGCTACACCAGCCCACATCTCAGACATGTTGTCTTGTTACTCCAATAATTACACTAGCTACAACGTCTTTCAAACTAAAACACAGTAATATTTCCACTCTTCCCTTCATCCTTTCTAAGGTTTGGAGCAGAAATATATTCTGCTTTGGTACCTATGTTGAAAGTCTCCGCCAACAGACTCTTTTTTTTATTTCAGGGGGAAGTCTAGGTTATATGAGATTCTTACTCACTAAAACCCCGTTGATCTGCATCAGTGCATTCGGAGACGCTCCGGGATCTCTTATCGAACACACCGGTGCCTCTGTATACTTTCTGTTACATGTCTGAGTGAGGAAGAGCCTCACCCTCCTAGGCACCATCGCTGAACAATACGCTGTCCAACGCAGGTTCGGTTGTTAGCAATATAGTTCCCCACCCTCAAGGCCCGCAAAACTCCTAGACCCTTTTCAGTCGCCTTCTACGACTAGCAGAGCTTATCTTAGTTCTATTCTTCTAAGCCTGAGACTACAAGGTTGAACAGGGACCGACCAGCAGCTAATTAGATTATTTATATGCAACCTAATAACATAGTTTTCTTTGATTTATATCCAAAATTATGTAATTCGTAATATTTTGCAGGTTGTGCGCGAAAGCCTCCGGTACACATGGAAGCGAAACTTGGCAATTTATTTGCAGGAGTCATAGCGAACTCGAACTTTAGTGAACTCCGCCGACGCCTTCGCATGTGACTTCCAACGTTTGTTTAAATTTATGAAATTTCCAACAACATATACACGCGAAGCTAAGAGGAATCAGGGTTCTACTGTAGACTGAGCTCTGGTTACACCCTATCAGTGAAGATCGCATTCCTTATGAACAAAAGTCGCTCCACAATGTGCAAGGGTTGCAATCAGCTTAAACACGTGTAACATTCGCTGATGGAATGTAAGAGGAACCAATTAAAAAGAGATGCTATTTTGACCATTTATAATGTGAGTATCTTAGATGTTGGTGTGATACAAAACGCTGTAGCAGACTCCAGCATCCAAATTCGCGTGAGAGATGTCTTTGGCGAATTTAGACTAATTTAGAATAATATAAATTTTTGTAATTTTTAAGTTAGTGTAATGTTACAAAGTATTTTTTTTTTGCACTGAGCAACGAGACGAGCGGGACGTTCACCTGGTGATAAGTCATACACCAGCGCATAACAACGTGGAACGGGATAGAATGTTATACCCAGCACCACATTGCGGTCGTTGCCCAAGACAAGATGTTAAGTCTCGTTCCACCAGTAATTACACTAGCTATAGCGCCTTTTAAACCGGAACACAGTAATGTTTGCACGCTGCTGTTTGGCGGCAGAAATAGCCGCTGAAGTGGTACTTACCTTGACGGTTTCCAGCAACAGAGACCTACTTCTTTTTCGTCAACTATCACCACCGTAAGGTACAATGGGATTGATATTCCCCTTGGAAGAGTGAAAATCCCAAAATGAAAAAAATCTACTTGAACCACATCACAAATGCCGTTTGGAGACTTAACCTCAAAATCTGGAGATTAGTGGTAGTTCTCTCTTCCTGTAGACCATCATAGATGAATTTACGCTCGTCTTATAGAAGATTACAAACGGTCCCGTCTTTCAGTTTGCAGTAATGATTACAAAGACATATGGAGATATAGTTCTCCATCATTCCCTTCTTAACTTGACTAACGCAATGGGATGCTGTGTATAAATACTAAACAAGAGTTTAACGTTACCGACAGATGTAATTCTTACTAGCTTAAAGTTTGTTCCTTTCAAAATTCCACCCCTTAAAATCTTAATTTAAAATGGTATACAGAATTTGGTTTATTTGTAGAGGAAGCAGTTAAAGACATGTATAAAATTGATAATCAAAGTAAGTAATTGCTCGTTTACTTAGTGTATAATTACTATCTTAGGGTTTAAAGGGTGCTGTATACTTGAAACTAAAGGGGTAATAAAGCCCGCATTCACTTAAGGCATGGAGCATTAAGAAGATACAAAGGACTTCAAATTTCTATAAGTTTTTATATAATCTGGTAATACTGCGTTGTGTTAGCAAAAACTTAATTCAGGTATATAACGTAAGTGAATAAAGTTACCTAAGTTAAAGTTTCATTATTAAATGAGCCGAGGATACAATTGCAACTGTTTGTTACTTTGGTGCTTACCGGCATCTGTCCACGCCCCTTTTACGCTTTAATATTTAGTTCACAGAAATAATTGTAACTTCCTGTTAGCGAGCAGTTACCAACAATCGTGAAGTTTCCACAGCATCATGAGGGCTTGTACCCTAACTTCAAGTGCGACGGACAGGCCAAATATTGTTCCTTTATCATGTTAGAAATAATGCTAAAGATATTGTTAAGTTAATAATCATTCCAATTATTTCTGTAATAATATTGATTATTTTATAACATCAAGACCAAGATCCCACCTGATGATGATATCTGTAGTAGTAAAACGCCCTCACCTAGTAGCAGCCTATTGTCTCTTGTCTTGAAGACATTCACGTCATATTTGCAGGGGAACACTAATGTCGCCAATTCGTTCCACTCCTTTGCTATTCTCATGAAGAATGAGAAGCTGAACCTTTTAGTTCGCATACTAGGGATATTCATAACATAAAGACTCAGACTTTCTGGTCATCCGGTGGTGAAAATTAAATCGAAGAATTATATCATGTACTCCCATCGCACACTCTTCAAATTGTTTACTATAGAACACAACGAGTATGCCCACTCGGCGCCTGTGTTCAAGACTGTCAAGCCTAGTTGTGACAAGTTCATGATCCCCAACAAACCTCTAGCTCTCCTCTCCATCGAGGCTTATATACTTATGTATGTAAATCTACAGATATCTATACAAAGAGTTTATTTCATTAAATAAGGAATATATATTCACAAACAATAAATATCATCATCAGCGGATAGACGGATATAGACCTCCCCCAAAGATCTCCACGTTCGTAAGGGTTCATGTGGGAGGATTTGAGCCATTTCCCAAGTAAATAATAAGTATATGTTCAATACGGATATTCATAGTCCTTCTAATATACCTTGTTATCGTATTTGCATTTATAAAGAAATCAACGGAACATTCAATTGCATGTGAGAACCGGACCGAGCTGAATCGGTGCTTCAATATCCTCTCATTAAGATAAGGACGCCTTTGCATTCGCTGATCTATAAAGAGAACTGAAAATATCATTATAATACTTTTTCATTAAAAAAAAATCTCGTTATTTATACAAAAATAACTCGCTTTCTTCTTCTCCTCTCATCGCGAATACACTCACCTTATGATAAGTGATACGCCTGCTTACTTAGCGCTGGTTACTGCTTAAAATGATATACAATACACCAGTTGATCCTCGTTGCCTTGAGACATAAAATATCACTTTCATTACCTCAGTGATTCCACTAGCTACAACATCCTTCAAACCGGAATACATCAATGTTTTCACACTAGAGTTTTTATGATTTATTTGATCACCTGCCGCATCTTTATTATTGTTTACAGTCCGATCTACCCAGAATGAGTTCACTGTGTCTTGAAGTCTTCCAGTGGTATCCTTGGTGTTTTATTTGATTATATTGATAAAGAGATTCTAAGCTGATGGTATTACTTAACCATTATCTCTATTTTTTTTAATTGCAACTTGTCAAACGTTACACTGGTGATAGAGCTCAGAACCAGAGATCGTAGGTACCACCGTAGCGCTTATATCTGCCAACAAACAGTAGTGTGCAAACATTACTGTGTTCCGGTTTGAAGGCGTCGTAGCTAGTGAAATTATTACGGTAATGAGACTGACTATTAAGCGGCTCTACCTTCTGATGATTTTTAGCGTTTTTTTGTAATTTTGACTTTTACAGCTCATTTGATGCTGGACGTGATCCCGGTCCACAGCCTATTTTTAATCTAATGTACTACTCGGAGTGTATTTAGTTTATAATAGATCTTATGACTCAAGGCAGGTAATTAGTGTAAAGTGGTGTATATCATCCTAATTACCACCACATTGTTATGCCGTATCATTTATCATCAGGTGAACATCCTGCTGACATCGCTTCATCGAATAAAAAATTTAAACTTGTATTAAGCTTGGAATCGATACTCTTTTGCGAGGGCTTCCGTTTTATTAAATACACTAACAAACAATGTTTTCAATAATTAAATGTAATTTATAATAAAGTAATTATCCCGTGTCGTGTTTCCGGATAATTCAATAGTGTTCGCGTAAATGCTTAACTAAGTTGACTCGGAGCGGCAAAGATCGCATGTTATCCGATTATCTAATCAAGTTTACAACTAATCCGTCCGAACAAATAAAGCTCCAGTTTGGCAAGTTTAACGTGTTTCCGAGATCAACCAATATCAGCATCTTCATTATTAGATTTATGATCAATCATTTATGCTTTAACTATACTACTACTTCACCAGGAGGCCTATGTCTAGGAGAAGTCTTCACCAGGTCGTCGATTCACGTTTTAGGGAGCCTCCCAGCACTACGTATACCGCTACGCGACCGCCAATAGAGTACCATTGGGCATAAGGGGTTGTTTGTAATGGTTTATATGGAGGGGGTACCATTACCCATTACTCTAGTACAATGAGGGTTGAGAGCTAGAGCCTCGTACGTCGATTAGCAGGGTGCAACACAAGCAGGTGAGCTTGGCTTGGGTTCCGTGAGTTGTTGTATTGGAGCCCTTACATCCCTATTTTCAGAGTAAATACTAGAAAATTTATATGCTACAAAACTGTGTTTAAACCCTTACAAATGTACGTATATTATTTATATAATATATATAAAAGAAGTATTTGTTTTATCAGTCACTTGTCTTATCATTGTTCCTTACAGTTAAGTACATATTTAAGATAACTAATCATTCTTTAAGTTAAACGTTTTTTCCTTCCACTTCCTAACATTGGTGCATAGTTATCTATATCTTTATGTCGCCTAAACCCTATAATCATGAATTTGATGAAATTCAATATTAGTTTACTTAACCCAGTCTATACGGAACCGAAAGACAGAGCAATTGGTTTATGAGACAATATAGGACCTCCAAAAGCCCGTTGACAAAGTTAACCGCCATAATACACTTTGCAGTACAGAGTT
The DNA here is from genome assembly GCA_029034505.1 of Ornithoptera priamus. Classification (NCBI taxonomy): domain Eukaryota; kingdom Metazoa; phylum Arthropoda; class Insecta; order Lepidoptera; family Papilionidae; genus Ornithoptera; species Ornithoptera priamus. Next base: position 2,870,309 of record JARDWD010000508.1, on the reverse strand, counting down.
ATTGCTTGTGAGGTAACGTTTAGCAACATAGGCTCACAAAGTTTCGCACACGAGACACAAAGGGACCCAAACTACAATTAAAAGGGAACAGGAAGCGCGTTGTAAATCTTAAACGAGTTAAAAGCTCCATCCGGTTTCTTTAAGAATTAAAACCAGCTACCGTATATTTACATCAATATAAGCATATCAACATTTATATCTTCCTCTTATTCATCATTAAACAAGTAAATATGTAATATATCTTAAAATGTAAGCGCAGTGAATTGGCAACCGGAAACTAATATGAAAAATGTATAGGAAAGGAATATTTAAGTTTTTGAATTGTTATAAAAATTTGCTGAAAATAAAAACTAGTTCACGCTGTATGATTTATAATTTATATAAGAACATTACATCAACATCATCAGCCAATAGACGTCCGCTGTTGGACCTGGGCCTCCACTAAAGATGTACACCTCGATCAGTCATAACTCGCATCCAACGGCTTCTCGCGACCTTCCTTCATAGGGGTTCATACAGGGAAATTAACAAAGGGAGGGAATATTGCATTATTTAAATTAGAAATATATTATAACTTGATCGTTGTTTTCCGAAATATGTGAACCAAACTTTGAACTGTAAGTTTATATATAAAACAGTAAGTTATGTTGACTTAACTTATTTATGATGCTTTCAAACAAACCTAGGTATATCTCTGAATCGATTTTTTTTTGTGAGTTAGAAAGGGAATTTATTGTGGAAGTGTAACGGAGGTCTAACCATGGAGACTTACCTACCTGTTTATAGATAAAGTGAGGCATTAAGTTAAATTGAAACCTTTTAATTTGTTTCAAGTTCATCCCTTTCGTCGTCCTCTCCATAGCGTCGCCGGAAGATATATTCAACAATAATTGTTTATGATTTGCACATTTACTTTTTAAAGTAAACCTAAATGGAGGTGGTAAAAGAGTAAAGAAGTTATCTAACTTAACAACAACAAAACTATATTCTGTGCCCATGATTATAATCGTCGAGTATTAAGATATTAGTTAACTAAAGGTATAATCTTAGAACGAGCCGGATGTCCAGTTCGAGGAATTCGTCAAGAGTGAAGCTATGCCTCTGCTATTTTTCCTTTGTTTTTTTTAAATAGTTTTACTCTTCATTTAACCAATTAACAAACATAACTTTAGATTAAGGGTTTGTATTAGACATCGATTAACAGTATGTATTGACAAATTTATCTGTTTGCTAAGTTAAGAAAGTTATAATTTTTCTCGTTTATGAATATATATAAAGTACGCCTGGTGATAGGTCTATGTTGCTGGAGATTGTCTGGTAAGTTGTCTGCTAGTGAAATTACAGTGGTAACAATCCTATGTCTCAGGGCGACTATCCCAATGTGGTACTGAGTATATTAGCGTCCCGTTGTTAAGTGCAGGCGTATCACTTAATCAACAGATGAACGTCCCGCTCGTCATGTCACTGAGACAAATTAAAAAAAATAGAGAAAAACTCGGTAAGACTATATTTTAAATATTCCAGTGTAAGAACGTACACGGGCCTCACTTATTTTAACAAATCAGAGAACAGAAGGCATGGAGGGGCCGTTACGCGCATATTACCTTGTTATGAATTCATTTGCAGCGGGCCCCCACCCGGGACTTATTTGACGCTTACGCTTTGAAAAATTTCATTAGCCGGTGAGAATAAAGCGGGGGTGTATAATTTTATTTATATTTCATTTACCTGAAAATGACATAACGCATAGCACGTATAACTCATGCGTAAAGACTTAAGTATATCACTTGTTGATATAAACACTGGAAAACCGTCTAAGTAGGTATCACCGCAGCGCCTATCTCCCCCGCCAAACAGTAGAGTACAAACATCACAATATTCCGGTTTGGAGGACGCTGTAGGTGATGGAAATTACTGAGGATAACGAGACAACTATCCGAAGTCTCAAGCCGACGAGTGCTATATGGTGACAGTGTTAATAATCCTAACTAGCGCCACATTGTTAAGGCAAGCGTATCACTTATCATCATGTCATCGTGTTATCAGCTGGAGGAGTCTCCAGCTGGTTATAGGTCCATTTAGTCTTATGCTAATAATGAGCTTCTTGATTTAAATATAATTCTTTCTATTTGTGCTTTAAATGTCATTGAGCAGAATATATTGATGATGAGATAATATATAAAACCGGTGAGACGGTAAGATCCTCGAGTGGCTGATGAGGTCTGATGGTGTGGTGGTCTTAGAAATAACTTTTTTCGGATCAAATTTTCCGTTCTTAGATCGATTTGTTGCCATAATGCAATAAAAAAATATTAACTTCTTTTTAAAGATTAGTACTCCTAAGTAACTCATCAAGTAACGTTGATGATAGTAAATAAAAAAAATTAAAAAGAAGTTACTTCGGTAATGCTCAGTGTCTTATATATCCAGACGAACTGTACTGTAGTTTCTAGCTATAGGAAATCAGATTAAAGTAAGACCTGCTTATCGTAGAAGGTCATTAAGATGGATTTCTGGTTCCGAAGCTTTAAAGTGGGGGCTTCGTTGTCCACCAAGCGATCCCAGTGTGAACGACTAAGACGACTATGTGTCGTGTTTGTGGTAATAAAGCGAGGGTTCTGATAAAAATGTGGTTAGGCGCAGTGCAGGGTGCAAGCGCCTGAGTTTCGTAAGAGATTCCGGAGCCTGCAGCAAAGCACTGACAATGACCACTGAAGGAGTTTTAGTGGGTCCTACATAACCCTGCCTTCCGCTTTTCTCAGAAGCAAGGTATCTTTTTTATGTTACCCTCGCACCAAAAAAAATGATATCCAGCCGATAGGCGCAGTCATATAAAGTTCCTGTCAGCTCACCAAATTTCTATGAGTTTAGCCATGATTACCAAAATATTAACGTTTTAGTTTCCTAGCAACGTATATTATTGTCATAGAGACATGAAAACAATCGTGTCTCCGAAACAATTACATTTAAGTTTAACTTAAAAGTAACTTAATTTACGCCGTACTGAGTAGAGAACAGCTTTCAATTAAAGCGATAAATTAAGTAAACTGCGTTCTACCTCCGACAGAGCAGCCAGCGGGTTCCGCAGCAGCCTGCGGATTCTCACGTTAATTACCCAGGACCCGGGGTGCGTCGCACCTCACCTTCGCCTAAGCATACTTTACGGGGTAGATTTTACTTATCATTTTATAAATGTCACTTATATAGAATGTTAATTAGTTCCTAACCTAAGATTTTATAACTTAACTAAGTTTTACAAAGTTTTAATAGATGTATACGAATGATCCATTCCAAAGACGAATGTTGAATGTACAGTAATTTTGGTACGAGCGTTTCTAGTTTATCTAAACTCGGAGAGTAACAGTAGCAAGTTAAATGAAGTTAAGCAAAACCTCGGTCTTCATGTTCGCTGCGGCCGCAACTTACTTCAAACTTATTTGTAAGAATAGAGACATCAAGTCAAAACTTCACACAACTCTACCCGCGCCTTCCTGCGATTCCGCCTCCAAGTTACCCACCGCCCGCTTCAATGAATTTATGGCCTCTCATAAAATATTTCTTTGATGTAAGCACAAAATATTATTTATATTTCATAACGGCGCTACATGCCTTAGCCCCCGTTTGGGGGTTAAAATATCTCAACTTAATATTAAATGTCCGTTCGTACAGACCGTCTCGGAGAGGAGTGCAGAGTTTGATCTCAATTAAAATAAAGTTTTGGCTGATTGAAACAAGAGCAACTTCGCATCCTTAGTTACTGGTAATGCTCCAGAGCAAGCCTAATCTGTCTAGTGTAATACATTATGAGAACCCGCGACCGAGGTAGTCACCTTTGATGACGTGAACCGACTTCGACTGCTCTGCTGTTTTGCACTTCCTCTTTAACATTGCTCTTCCAGCTAGTCTATGCAAAAGTTTCACTGCTTCGCTCTTCTTATGAATAAGAAAGACACCCCTTTGTTTGCAAACTGAGGATGTTTACCATGTAAGTGTGGTGACTCACCGTGCGCCTGTATCCGGTAGTAAAACGGGGATGGGTGAATAATATCATGTAATCGGCGAGGACTATACAATATTTATTGGTCGTTAAAAAGAAGTATACTCATATACTCGTACATTTCTTAAATTTCATATTATTAATGATACAAGCTACCCTTAGTAAATAAATTTTGTATTTCAATTCAAATAATTCAACTTAGCCGTCTGTTGTAATTGTTCAAGTAAACCCACTCACCGGCGCACCACAATCACGTTTCATTTGAATAGCAAGTACTTAACGCAATCTAAGCATTAACTCGGTACGAGCTAGAATTAACATTCGAGATCTAATTGCATCCCGCAAGACGTTTGCATCGTTTAGCTCGGAATTGCGCTGATCGAACTGCACAATGCAGCTATTTTAACCCTCATGTTTTAATATCATTTATAACAAGAAAGTTACGTAAACTACATCTGTAATGTGCTCGTCGTTATAACAATAAGTTTTATACGTCTCGTTACTTCAGTAATTACATATTACAGTAGTCTATATATATATATATATATATAGGAGATATCCAGAGATTCATTAGCTCATCACGAGATCTCCGAAACTAATAAACATAAACACTCAAACGTAAGTTTCTATAGTTTAGAGTTCAGCTAAGAACGGATTTTGAAAAAAACCTTCCCCAAACGTAGTTCCGGGGGTATTACATCCAGGTAAGGAGAGAAATTTATATATGGATAGAAATGTTAGTATATATATATATATAAAATCTTGCTTATATAAAAGACAGTAAAATTAATGAAAATATTAGAAGATTATTTTAGGATAAAATATAATATTAAAGCAAATATACATACAGTACTAAAAGAATTAGACAAGGGCAATATGTAATAGTTTCGGCAACTAATTACTAAAGGGGATGAACCAACTATTTCCGTAACTACTTCTTCTCCTTAGCATTTATCCCGTCTCATAACAGGTACTTCTTTGACTCCACTTCGCTCTATTTGGAACATCGCTTTCTTTGAGATCAGACCTTATCATATCCATTAAATGGCTAAGAACTGACCGTAGTGTTATATAAAAAAAAATGCACTAAATAAATATCTTCTGGAACACTTATCAAATAGTAACAATATTATATTCATCAAAAGATATACTTAGTATATTAAGTAGTTCTTCTATTTTATCGTGTATAATCTAAAACAAAATAAAAAAAAACTAAGCTACTCCTTGTAAGTAGAAATAGATATTAAGAGGATCCACAATATTTAAAAGGGATGTTATATCTTCTTTTTTTTTGCTACACCTAGTCCAATCTTTACTTGGGGTTGGCCCTCCTGATCATCCTTCTAAATCTTTTAAAAGGAATGTCATATAACGTAACAATTCTTTTTTTTTATTGTACAAAGTGACGAGGCGAACGGGACGTTCATCTAATGGTAAGTGATACGCCCGCCCATACCAACGTGTCGCTTATAAGGATGGTATACATACCACGCTCATCATCGTGAAACAAGATCTTAAGTCTCGTTACCTCAGTAATTATACTAGCTACAGCTCCCTTCAAACTGGAACTCTTACTTACCACCAGTAAAAGACATTTGTTTGTTTGTAAAGATTTTAAGGTAAATCTGATCGTACAGAATTTACTGTCCGTAAACTCCTGTGCAAATAAATCGACAGTAACAATGCAATGCTTCGCTGCCTTCACCGGAAGCCGGTCAACTTGCCAGAGAGCCAAGCTTTGTATTCAGGATAGACTAGAGACGGGATGTACTCCGCACAATGCTAATACGGTTTGGTTATAAAGCCAAACTGTTTTAAACCTTGTTGCGTAGAACATAAGAGTTATTCGCACAGTGTATTGATCAAGTGGCTAGCTACCTTACTATGATATATTAATATCGCGGCGAATAAAGAATTGTAAGCATTAAGTAAAAACCGCTCTGGTACTTAAGGGAGGTGTAAGGGATCTTGTACAAAAACCTCACTTGCTCGTGGTGCACCCTGCTGATCATCAAACCAGCCAGCGTAGTGGAAAATGGCCCCTACAAACGATTGAAGGTCGTGCGAAGCCGCCGGATACGGGCAGAGCAGGACCGATAGATGTAGGGATCTTTGGGAAAGCCTATGCCCAGCAGTGGACATCTCTCTGCTGATGGTGAGATAAAAAGATTTAATTAATTAATATAGCTTGAGAATTTTTTTTATTCATAGACATCTATCTCGTGGTAAGTGATACGCCTCCCCATAATAACGCGGCGCCAGTTACGATGGTATAATCAGCACCATATTGTGCTCAACGCCTACAAACATAAGAAGTGAAGTTTTATACCGCAATATATATTGAGCACAACGCTCTTCAAACCGGATGACGTAATATTTGTTCAATTCTCTTTCGCGGGAGAGATAAGCGCTGTGGTAGTACCTAGTCGGTCTCCAACAACGGATTAGTCATACATGACGACCCTTGGAGTCGGACCCTTGAACATTCTTGAAGTACTGTTAATTCTTATTCGATAAATATGACTTGCACCACATTGTGCTCAACGCCACATTAGCGCTTAACCTTACCCCATTAATTTCACTAGCTAAAGCACCCTTGAACTAAAACCCATCACTTTGGCACACCACTGTTCGACCATGATCATCCGGCGTGGTGCTGGAGCAAGAAAAATTACTAGGTTATGAGATAAATCCTATCACAAATCTGGCGATCGCTTTACTGCTTCCTTATTTACAATGTACTAACACTTTATGAGGACAGAGGGTGTTGTGCGAAGCTGTTACGAGGGTAGATTAGCAACATGATGGCTGTCCTTTAAAGACTTCAACGCGCCCATACATCGTCATTCCCGCTTTAAGATTTTTCCTCTGTCTCTCGTAGTTTTTAATTTTATGTAAATTTTTGCTTCACATTAAAATTTAATTTAACTTATAACCATAATCCGTACTTATGCTTCAAGTTACTATTTATTAAACTCACAACATGACAATTCAAAATTCTTCGAGAGACTATCTAAGAAAGCAATTGTAATTCTTTGCATGAATTTTCGCTTGTGTTTGTTGGCTTATTGTATCCGTTTGTCTCCAATAAACAAAAAAATAAAAAAAAAAACATAACACACATGACGATAAAGCTTTATGGTAATGTTAAAAGCCCTCATATATTTCCCATGGTGTTATAACCAGAGTTTATCTCTCATCATAAGGTTAATGTTCTGCTTATTACGATGCTGGAACGATATGTAGATAAAATACTTTTTTTTTGCGTCTACGCAACTTTTTCTTTCATTTATCTATATATATCGAGTTAAAATATAACCTCATTTTCACACGATGTGAAGTAGTAATAACGCCGTCGATGGTGAATCATACTCATTCAGAATACTCTGGCTTATGTATGTAGCAATAATTTTCTTATAGCGCAGATTTACAATTGAAAGCTGGTAGGAGGAGAGGTTCACGGATATAAGGTCTCTGTTACTGGAAACCGTCTAATAGGGTACCATATAGTAGTACAGAAACGTTACTGTGTTCCTGTTTGAAGTGCGTTAACTGTAATTACTGTAATAACGAAGCTTAACATGATGTTTCAGGCTACGAGCGCCACTTGATGCAATTTATATCATCCCTACTAGCGGCACGTTGTTATGACCAGGCGTATCACTTACCATCGGGTGAACGTCCAGTTAATTACTTATTTGAATAAAAAAAGAACAATCAAGTATTTGTATTGATGAAGATTATTCAAAGTTGTCTTTGAAATAAAGTATCCGTTAAATTGTAACGTACGTAGGAATCAAGCGTTTAGGTAGCCTCGATTCTCGTCTAGGTCTTGGCACGCAGCCTAAATTTATTCTAAGCCTCACTACGCTCACTTGGAGCTAAAGATAAACGCCGGCGGCTGTATGAGAGTCAAATGTTATCTTTGCATTATGCAAGTCTTTCGAGGCGCGCGGGTAGCAGCCGCGTCATGATCGTGTAAATGTTGCAACTAGAATCAGTAAGCCGGAAGTAAATCGTCGTTACCTCTGTGCTTATCCATAGTACATAATTATAGGTGAGGATTTTTGGGGGGGTGGATAAAATGTTAACAAAATAGTAAGCCATGCCTGCCATTATGCGCTACTAAAGATATTAACACTATAAATACAAAAGGCACATATCCATCTCTGCAAGATGACTATCTTCCTATGCCTAGATAAGATTATTATTTTTTTGATTAACATAGGGGAAATGCCTGCGCATACAAGACCACCATGCACTTGCCGTCCTCCTAAGGCCCGCTTATTGTGCTCTAAAAGCCCCCATCCTCAAGGCTCATGAACCCAAGGACCTTTTTAGTCGCCTTGTACAATAGGCAGGAAATACTTTAGTCCTATTCTTATTAGACACTACTGCTTACCACCATGACCTTATATTTTTTATAGATGTTCACTGCCGCCGGTGTATATATATGCATTTCCGAAATACGATCCTTTACATCGCGCTGCTATAAAGAACTGCTCCCACGGCCTTAGAATTCCATTAATTGACCTTGACAATATTTGAAACGGATTTTCTTATTTCAGAGAAGAGGGAAAGTCGTGGTGGCTTAATGGCTATGACATCGCAATCAGATGACGGGGAGTCTAATCCCGGCCGGGGCATGTACCCCTTGGGCAATTTTTCAATGCCTAATATGTGCATATTGTTGCAATTACCACATACTTAACGGTGAAGGAAAACATCGTGAGGAAACACGCACACTGAAATTGTATTCGTGTGTGTGTGGTGGCCCCAATAAAGTGGCAAACAGATTCGCCCCCTGTTACATGGGACCTCATCTGACCACATCGGGCGAAAAGTAGGTGTTTACACGCCTCTGCCTACTCCTACTGGAAAAAAGGCGTGATAGTAAAAAAAAGAAGAGGGCTAGGGAGCACATGTAAAATTTCGTCGGCAGGTAAGGGGTTAAAAGGATCTTCGGCAAGAAAGATCTCAATAATCCCTTTCGCTTTATTAGTACTGCAAGGTGCGTTGAACGCGCTCGCTCAATACTTGCGCCATCGATGCGTCAGTGATCACTCTCCAACAGGTGAACTGTTCTCTCGTTTGCCTTCCGTGCCTATATAAAAAAACTGTATAATTACATTTTTTTTTGTGTTTCCCGTCCGCTTTGCTGGTTGTGACATTGGAATAGATTTGAAATTTACCTCTATATAGCAGAAGCAATATGTCAACCAAATTTTGAATGTTTAGGTGGAAGATCTCGTAATGACTTCATATATATATATATATATTGCCGGATATCAGGACTCCTCATCTTGTGTGCCGCGACGACCACATTGAGGTAGTGAAAGTATTCTAACTAGCGACACATTCTCATAGGCAGATTTCTTGCTCGTGAAGAGCAGGAAGCGATGCTCTCTTCGCATAGCGTCATAAAAAATGTGATTTAAATATCGATACGATTTCCGGTAACTCACTTTGAACTTTGCAAGAAAAATAGGAAAAGTTCTCTGCAAGTTAAGGGTTGCTCCCGAGTTTCATATCAAAGTATAAGTTATGTCTTATTCAAGTATAATATTAGATGGAAATGTTTTTGCTTTTAAAATAAAAAGTTTGATATGAGTAACATTTGTTTATTTATTCGCTTTTATTCACGTTTCGATATGGTGACAGGAAGTAAAGTTTTTTTTTTTTATATCATGATTTTAAATCAAGCTATAATAACGTTCATAAAATAAGCAGACTTAAAATAATTTAGTACATATTTTATTATCTAAGTAAATTTTCAGCTTATGTCTAGATAGGTACCACCGCTGCGCCTAACAGTAGTGTGTAAAGATTACTGTGTTCTAGTTAGAAGGGCACTGTGGCTAATGTAATTACTGGGGTAACGAGAATCAACATCTTACGTCTCAAGCGACGAGCGCAATATGCGGTAGTGTCATCCTTACCCCACGTTGTTATGGCAAGGCATATCACTTAAAATCAGGTAAACGATCGGCTCGTCACGTCGCTTAAATGAATAAAAAAGGCAAAATTTAATTTTAAATAATTTCGCAAAAAAAATCTTACACGTTGGCAACACTGATAGCGCCTACAGTTTTGTATGTAATGAGAAAAGAACAATGTATTTATTCTAAACAGTATTTTATTGTACTTCCGTTTCTGTTAGAAGGCAAACTGGCGGAAGTTACTAAAGCAAATTAGAGACCGGAACTGGCAACCCCTTGACGATTATATAAACGTTTTCTCTCTAACAATACTCAAAGGTAGCCGCTTTAACTATTTCTTGAAGCAATATTGTGCAACATATTAATTAAATGAACTGCTGTTACACCGGTTTTTTTTTTTAATATTTTTGATACTGTGTAAATAATTACTAGTGATTGTTTTTATCAATCTGGATATTGTGCAACTTGTGTCCCTGGCAGAAACACGTGAAAAAGAATGTATACATCGGGAAGAAATATATACGTAAAACTTTAAAGGCAATAGTAATGATGACTGCGACGACGATGACTGACGGTGACAGTGGCGAAAACGAAAACGATGACGACAATGATAGTCACGACGACTGACAATAATGGTAATAATAATGAAGATGAAGACGACAACTGTGATAATGACCACAACGACAATGATGATGATGATGATAATGACGATAACGATGATGGTGATGATAATGACGAACACGAAGATTTCTACGAAGATAAGGACGATTATAGTTGTGTTGTTGATGACGACGACTGTGACGATAATGATGACGACAGCAGTGACAATGATTATGATGATGATGATGATGATAACGATAGTGACGGCTACTGTGAAAATGATGAGAATGCAGACGACGACGATGGCGTTGATGAAGATGATAATTATGATAACGAATGATGATGACAAGAGAAAAAATAAGTTAATAAGGAATTAGGACCAGTTGAAAATTACAAAAGCCCTTCATACGGTGCTTTGAATATACCGTACAAGTCCAACAGCTGCTTGTTGCACTTGCCATGGGTCTTAACGTTTCTGACATCGGCGCGCCTGTTGATGTGCACCTTGGCGCCCTCCACTCCCGACCAAGCCTTGGCCACGGCGACCAACTTGCTCCACGGCATCGGCCATTCACCTCTTAACAACTAATAACTTACATTAAATTAGCTAGTAAACATTTAAAATTAGACAAATTACATATTGTTTTTTTATTATTGAACGAAGCGACGAGACGAGAGGGACGTTCACCTGATGTTAAGTGATACGCCTGGCCATTACACCGTGGCGTTACTTTAGATGTAACACAGCGTCGCGTTGTGCTCATCGCCTTACATAAGGCGTTGAGTCTCGTTACCCCGCCAACTACAGCGCGCTTCAAACCGGAACACAGTAATGTCTGTACACTACTCTCTGTCTGCTGCAATAGGTACTACGGTGGTACCCACCTAGTCGATCTCCGATAACGGAGACCTACCACCAGAAACACGTCGACATACTACTGTCTACCACCGGCAACATAATATATAATATTATTACTGTATTATTTAATCTTAAAAAAAATTAATAATAAATAAATATTACCTGGTCAAATGGTCTTCGACCTATGTGGAACATGATGTACAGCAGTGGCGCTCTGATCAAAGGTATGTCTTCGTTGCATCTGTCCTGGATTCCCAGCTCGTTGTAGATCCATTCCGAGTGTAATCGAACATGGTCATAAATGACCTGGTATAAAAATACTCAAAATATTAACAATAATAAAGATTAATTAAAAGTATTGATCAATTCATTTTTTTTTATTCGATAACACGAGCGGAACATTCATCTGACGGTAATAGCTGCACATGTGGCGCTTATTAGAGTGATATACACTACATGCGTTAAGCTTGTAGCTTTGAAAGACAAGATGTTACGTCTTATTACCACGGTAATTTCAGTAGCTCCGATGACGTACAACCATAACACAGCAACGTTTTTACACTACTGTTTGACAGTAACAAAGTTACTGGATGGCCTCAAACTCAATAATTACCGTGTGTCTTTAAAATCTACTTACCCTGAGACTGTCACGACCTGCTGACGTCATCAATATGTGATTAGTCAAAATGGCGGCGTCAGTGGCGCGCTCTGCGTTGCTCGCGGGGACGTTGCCCTAAAAAATACTTAACGGTACTGTTGTCTGAACTGGAGATCAGCTTGCTGACGACGACGATGATGATAGTTTAAAGTAATATTAAAAAATCAATAGAGGTTAAACAAATTATTTTTAGGGTAAGTAGTTAGGGTAATAGAGGTGTAAGGGGTCCCCCGCACGACTACTCATGGAATCCAAGCCAACCTCATCTGCTTGTGGTGCACGCTGCTAATCAATAAACGATTCTCGGGATCCTATCTACCCGCATCGGGCCAGCGCGGAAAATAACCAATATCTCCCCATATCTCTACAAAAGGCTGAAGGTCGCGGGAATCTTTGGGGGAGACTTTTGTCCAATAGTGGACGTCTATCGGCTGATTATGAAATAATTGTATACATGTTTTTGATAGTATATTTATTGAAATATCTATAGGCCAGGCCACAGCGCAAAGATCAGACTGTGGAAGAGACTGGGAGACCCTTGAATGGATACCGCATACTAGCAAGGAAATTTATGATGCAGATGGCATCAGACTGATCACCCAGGAAATCTGTTGAGATTGCCTATATACAGCAATAGACAATAACAAACTGATAATGATGATTTTAATGGTAGGTCTCTGTTGTTGGAGAACGTCAAGGTGGGTACCACTGCAGCGGCTATTGCTGCAGCTGAACAGTAGTCAGCAAACATTACTGTGTTTCGGATTTTAGGGCACAGTATCTAGAGTAATTACTGAGGTAACGAGATTCAATATTTTATGTCTCAGACGTCGAGCGTAATACGGTGGAATGTATGTGATCATGACTAACGCCACGTTCTTATGGGTGGGCATATCACTTACCATCAGGTGATCGCTGCGCTAGTCTCATCGCTTAATTAATAAAAAATAATAATGATGATTGTGTATTTTTACATGAATACCTCTTCGAAGAACTCAGCGAAATCGGGGAATTCCTCCAACCCAAATCTATTGGACAGTGCGAACGGCCGCTTCGACTGTGAGACCAGCGCTTGTATCTCTTGCGTGTGCTTGTCCTCCTCGTCCAGGAAGCAAAGCGCCTCGGCCACTGCAAGAGCTATCGCCGACGGAGTACTATGTGCACCGTCGAAGCTCACTGAACCCGAAGTGTCTGAAAGGCGGATCAATTACATTCCGGCAAGGATAGAATAGGATAGATCGATCTCTCCGAACAGGTTCTCGCCTTGTGGTGACAGTGGGGCTGAGTAGCTATGGCTTGGTTACACACGATGAAGATGAGAGGTACCTACGCGGCTGACTCGAGGTGGCCGCTCTAGTTGAGCTCCGTAAGCTCACTTCGGTCAGTTATTAAACCAGGCCATATTTGGTTTTAATTAAAAAAGAAGTAAAGGTCCCTATTGCTGGAGACCACCAAGGTAAATACCACCACAACTTCTATTTCTACCGTAATAATATTCGTACCGTTCTTTCATTTCTAACAGTAATGTGCAAACATCACTGTGTTCCGGTTTAAAAGGCGGTGTAACTAATGTAATTACTGGGATAACGAAACAACATCTGTGTCAAAGCGCCGAGCGTAATGTAGTGTAGTATATAACATCCTAAATAGCGTCACGTTGTTTTAAGCAGGCTCATCACTTAACATCAGGTGAACGTCTCACACGTCTAGTCCTTAGTTAAATTAAAAAAAAAAACTTCTTACTCGCACTAGCAAGGCTGCGTATCCTGACTTGCTTCACTTTTGGCCTATTTTTTGCATTTAAATTGTGCGCTTCGCCATTTGTAACTAGAACCATATTACAGAAAATTAATATTAACCCAAGTCATGAGATTGACATAAATAATTCTTAGACATACCCATCATCTCTTTAAGAGCTTCCTTCTTCGCCCACTTCTGCAACTCTTCGTATGCGATGGTGATCAACATTTGCAACAGCACCGATCCGCCCACTGGGCTAACGTTGGCGGGTAAACTGTCTTCTATAACCGAAGCAGCATTAAAGAAGCACCGAGGAACGCAATCAAGGGATCTCGAAATGCAATTCAAACATAGAGACATCGTCTGAAAATAAAAAAAAATAAATAAGAATCAACGAATAAAGAAAGTAGCGCTGCCCTCACAAGGACCTCTGGTACAGCTTGCAAGAAACCGTTGGTTGTAGGCGGCATATTACCGAACGGTGTCGAGATCTTTGGAGGAAGCCTATATCAAATCAACATGATTTCAAGGAAAATAATTTTGAAAAAAAAAAATTCTGTATTTCCTGATACTTATACCTGGATAAAAGATACTCATGTCTGAATGCATAATAGTGAGCCACCACCTACTCGTCAAAAGACGTGGTGATGTTGAAATCAAGATAACACGCGTAGAATAAGAAACCTCTTTTATCTACGGTTAAACCTTAACAGAAGAGGTTCAATATAAAATTTTGAATTATGCAATAAAAATAAACCTGGAGTACCTGGTACATGGAGGCACCACCTTGTATTGCGTTGACTAATACGGCAGGTATATACTGCAACGCTGTACCGACTGTAGCCAATATACCGGCTAACCAAGATGGCCGACGGTCGCACCAAACCTAAAATTATAGATTACCGATTTAGTAACAGCGGCGCCTTATCTCTTCTCCTACAGCACTATCCACCTCTTCAACCCTTCCACGTCCAATGTTATCTTATCTTTCTCTTCCTTCTTATATATACAATTTTATCTACATATATATTTAGTTCTGTGTGTTTTGGTTTTTGTGATATGGTTTGTGTATAGTTTTTGTGTTCGTTTAAATTTTATTTTCTTATTTTTTTTTTTTTAATTATTTTACTATTTTTGGAGCACTGAGTCCGATGAAGCCATAATATTTGTTAAAAAATACCTCGGCGCAAACTTCAACATGAAAAAAATGGTAACAGTGGCCACATCGTCGATTATTTTTAATACTATTAAGTAGTACCGGAGTTTGATACGTAATATGGTTACTTGGTATTTAATATTCTAAAGCGTAGATAATATTTCTCCAACCTTGACTTGTTCTAAGTTTATATTAATTACATATATATATACATGCCCAGAATAGTTTGGTTCTCATGCGTTGATAGCAGGAACACAGCAACGATATGATGGTATATGTATTGTAAGAAGCGGCTTATTTAGCTCGCAGATACCAGATCCCTGAGGCCGATGAAGCTACGAAGCGGTAGCTAAACATAACAATTTTTTTCACTTTCTAAGATCTCTATCCTGCTATTTTATATTATATACATACAATATTGTGATTAACAATAGATATTATGTCTATTTATCGTTATATTTTCAAACCCTCGTGGCTTATGAATGTCTTAATAAAAAGACTGTATGGACTCAAGCTATCTGTGCTTACTAGTAAACTAAACATACTTACTTGACGTTTATCAAAACATGCAGCCCATTCCCTCCCGGAAATTTCCAGAGCATAACACAGTGAAGACTTCAGCTCGGCTTTGCTGCCAATGGTGGTTAAAATATTTGTCAAGGCGCCAGCGCTTCTAGCGTATTCTTCACCAGCTACAACATTTTATGTTATTATTTAAAAATGCTCGGGAACAGTGACATCCGCAAACCCGAATAGACATATAAAACAATGACATACCATCCCCATCCCCCTTAAATCTGCAGAACCCATCGGCGGTGCATAAGAAGCCGCCGCATTTCTCCTGGCTTGCGTCCACGTTGTACCACAAGCCGTCTGCTGGCCAGCGTGCGTTGTCAACTGACATATTGCAAACGGCGTGAATCAACAGCATCTTGGCGAGACGACAGTCGCGCATCATGATTACCTGGAATTTTAAAAGAATTTCATAGCCAATAACTACATCATTGAAAAAAATATATTAAATACTCTTAGTTACATGTAGATAGCAAATATTAATTACATTAAAGCTTGTTTAGTAACACGGACGTTCCTGATTCGATTTGGGGATCATATGTTGGTTACATGATTTTGTTTAGTGGTAGCATTTCTTCGTATCCATCTGGTTAGCTATCATACATATAGTAAATCCGCCGAAACAACAGCAATGCTAAGTTCAGTTTGTCAACCTATAATTGTCAGAGTACACTAGAAGAACACGCTTCAACATCACGGCCACATAGTCCCTGAACACTTTGTAAATCTATTCGTAAGTGCCACCGTGTATACATTTTCATAATACTTCAGACATAAATACTAACTTTTACTAATAAAGACCAAGAAGGCTGAGGTTGAGCAATAAGAACCATAAGCTCCAAGCCAATAGCTGTTCGGTCCTGTAGATCTTTGGTGTTCTTGATGTTGAAATCGTCGAATCTATCGAATAAATTAGGACTGACGAAAGTAAACCAAGGGTATAAACACTCTTTGACTGTTGCATCTTCATCTTTCTTTTTAAATGCCTGTAATAAATATAAAAAAAAAATTAAATTCTAGCTACGAGCTCAAGGGGTAATTGATTACTAGGTTAGGATAGTCTTGTACAAAAAAAACTAACAGGATTTACCGCAGCGCCTACTTGTGCCTACGAGCAAAAATGAACCAACTTTTCAATTTGAAAGGAGCTATAAATAGTGAGTCATAAAAGCCGACTAACAGACACTCAGTTTTATCTTGTATATTCTCTGAATAAATTGCGCTCATCAACCACAAAAATTATAATGACTTTCAATAGTGGACATTAATATGTTAAAATGAAGAAAACATACTACTCATATCTCTAGCAAAAACGTAATGAGGAGCTTATTAAAAGGCAAGAACAATAGTGTCATCATCGCCATCTGGTGAACTCATCATTTTTTAAATTAAAAACCATCACTAAATTAGCAAGTACAAGTTGATGATATTACTTGATGAAGGAAATGTAACTCCGCGCCTCTGTAGACCATGCATTTGAAGAGCTCGTTACACTTCGCGTGGACGTCCCTCACGTCTCTCGTTTGATTGGCAACGTCCAATCCAGCCAAGTCTGCGCCACTTGTGCAAATGCATGGCAGCATTTGTGCAACGCACAGCAATATGTTCAGAATGTCATTCAGGAGCAATGGTGTTGTCGACTGGGTTGTATTCGTCTGCAATAAATATAATTGATGTGTTTTTATAGTTTCACTCTTTAAGTTTTAAAACACAAATTTATTTTCCTATACTTTGTTTAATATTCTTGTTTAACTACAAACCTGACAATATCTCACAGTAAGTATAGTCAATGTTTCATTAAGCATCCCAGCAAAGATTCTTTGCGCCATCCTTGGCGGTACTGTGTCCCACAAGTCTTTACGGCTGCCTTAAATATAATTAAACATTATTATAGTATTAATATATAATAGATAAATCAAGAAGATGAGTAGAAAAACATTTAGATAAAAAGGAACCAAACATAAACATAAGAAGTTTGCGACAACTTGAATTTTAGTCTATAGAGAAATGTATTTTTGCTCCATAGTTACATGTGACCAGTTAGAAATTCTTTGATTTTACTATAATAATAAAATATTACCATTCATATATAGCCACCAGCCCTGTACAGATGGCGTGCCAGTCGGTGGAAGCCTCTGTTCCTCTATTGGTCGGCCTCCGGAATCTTGCAAGATGTACAGCGATAGTACTCGATTATGAAGATCCAAAACTCTTTCGCCTACTGCTTCCGACATAGTCACATATCGTTTATAGCAAGCCTAGAAAAAATTGGAAAGAACTAGATTTTTAACGGAGAACGTCTAGGTAGGACCACCACAGAGCTTAAGTCTGCGGACAAACAATAATGTACAAAAATGTCGTGTTCCTGTTTGAAAGGCTTTGTATCTAGTGAAATTACTAGAAATAACTAAAATAACATCGAGCATCTCAAGGGGACGAGCACAATATCAAACGAACGTCTTACCTCTTCGTCAATAAAAAAAAGTAACTTGAAAAACGAAGAGAAAGATATTTCATTTTTGTACATTAAATACATATAAACAATTTATCTATATTTAGTTAAACAGAAGAAATTGTTAATAAAAAAAATATTAAACCTAAAAAATATAAATATATTCATTGTTTATTTAAAAACTCAGGGGACGTAAGGAGTTTCGCATAACAATTCACGGAACTCAAGCCAACCTCACCTGCTCCCTCCCTCCCCCAACAGGTTCCCGCCTTGTCGTGACCGAGGGGCTCAGTAGCGTTGCTTGGTCACCCGCGGTGAAGCGAAGAGCAACCTACCCGGCCGGCCCGAGGCGGCCGCTCCAAGTTAGAGCTCTGGGGCTTCGTGAGCTAATCTCGGATGCGGGCCGGTGGGCTCCATGGGCAGCTTTATACTGTCCTTTGCAGCCAAGGTGGAGTCGCGGAGGTAGAGGAGTATCGAGGTGGAGCTGCATTGTGCGGACAGCGCTGGCGGGGTCGCGGATATGAGCGAGAGCTTTCTCGTGACCCTGCCATAAAGCGACGAGGCGGAATATTGTGAGGATTTTAGTCGGTGCAAGTCCGATATAACCTGAACTTGACCCCGCAAGGACGGCATTTCGTCCACGTTAAAAAAAAACCTCACCTGCTCATGGTGCATACTTCTAATCAACAAACGAGGCTCTGGTTCCCACCAACCTGCATTAGGCGAGTGTGTTGGAAAATGGCCCAAATCCCCCCATGAACCCCTACAGACGACTACCCCTGGTGCCCAGCAGGTAGTGGAAAGCCGCCGGATGCGGCAGCGTAGTACAGATCAATATGGGGATTTTTGGGAGAGGCTTATGTCCAACAGTGAACGTCTATCGGCTGCTGAAGATGATGATGATAAAAACCCAAAACCATGTAAGAGGAAATAAAGCATTAAATAGAAAAATATACGTATGTCTAAAAATTACTTGTAAACGCGAATGCCTCTCCGTATTGCCAGTTTCTTCTACATGTTGAACGTAACAATAAAGACTATTTTTTAGCAATGCAGCAGCGCCCAGGGTAGCAGTCAATACTGGAAGGTCAGCGTGATCGAGCGCCTCTTGTGCTAGTACATGGAGATGCTCTGTAAAAGATAAAGGTTTAATTAGTTTTTTTATTAGAACAACAAAAACAGGCAATGTTGGTGTTCTATGTAGGATGGCTTCTGACACTTGTGGACCCACTCTTAGTCGATGCCCCAAAGTAACAAAAAAAGTGGAACAATTTGCTAGAGTTCACGTTCAAATCCGAAGCGTGTGTCTTCTGAAAATAGTAAAAGACAGTAGGCGATACGTTTTACTACAGCAAACCACTTAACATCGGATGGTATTATAGTCAAAGACTTACCTGTCATAGGTTAATTGCCGATTAGGAAACAAATAAAAATTTTGAATATTACTTTTTAAAAATTGTTTTCAAACAACGCCATCCAAAATAAAACAAATCATCAACAGCAAAATTATGTAAAGATTGATAAATCTAAATCACTATTACATATACCAGAAAGGTGCAAAATGGTCCTAAAATATTAACACTACTTACATGTACTGCTTTTCAACTACGGCTGTAATAATTGTATGTATGTATGTTTCTATGTAACCACAATGCATGTATTATATTTCAGTGTAATTTAATTAAGTATATTATAAGTTTACCGAGTAAAGAATCACTCGACTTTATAGCCAATTGGACAAACTTATCAGGATCAGATGTCTTGGCAACACCACCATCACTCTTTTCATCATCCATTCTTACAAACATTCCAGAGCCCTGGCTGTGAAAAGATGTTTCCATAAATAAGCTATGAATATAATTATTACATAATAATTTACTCAAAAAATTATGATTAATATAAATCAGTCATTTCCTGACAAAGAAATAATCTTATTGTACCTTCCATTGACACTTATTGGTGGGAGGAAAAGGTTAAGATTACTAATTCCCAATAACAAGATTTTCTATTTCTATTTGAGAGGTCAAAGTCAAAGTTTACATAGACTCAATTAAATTTTTTTTCCATATTATAAAAAAACATTGTATATACAAAATACAAACTTACTTAAAAGCTATTTGAAATTCTTCTTCTAACCACAATACAATTTTGACTGAAGCAAATGATGCATTCCTTGGAAAATCCAATCTGCCACCAACTACCCCACGGCATATTTTCTCTGATAAAACAGTTTGTTTATTCTGAAATTTATATAATGGTTATTATCACTGATGAAATGATGGAAAAAAGGGATACATCTAGGGTACTCTACCTACATATAGAAGGGATGTTTTCCCCATCTTTCAACCAAACAAATCATGATATCTGTTGCTCGAAGTAGTCAAACTGTGACCTCGTTGTATTCCATGTATACTTGTAGCGGTAAATATATTGTTTGACTTTAATACCACAAGACTTATTGCTAATTTATTTAATATCTAAATAATAGTCCATACAATAAAATATTAAATAACTAATACATACCTGATAATACTGAAAATCTCTTTGTAAGAGAATAGGTATTCTGTCCATAATATTTCCATCTTCAATAACCTCCATTTTGGAGAAATAAAACAAAAATCAAAAATATTACCTATTTATTGAAAAAAAAAACAAAGGAATCAACAAAATAATTTAGATCACAGAGTGAGTGCAAATTCCAAAATCTACTTTGGTTTTAAGGAGTTTTGATATTTCTTCTTGTAACAACTTATGCAGCGTTATTCCATCATGCTTATAAACCCAATATCCCCCATCTTTAAGGACAAGATCATATCGTTTAGGTCCAGATATTGGAGAACTAAGCCAAATCTGCTTATTTGGACTCTGTCTATTTATGACATAAGTGCCATACTTAGAACCAAGAGCAACAGTCAAAACTCCATCCTGAAACAGAAAATTTTACTGAAATTTGTCAATAATAAGTCCATTTCACTAAATATATTGTAATGTATTGAGGAAATATATGTAGATAACAGAATAGAATCTAATAGAAATATATGAATCGAATATATTGAAGAGTAAGAAATGCACTTGTGACCATTTTAGACCAATCAACACACAGATACTTATATCAAATGTCCAACTCACAATATCAAACAAGTAATCTACTAGTTTTTAAACAATATAGATTCAGAAGCTATTAGAAGATATGATGTAAATATATAAGATTAACAGATATATATCAGCTTTTTTGTTCAATTTACTTGAAGAAATTAAAATGTTGCTAATGATGATAATGATAAAAAGTAAAACTGTTTAAGCCAACTTTGCCACAACCGAGTTAAATATGTTCAATATATTTTAAATTTTTGTAATGAAAGAAGATTTATGGACTTTTTATACAATACAAATATAAAAAAAAATTATCAATTTTTCTTCATTTCAATACTAAATTAACTATGTTTCGAAAAACAACGATTTGAATTTAATGTAGATAACTATTAGGTAATTATTAACACAAAATGACATTTATAACTTACACTATATGCTACATCAGCCCCTTTTAAATCTGAAACTTGTTCTAAAATTTCTTCAAAATATTCACATAAAGATTCTAAAGTTTCATTGCAGATTTCTTCAAAAACTAAAGAGTCTATTATTTCCGAAGCCTGAGAAGTACTCGAGGTATTTGTAGAAAATGAATCTCTATTAAGAAATACGGGACTACTATTGAAAGTGAGAATACATCGACTTAATAACACTGGGGTAAAATTATTGATCGGTTTGCGTACCATCCACCGACTAGTACGTAGGATATTCCTTAACATCTTACTAAAACTTAAGATTTTATAAATTCTTTTCAAAATAAATTGCTAAATTCCTGTACTCTTGATTTTAAATTTTGACATCTGACAATGACATAACAAATATGACAATCAAAATTGAAATAAATAAAGTGGAAAAGTTTTTATCTGAAAATTTTAACAATCTATTGTTATTTCAATATTTATAACAATAAAAATAAAATAAATTAAAGATGTACCTCAATGTTCCAACCACCGGATATCGGGGCCTTCGTTCTAGGAAATATTTAAGGTTATTTACCAACTTGCTAAGAGTAAGTTGACTGACCCGTATAATATAATAGTGAAATTCAATTCGCTTACACATTTTACTTTTACATAGTCATTTTATTAGATTCGGCAATTTAATTTTTTTATAATATTAATAAGAACAATAATATTGATATGAGATTTGTGTTATGTATATTTAATGTTATATACCATCATCATGTACTAATAGACGTCCACTGCTGAACATATGCTTCCCATAAAGATTCCTATATCGGTCGGGTTGGAATTCATATGGGGGATTTGAGCCATTTTTCAGCAGCAGACATCAGTTAATGGTGATAATAGTGTTTAGATATTGAAATTAAAATCGAGGTTGATCAGCAAGACTCTTATGTATACAACTAGGTGTCGCTATAAGTAACTTTATAATATGAATCCGTTCATAGGCTTGCGGTAGTTTTTCATTTTTCACGTTTTAGGTTCCAAAGTCAATTGTTTCAAATTAAATTTATTAAAATCGTCATGTCAAGCTCTTCTGCAGCGGATGGATCGAAGCATCATTCAAAAAATTCTTTGTGCAATTCTACTTTGGGCTGTTTATTCATTAAAATATTCTTCTAAAAACAATGATAAATTCAATTCCGTAGTGTTTGTAGTATTTAGAAAATGCAAGCTCAAAGGTAGTAAAATAAAAAAAAGATTTTTTAAATTGATGTTAACATTGTATTTTTTATAAGAACTGTTGCTTTTACGTTTTTTAATTTCATTAAATACGAGTCTTTGCGAGAAATTGTAAAAGCAATAACGATATCGATTATTTAGTTTAGTAGCTACCTATTATTGAAAAAAAGTTATTGTCTTCTTAATACAATCATACAACACAATGCGCTATCTTCTGAGGAAAAGCATAATAATATAAATAACACAAAAATTTTGGATGAAATTTCTTATATTTGAAATTGTCTAAAAGGTATTGATTACCCATTTTATCGGAAAAATTCTGTATTACAAATACGGTTTATTGATATGGTGATCGTAAAAGCTGCTTCTTTGTTAAAAAGTTATTTGTTATCTTCTTTTTTATTTTGTTCTTCCGCACTCAGTTCCGGTTCCCTGTTTTGGAGGGGAAGCATCCATGGGTATTTTATGTATGACTGCGAGAGAACAGATATTGATGGTTCAGGGACTCTGGGTATAGGCAAAAGGGAATTGTATTGATTCCAATGTGGATTGATGAGGAACACCTGCCTGTCCGCTCTATCTTGTAAAGGTCTAAAGTTTCCCATATTAGGATTATCCCATGGGTCCCACAACTGCCGAAATTCTTCCATCTAAAATCGCAATGGCGTATCATATAGTAAAAGTGTATTGGGTTAGAGTACTGCGAAATATTGAGCAATGCAGGTTAGTTTGTCCAACTTTTAGTTTCTTAACACTACAGAGGACAAAGAAAAACGGAACTGAACAATGTTACATATATTAATTAACCTTTTTTATTTATTACCAAACAGTGCTTAGTGATTCATCACTAAATCATTAAATGTTTACGAAACATTCTTTGTAGAAGAGCAAGGTTCCAAATTTGAGTTTCAGACTTAGTTAAAACTAAGTCTAAAACTATGCTCTGTTAAGTGAAATTTAATCAATCAAACAGTTGCTGTTAGTTTTTTAAACCTTTTGTAAGATGATTGAACCTGTTCGTATGACGCGCTTAAAACAGCCCTCGGGACTATCCATCTTATGACAAAGTTTTCTCCGTGGACAGTTGGAAGGGTTCCCCAATAAAGAAAGTAATCCTCATAAAACATCGGCATAAGATGAGACATTGGGTAAGGACCGACACGAGTGTTCGTTTGTGCTTCTCTTATTCGGGGGAAACCTTCGATTACCCACTCTAATCGTTTGTCTGGAATAACACCGTACTGAAAGCAATATAATGAAGTGATTATTGATATTAAACAGTACATTAAACTAAATTTTGATTCATCCCAATGTTTTTCTCTTTAACAAAGGCTTCGACATTGAAAAGTATAAATACAATGGTAGAAAATTTCTGTTGCCGGAGTCTGCGTATATAGGTACCACTTCAGATTCTGTATTAGCTACGGAGCATTAACATTCTAATGAAACTGTGTCAATGAAATAACTGAAGTAATAAGATTTAACATCTTGTCATTGAAGGCGACGAACACAACGTGGTCGAGTATTTAGTTTCAAACTGCGCAACGTCGTAATAAACCGGCAAGTTTTAGACAAGGACGTAAATAGGTTAAAAATATTTTAACTATAACTATATACAAATTATGTTTTTAAAATTTACTTTAATCAGGTAACAAACGAGAACAACGCCATCCGGATGTTTCAGAGCTTCCTCTTGCGTCATATATTCGGCTCTAAAGAAGGTCACCTAAAACGAAATGTATATTCATTTCCGAGCTTCTTCTGTACAACTTTTTTTATTTAAAATTACTTTATGGGAATTGCCGACTTATTAGAAAATCTTAATGTGCTTGAAAATAAGTACAATTTAGCCGTTGCCTAGCGAATGAGAGTTGCTTAAGTAGTTTGCTTATATTTATTAGATAACTACTTTATCTAAAATGACTTGACCAAAGATAACTCCCTACTTTGTTTTAAGTAATTAATATATACATACTTCCATATAGCGGTTATCGCTTTGAGAGTTAAAATTATTACTTGTATTACTATTACAAAAAATATAAAAAAAAAACAGAAATAGATGTTCCTGTCTACATTTACCTTTACCAAAAAATATTCGTAATATCCTAGGTTCCGTTCTTAGAACAACGTCTTAGGTTTTTCATTTAAATATAATTAAATAAAAAAAACTGAGAGAGACTATTAACGGGGTTAGGTTATTAATTTAGTAATTAAACAGTTGTCTGAGGTTTTATAAAATAACGAGGTCTTCCCTCGATTACTCTTCGCCTTTAATTTTTAGACTACCTCTAAGAAACGGGCTAATGTGGCAAATAAACTACCCGCTGTGACCTAATAGTGGTTACATTAAGTATCTACTTTAAAAGGAATACAGACTGCTACACAATAACAACCTTAATATTTAGATTTTTTTAATGAAAGCAGAAATAAAAAAATATAAAATATATAAAGTGATAAAAGACTTTCCGGTCTTGTTAGTAGCTTTAAAATGAGTAAGTACTCCTTTATATATATAATAGATCAAAAACCAACTATACATGCATTTCAGCTGGGTGGGTTCTTTTATCAACGGAATGTTCGCAGCCTTTCATCATGTTAGGTCCCCAGTGGAAATGTATTTGTGATAAAATGTGTTTCTCGTAAAACGGACCCCCTTCCAGATACGGCCTTTCGGTCTTCCATTTGACTCCAAATAATACTGGAAATAAAATGATCTTATTTATTGAGTCCGAAAGGGAAAATCATGTGAACCTTACTTATATGTACAAATGTATTTTTTACGCACGTGTTGTACTTTTGTTTAAACCTGGGGGTTCGTGTTAGAGACTTTTTTTTACGAAATTTGATTTACAGAACGACATGATGGAGATCCAATAGGGTCGACCCAAATTTCTATTTAAGAATTTTTTTAAGGAATTCATTGGTTAGAAAATGAAGGGTTGTCAACGAAAACCTTAAAGCATTGGGGTTACAGTTTCTTTATATCAGGCTTTTCGTACTAGTCACTGGCTTTACAGTGTATATAATTTAGTAAAGTTAAATATAACTTATTTTTAGTAAAAGTCTCGAGTAATTCACTTTATTGATATTATTATGGTTTGAATATTACTGTACTATTAAACGGTAAACAAATGGCATAACTTTTAGGACAATTTTTATGTATACATTGCCACCAATGCCCAGCTGTGGGTAACACGGAGGTCCTTAGTTTTATTCCGAAACAACGTAAGTAATGATTTTATGACAATGGTAGGGTTTTTCGAATTCATGGTAGCTTTAGCTAACATTTAATATATTTTTTAATTTAATTAAGCGATGAGACTAACGGAACGTTCACCTGATGATAAGTGATACGCCAGCTCCTGACAGCGTGGCGCTACTTACGATGATATCTACTGCACTGCATTGCGCTTATCTGCTGAGACGTAAGATGTCGAGTCTCGTTACCCCAGTAATTACCCCTAGTATTTTATAACCGTTAGTCATCACGAACACTAAAAATGTTCATTAGAAATAAATATTTATTTCAAATTTAGGATTTTTTAAAACTACTTTCAAATGATTCTCCATTATTTTTTTTATTAACCCCATACCCGTTCTCGCGGGGGCAAGGATAGGATATGTCGGACTTGCACCGACTAAAACCGCCACTGATGTGCCAACTCGTCGCCTGATGGCGGCGTTATGTGAACGCTTACGCACCATCCGCGACTCCGCCGGCACTGGGCGCTTACGCAGTCCACACCTCGGGAGGGAGGGTTGAACCCTCCCTTTCCACCTGAACAGGGGCACGCCGGAACATACAGCGCGCCCCCTCCTCAGCCTCCTGCAGCCGCGCGGGAGACGGACTGCCCCGAACCTATCACCTAGAGGCCATGGGAGTCATGAGAGAAAACTATCCCAGACTTCCTGCAGCGGATCCGATGTTGGGCCTACCGCCACCCATTATACGGTCGCGGAGGATAGGGAGAACGGCGGATCTCAGTACCGACACTCCTCTTCCCCTGCGTCCCACCGCCGCCGCATCGCCGATGTGACACAGATTAGTTGCAGAGGGTACTCCCTCCGCCGGATCGGAGAGGTATGTTCCTCTTCGCTTCACTTTGGGCGACCCAGCCTAGGCTACTAAGCCCCTCCGCCACGACAAGGCGGGAACCTGTTTGAGAGAAATGGTCACCTTGCCAGTAGAAGAAGTAACATCTTATGTTTATGAAAACATTTCTTAAGCAAAAATAAATTGTGGTTAATAATAAATGTGAGAAAGAAAATAAATATTAAAGAGAAAAACATTTAAACATTCTTGCCTGTATATCCTGTATTTGTTAATTTCACTTTGTGCGGGTATACATCAAAGTTGTACCATTTCAATTCAGGACATTGGTATATAATTGAATCCGTAATGGACACTTCAATAGGCGTTGGCAAATGTCCTTCTAATTTACTGAAGAAATATATGTAGTCAAGTGTACCGAATGGTGGATATACTATTTCCTCGTCACTATCAACAAGTGCAAGCGGAGCTGAAATTTGGTACATTTTTATGATACACTTTTTAATACCTTTTTTTAATCTACCACACTGAGAAACTTTTTCGAGGATAAAAAGTAACATCAGAAACGACCAACTTTGTTTCTATTACAAGAGTAGCTAAGAACAAAAATGGAGCTTCGAATAAAAAGAAAAAAATTTTAGGCGGCTCAGTTGTTCATATGATATAACGATACTCCAGTTAAATTTGAACCCTTTTTTAGTTCTAAAAAAGACGAGAGCGTAAGGGTATAATCTGAATTATAGCCGCCTGTGAAACGCTGATATGCCTTAACCACCATTATCCTAAAACAACATAGGTAGCTTCTCTAACATGAAATCGCAGTGTTAATGATCACCTGTCCAAGCGGACTGATCTCAACGAGGATCAAATTTATACATTCGTGATCATCGTTTTGATAACTTGCAATATAACAAAGTATTAAAATGATTAAGTACGTGCAATATCATTTCACGATACCGGTATCGTTGGCGACAACGAATCGCAGTAAGAATTTATCTATGATTATTATATATGTTTACTTCATTTCTAAACCTTCAACATATTATATGACTCGGGGGTATAAGTCCTAAATCTACAATACTAAGAGCTTGCAAGCATCCCAACTGCCTAACATGCAAACACACCATTTAATGGATTTACATCTAAGCAACAACACATATATACATAACAACGAATATCAAATTCTAACGAAATAAGATATTTTTTTTATATTCTCTAGAAAAGGTGGTGCTCACTTGTGACGACATTTTAGTAATAATCTAGATATCTTATTTGAATCTACAAAAATCTAGAAGGTCAACAAATAACTGTAAATTTCTGCAAATCTTTTACATTTGAGGTGCTTGCATAAAAAGTAGCTTTTAGGTCACCTTTATTCGTTAACTTAAGTAAACTTAGATGTTTCCTAATTTTAATCTATTTTATAAATTACTAATACATTGTTACTATGTTACTAAAATAGAGTTGAAAGTATTTTTTATAATACCACGTTATACCTTCAGGTTCTTGCTTAGGTGGCATTTTTTAATTTTTACTTTAATTTTGTATACATTTTTGAGGTGACTGTTTGATTTTGTTAGGTTAAGTATGATGTCCATAGATTATATTATTATTGAACATAGCGCATCTAAACAGACCTAAGAAATATTAATTGCTTATTGCGTACATAAACAATGTTCAAATTAATGTTTTTTAATCTCCAATTCTAGTTGATTTTATAATTTTTCAAATAGAATTACAACGTATCTAATTATACAATTACATTTTAGCACCGAATAATGATTTTACACAGATTGTATTAACATTAAATTTCATTCACTTTTTGTACACGGTAAACCAGCTAAACTTGCGGCAAAAGGAATCCCTGGTCCCTGAAGAAAATTTATAAAATAGTAAAAGGTACTACTATCCTTTTATAAGGGCAATCAGATACTTTAATGATTAAGCGAAAAGGCCAAAATAAACTTTTGACCATAGATATAATATTTTTATATTACCAATATTTCGTTATATTTGACAGGTAACGGTTGTCAGATCTAATATAAATTTTACATTATTGCTGTAATAATTGTTTCTCATAAATATTTAATTCACCTTAGAGAAAATCCCTTAAAATGGAACAAAAATCCTCTTATATTGAACCAGATCGCGATCTGGCTAACTGGGAAAAATGGATAAATATAAGGGAGGAAGAAATAGTTAATATTGGTCAAAAAATTGGCAGATCTCCTGCTGACATGGTTATGAATTTACATGAAAAAGTTCGCGAAGACAAAGAATGGAAAGAAGTTATGCAGAATGCACAAATCAAGGAGAAACCAAAACTCAGAGGTTTCCCTTGGGATCAGCCCGAAAGACTAAAGCAAAAGTGTTATTGTGAGCCTGTTTATGAAATCTACAGAAAACAAGAAGAAATTGGACACCCGGGTATCATTGAACATGTTGGAGTACCACAATATATATTAGAAAACGAAAAAGGAGTTCATGGTGTTGTCGAACGAAACAAATGTGTCCTCTTAAATAAAGATTTTCATCAATACAAAGAAAAACGAGAAGATCAGCTTAAAGAAAAAATAACAAAAATTGATCCGTTTCGGTAAGAAATAATTATTTGGTTGTTAAGATAATTTTGATTCGTCTAATATGGGAGCCCCATATATCCATTTAATATTTATTTCCAGATCTGAAATTAGCGAATTGTTTGTGAAGGGTTATAAACCAAAGCCTCCTCCAGAACCTTTGCCAGTATTACCAGAAATTGTTATATCATCAGCGTGCGAATTTGAAGAAGCATTTACAGTATGTGCTGTAAGAATAAATAATACAATTCTTATAAAGGGTTTGTCTAAGCTCTATTTAACTAGTGAATTGGTCAAAATGCAACAAGAAAACTGGCATGAACAATGCACATCGTGGTCTTATTATTTTAACGTACCAAAGAGTCGAGTTGGGCGAGCTAAACTCTTTCTACAAAATTTAGGTACAGTCACATTACGATATTGTTGGAAGAGAATAAATGAACATATACCTTTCATTCCAGAAAAAATCACAAATCAGGTTTTTTTTTTCAACAAAAATGAAGATATCTTATCACCAGGTCAGACAAGAGAAGTTTATTTCACTTTTATTTCTAGTGATATCGGACTTTATAAAGAAATGTGGGAGCTGAATTTTTGCAATGTAACTTTTTGTGATACTACGTGTAAAATATTAGCAATAAAATTAGAAGCAGATACCGTAGAAGATGTAGAAAGCACATGCCGTAAAATTGATATGTTGAAGATAAGAGTTAACAGAAAATCTGTAAGGAAGCTAATCAAAGAGTTGTTAAATGATGCTGTTCAAAAAGCAGTTACGACAGAACCGCAGATATATCCATATAAAAAGTTACTCTTAGAATACGAACTCTTCATTATGAAAAACCCGATATGTTTCTATCATCAGACAGAAGTGTTGAAGTTGAAACAAGTTTATTCGGAGATGATGCCCGATGAAATTTGGAACTTATCCATTAGTACATGGAGAGATGCAATGATGACGAAAGAATTCGACGAAAGAATGAGACTTTATGACATATTAAAACAATCACACAGAGAACTGCTAAAACCTTGGCCTGAAGGAGTAAATCATTTGGTTCAGAAACAATGTGCTGTAAAAAGTATTTTGTTGAAACTAGCAGACAAATTTGATGTAGTTTACCGTGAACTATTAGATAATGCCAATATAGGAAACGAGTCTTCTGATGAACAAGAAAATGCTTCTGCAATGTCATTTTTATCTTTAAATTCGGAAGTGCAATGGTCGATACGATTAATTTTCTACATGCGTATGCGTGATCACATTGCGACTACATTTGAAGCTTGTGCCGGAGTGATGAGTAGTCTAGATTTGAACAGATGGATCCATTTTGACTTTTGCATGTAATACTGCCTATGTATGTATTCATTTAATTGCCATTTTATGTTAACAATAAAGGTTTTAAAAATATACAAAGAATTATAATTTTGTAACCTTAATCAAATCGAGTTGAATTGACAATTACGTCACGTTGTTTGTGTTAGTAAATTTACATCATATTTCGACTTCCATTTTTTTCCGGTAAATACTTTATGACCTAATAAAATAAATAAAGGCGGGCTATAATTTATTGTTCTGTAAAATGTCATGAATTAAGTATGTTGTTATGACTATATACAAAAATATTGCGATACAGTTACGGTTTAATTTTTATTAATTTATATTGAATCACTTTGTTCAAACCACAATTAAATAAATTCACGTTTTGTTTGTTTAGATCACAGTTTGGCTTTAACTTGTTTAACGTAAATGACGGAATGTCCGGGTGGATGCCTCTGCGTGGGTCGAACGTTTCTCTCTATCGGGATGCTGTCCGGTCCCTCTAGCTGCCTTAAAAGTCCCAGCTGCGAAATAAACGTCTTCATTAAGTCAAATGGATAACGCGTCATTTTCTGTATTTTACTCCAGATACCAATTATCAGCTCAATAAATAATAAGTACGACATTGTGAGGAATGTATTGGAAAGAGCATTTCATCAGGTTTTATCATCGAGGTAGTAATTGCCATCAAATTTTCTAAAAATACTGATTCAAAACCTATAGTATGAAAACATGTGTATGAGTTATCATTAACCTTTCTTCCACTTTTCGAATTATTTGTTATTTATGTTTACTTTTGTACATTGTTATCATTATTTGATCTCATCTCTCTAATAAACAAGCTTTAAGGTTAAAAGTATCCAAATTATATGAAAAATTCTAAAAAACAATTTCTTATTACATTACGTAGTTTATAGAAATGTTCCGTTGTACCTGTTCGCTGCCAATGTGTACAGGTTTCTCATATATTATCCAAGTAACACATTCGGTGTAAGGCGGTGTGGTTAATGATCCTTTGTAAGTAACATAGTTTCCGGCACTCAAGTCTTCCCGATCCATCCACACCAATGATTCTATATAAATAAAGGGCTGTTAATTTTGTACATTTAATATACTTTTGCTCTCATTATAATAATGAATCTTAAAAATATTTAATGGTATTTTTTTTTATTGATTTAAGCAACGAGACGAACGGAACTTTAACGTGACGGCAAGTGATACGCTCGCCCATAATAATGAGGCGCTAGTTAGGATGATGTACACAACATCACATTGCGCTCGTCGTCTGAGACATAAGATGTTTTTTTTTTAACGTGGGGAAAATGCCTGCGCATACTCGTCCCCGCGTGGGCGAGGACAGGTTATGTCGGGCTTGCACCGACTAAAACCTCCAGGATGTTCCTCCTCGTCGCTTTAACGCGAGGTCACTGGAACGCTTTCACACATATCCGCGACCTCTCCAGCGCTGGCCGCATAACGCAACCCCATCTCGGGAGGGAAGAATCCTCCCTTTCCATCTCTGTAGGGGCACGTCGGAACACAGCGCGCCTCCTCCTCGGCCTCTTGCAGTCGCGCGGGGAACGGATTCCCCCGAAACCGTCACCCAGAGGCTGTGGGAGCCAAGAGAAAAAACTCTTCCGCCTCTCTGCGGCGGATCCGATCTTGGGCCCGGCGCCACCCGTTATAAGGCCGCGGAGAAGGAGTTCTCCCTCCGCGACTCCACCTCGGTTGCAAAGGGCAGCATAAAGCCGCCCCTGCAGCCCACCGGCGCACGTCCGAGGTGAGCTCGCAGTGAAACACCGGAGCTCTAACCTGGCGCGGCCGCCTCGGGCCGGCCTTACCTACACCTCGGACCGGCCGGGTAAGTTCCTCTTCGCTTGACCGTGGGCGACCCAGCCATGACTACTAAGCCCCTCGGCCACGACAAGACGGGGGAACCTGTTCGGGGAGGAGACATAAGATGTTGAGGTAACGAACCTTAGTTCGTTATAATTATTTTTAGACTGATTTGAGGGTCAAAAACTTGCAAAGATTATATCTAATTTATTTATCGTCATAATGTTAAACAATTTAATAGGATAAACGAATCATTTTGCAATATTTACCAGAAGAAACTTCAGCTACTTGGTCCCGTTTTTTGATTTTTTCCAAACCCTCTATAAATTCATCAAAACTAGGATTGGGTGCATCAACTACTTCTAGAAGGAAACCTACAACTGCTAGCCCATCAGGATGCGCCACTGCTGCCTCCAGTGATTGATATTTTGTGTTATAATGTACTAAATGACATTCAGCTGCATAACTGCAATAAAATTTTATTTAGGCTTAACATCAGTGGATTTGTTGTTGTTAATTATTTTATATAACGTTAAGAAACTAGAATTACTATGGCAACCACGTATAAATTTATGTGCTTTAATTGCAACAGCTTCCTTTCTTTATCGACAGGTTTGGGATTGACGGCCATTTAAAAATTCGCTTAATTTTAAGTTTCATGTAATTATAAGGTTTAGAAATGCATAAA
Organism: Ornithoptera priamus; assembly: GCA_029034505.1. Classification (NCBI taxonomy): domain Eukaryota; kingdom Metazoa; phylum Arthropoda; class Insecta; order Lepidoptera; family Papilionidae; genus Ornithoptera; species Ornithoptera priamus. The sequence continues at coordinate 2,837,127 of JARDWD010000508.1, read as the reverse complement.
TAATAAAAGTATGCTTAGCTTATTACTTTTCTTATGTGGAGGTCCGTAGAAGAATTAATGTAGCCCCAAAGATTACTAGACTTAAGGGCAGGGCACATTGCTCGAAGGACGGACGGCCGATAGGGCAATAAGGTTCTCGAGTAGTCGCCTCGTACCGGCAGACGCAGTGTTAGGAAGCCCTCCACAAAGTGGACGGACGATCTTTTGGGGGTTGCAGGAAGCCACTGGATGCGAGCAACGCGAGACCGATAGATGTGGATCGTTGGGGGAGGCCTATGTCAAGCAGTGGACGTCTACCGGTTGAAGATTATTATGCTGATATAATTGGCATATAAACTAGTATAGTACTACATAGTGGTACTTCTAACAGTTTATAAGGTTATATCTTATCTGTTAAGGTTGTCTACGGTTAAATCTAACAGTTGATAACATTTTTGAGTACCTTGGTAACCGTCATATGCGCGTGATTTATTTGATAAATCATAGTAAAGTTATCGATATTACTTTGTTTACATGATATTTATCCAAAATTTATCAATACATTTATTGATAAAGTGTTCTAAGAAGATGTTTTATTAAGTCATTTTTATAGAATATTTGTCGTTGTAGACTATTATCCAGGTGTGTATCCTTATTTATGTTGTGATTAGATGAATTTATAGAATATCGGTTCTTCAGCAAAGCTCATCTCTTTTGGTCATTTATTCTTAATTATCAAAATATTATGACATATCAATGTTACTTAACTCACCCGTGCCCATCTAGAACATGTTCACATCCGGTGAAATCGTCGACAGACCAGTGGAAGTGCATTTGTTCGAATATATATTCCCCTAGAAGAGGGCCTCCACTTAGACGTGGCCGTGCTGAAGAATCGAACGTGAAATATGCTGAAAGAATAATTTGATTGGGATATCAAAGGCGTTCAATTAACGGACACAACTTATACAATCTCGATGCAAAAATCTATAAAAATTAAAGATTAATCTGACTAAGAGACTATCTAGGTATAAGCAGCAGTCTCCTGTTACAATCGTTATACGAAAGCTTTTGAAGCTACTATCGGTATAAAAAGACAAAAATATGACAAAGTACCTACTTATAAGTATTGAAAATACTTCTTTTTAACTATATAAAATGATACGACGTTTTGAAATAAAATTTGACAATGAAGCTCTCTCTATATGTATAAGAGATTTGCACCTATACAGAAACTAATCACGATATCCCTGAAGCCTAGGCCAAGGGACTCGAAATTTGGAAGAAATATTCCTTTTTGACGGGTACAGGTTAGCTATGAACGGATTTTAAATAATTCTTTCCCCTAGGGTGGTTGTACGAGTTTATAATTCCGCAATCCATTTTGTATTTCGCAGACGCGAAGCAACTTTGTGTAACTGATAATATTTCGATATGAAAAAAAAAATGTAGGCGTATCTTAAAACATCTAAAACCTTATGATTCGTAAAATTGATAAAATGTTGAATAAATAGTTGATGTTGAAATAAATTGATATATAGATAGTAAATCGATATGTGTATATATAAATTAGTCTTCAAGAATTTGCGAGAGTTTTGGTAAAATTAAATAAAAACGTTATTACTTTTAGTTTACCTGTTTGCCCTGTATTAAGTAAAGTGCCATTAGCTGTATTGTCCCAATATCCTCGAAACTGTAGAGGATCCAGCGACGACCACGTCGGGCAGCGTTGCACAGAGATCGCAATGGGTGACTGTGATGCTCTCAGCTTCGAAATCTGTTCAGCTAGAGAAAAAATTATTTGTTATTACTTACTCAAAGTAATATCAAAAATACTAGAAGAAGTGATAAAGAAAAATATCCATAAGGTACTATTTATTTATTCTAGTTTCAGAAGGGTTGTAGACAATGAAATTACAGAGGTAAGCAGGTTTACTATATTGCTCTCTAAGAAGTCGGAGATGTATAATTTATCATCAGGTACTCTTTCCGCATCTCATTTCATTCTATAAATTATAACATTTACTTGTGAAATATCTATAAAGCTCTACTAGACGTGTTAATTGCACTTAATTTCCGTCCTAAACAATATATATTCCGTCCTAACAATAATTTTCAGCATGAGAAATAAGATCCAGAAAGTTGCCTTGTAACATGGAGGTTTTTATTTCAAATCCAGGGCCAAATGCTATAGAGTTTGGATGGTGGTTGGATTTATTCAAACCTGACTATATAACGGTCAACTTACTGAAAGCGAGAATATTCTAGGTGAGCAAGCTTCACTATCTACCATTTGAAAAGGAAGTGAACTATTAGCCCGCTGTTAATAAAAAAAATCAAAAATATTGTTATTTTGATTTATTGTTATTGTGAATATTGTGTTAGTAGGGGATTTACTCATTAAATTTTTTCCATAGAAAAATAAAAAAAAAATATAAATATTTTGATAAGAGTATCGCAAATCTTTCTGTTAGTAATTAGATTGTACGAAACGACGATATTATCTGTTAATGTTCACAAATAAATTTCACGATAATTAAATAATTAAAAAAAAATGGTACACGTAATCGTATGAAAGAGTCCTAAATTCTTAATAATTTTGTTCGAACAATAGATTTTCTTGTTAACTAAGGAATTAATATTTTAAAAAAAAATTACAAATGTTCTTATTTATATAATATTTCTATCGTACCTAAAGCACTAAATTTTGAGGAAGTGGTAGAGACTTACGACGTATGTGGAAAACGACGCAATAAACTCTAAAGAGTAGAGACTCCACTCGACTTCATACATACTTCGTGACAGTATAAATTACACGGTTTTACGACTAAAGTAGTTTTACTGTGTATAATTCACTAGTCAATTATCTCTTAGAAACAATATTTAACACATTTGATATAAAATAATACTTTTGATAATATTCTACTATAAGATATCGGCGAACCGATCTCTAGATTCTAAGATATTCATTTTAGTTAGTTAAAGCACTAACCTAATTCATATTTAATTTTCAAAATGACAACTAAATATTTATTAGTATAATAAAGAAATATATGTAAAGTCCTATATAAATATATAATTATAACAAACGTAATGGTTAATTGTATATACCATATGAATTCAATATCACGTAATGGCGTTTCAGAACATTCGGAATACAGTAGTTTACAATATCATGGTGTTAGTGAGCCAGGCAGGTTCGAAAAAACCTTACCGTCAACCAAATTCTATATCAGTGATGCCAGAATGGACCCAGTGCCCCATGTTAAAAGGTAAATTACTTCCTTCACCATCCTTAAGCTATTATAAAACTGTATGTCGCTTGTGGTATTCTCATATAAGTAGTGCTCGATAGTAAGTGATATTTGATATATCGTAACTGGCTTCGTGATGCAATGACTAACTGCTTGCCATATATACCCTTGCCGGAAGATCCCTGGCACTATTCAGCAGTCACATAACCGATGGAGTATGGATGATGGTAAGGTTTTCCATAATCTTCTGACTATACCACCTCAGTACTCGCTAATCTGCCGCCATAATAGTATTGCTATATTTCGGTTGGCCACGTATGAGAATCAGATTATTTTGGGCATGAAAACATTGCACTATTTTCGACCACATTGTCATCATCACCATCCTTAACCGATAAACCTTCAGTGTTGGATATAGGCCTTCTTCAAAGAATTTCATATCCATCGGTCCTGCGCTGACCGCATCCAGCGGTTTCCCGCGACTTTCACTTCATTGTAACTTAATATCAAATTTCCTATTTTATATTACAAAAAGAGCAAACTTAATTGCTGTATATAATTATAGTATATACTTGTGCAGGAAATGAATTACCTTCTGATGCTGCCGTTGTCGACGAGGTCGGGTTCGTCGTCATCAGGTTCATCCTTATAATTTTATTTTTCATATTTAATTTTTTTTTTTGATAACACTATGTAACACAAGACACGACCCGTTATGGATTCCTGAAGGAAAACAGTTGTTTCAAAGTCGATACGACAATCGCATAGATTAGATATAAGGTCGTCTTATCGAAAAATAACGATTGGTCGCGACCGACGAATCGTTTCGCGTTTTAAATACTTCTTTGTAACTAGTGTGCAGTTCGATTCTTCCTGTATGTCTAGAACTAGCTGTCCAGCTAGTGTTTTTATACAATAGAGAAAAATGGATATTCTAAGGGGCCTGTAAATCCTATTTTTCACTTTAATGATTTATCTAATTAATTACACTATGAATTAGAATGAGTTTACTCTCAAAGCTCAGGCATCGAGTCCAAGAGTTAACGATCATTTTAAGTTGTTGATCATCAACATTATCAGCGTTTGTTTATCTGTTTGCCTACCATCAAAAGCGATACTCAGCTTCTCGCATTCACCGACTTCCGACCGTCCTGATAATGTCGTCGGTCCATCTGGAGGGAGGGCGGCCTTCACTCCAAGACTCTTCTCCCCCCATCGGCTCTCACTGTCACGACGTACTTGGCCTTCCCACTGCCATTTCAGCTTGCAGACTTTGAGAGCTACGTTAACAACTTCAGTGATTCATCAAATTTCGATTAACTCTTTCCAGAATCTTCTTAAAATTTCTTTCATAATAACACTGATATAGATACCATGAATATTAGATGAAGCTAATCAAATCTTGTTATTAGTAAAGTAGTGATACCTCGTTTAGGATAAATAATGCAAACACCATTGCAAAGACTAGATCCATTATTAGGCTTACTGTTGAATTATTATAATATGAATAATCTTATTTTGTATATACAAAGATCTTATGTAACTGTCTTTTTTTTTGTAAGACGAATCATTACACTATACTATATAAATTGCAATAACAAGAAAGATTGATGAAGTGATTAAAGCTGTTATCGTTGTGTTGTTTTTTATACAATAGCGTCAATAGGCCCCGAACGTTTTCAATATGTTTTACCTTATTTCTAAATATATTTATGTTTTGATATACTATAATATATATATACATATATATATATATATATATATTATCGTACATAGAATACAAAGAAATGCTCTATTGCCAAATAATACTACATATCTAATAATATCAGAGAATATTCGTAACCCAGAACGCGTTCGTCGCTTTGACGACTTAAGATACAATCTGTCAATACCAAGATATTGTAATGCAAGGGTCAATAATGAATAATCAGGGGTCACCAAGTGACCCACTTTAGTTCAAGAAGTAATAAGTTTTCTTTTTCCCGTTGTGCCTCTTCGTGTATGAAATTTGGTCGGTATCTCCGAAAATAATCGGACCTCTTGTGCAAGGTAAAAAATTCTTCAGCGGATGATATACAGGACCATTTCCATACGTTTAGTAACCATGACTTTTTCAGTCTGCCAATATTACTAATAAAGAATAATGTATAAAAGTAAATTATTACCAAATTATCCCTAACGTTTCTTTACTTTGTCATTATCGTGATCATCAGTTGTTAGATAACCACTGCTCGACATAGGCTTCCCTTGAGAAAAGCACACCAATCAGTTCGACGATCAGGACTCGAGAATCTATATATATATAAAAAACATCTCAAACGTCTCATTGTGTCCAAAACATAGTTAAAAAGATGAATTGGTTAAAAATAAAAAAAAATGTTAACGATTAATTAGTCATCATTCTTATTACGTAAACTGTTTGGCAAATATGTCAGGGGCAGCGTTTACAAAGGTTGATCTATCATTATTATCCTTCAGGATTACTGCGTCAGATTATCGATGAACTAAAACGCGACAGTTTTATCGTATATCGATAAGATATCTAGCCACGTGCCCAGCTCTATTACAATTGAAGTTATTCCCATGACTATTTTACAGCAATGAATAAAAGAACAAAACTGCTTCGAGTCTAATTTGCGTGAAGGTCTGAATTTAATTCAAAGGGTCGAGAATCTAAAATATTGATTATGAAACTGATAATATCTGTGAAATTCTATGAAAACAGTTTGCTTTTATAGGATTTTAGTTTCTATTGATAGTTCATTTAAATATCATATGAAAATTGATTGTTCTAGTAACTAGTTTTAAAAGTTAAAATTATTTAACACATTATTTAACTTTCTCGTTAACATCTAGATAATATCATGGTTATTACTGTGAAAGATAGATAATAAAGTTATTTAATTAACATGTGATAACATTTTTTTATCTGTTGGTAGGTTATTAACATGTTTTACGTAATTAGTATTACGAGATTATTGTATTAAATACTTTCATAAAAAATATTTGCTCGTCGCAGGGATAATGTTTGGGGCAGGTTTAAAAGGCCACAATGGAGGAATAACTTCTGAAAAATGGCTGCAACTTTCCCTTTGAGCTTTACTAACATACAGCGCTCTAAAATTGCATACTAAAGGTGACAAATACGGCTATCCCTAATTTTCATATGTCTGTTTTAAAATATTAAAATGGTGATAAATGAGAGTTATGTTATAAAAATTATGGAACAAATACCATCACTATGAGAACAAATACATGATAACTTTCCACGATTGGTGAAATTATTAGTATTCATTCAAATACGATTGAAATCCAAAATAAAGCTTTAACATAAATCAACATATCAGATAGGGACAAAGAGGTCATTATAATATTAATTATCGCAACTAACGCATGATTAAGCATTTAATTTCATACAGTAGTTGTTACTGATTAATAATGTTCACATTAGTACAAACCTGTCTATTCACGTGTTAATTATACATACAAAGCGAGTATTTAACACTGGACTAGTAGATAATATCTTTATATAATCAACTGTAGACAGACTATTATAAACGAACCTGTCCTAAACACTCGGTAGCTTCAATAGCCATCAACAAAGTTTGGAGGTCAGATTGAGAAACTTAATTTCAGGTATTCTTTCCAACAGATGGTATTTAACCCCGGTGCATCCCTTTATATCGTTACTAATTATTCACCGTCCGCTTTGATGGCCGTAACTTACTTTGGAAAAGGAAAATTGTAAAATTCATTTTTTACTCAAGTCTAAAGGATAATCTGTACCAAATTTAAGAATTTATATTTTTGTTTATTCAAGGAAACGACAAGACGTTCGGCTGAGGGTAAATGGTACGCCTACCCATTAGAACGCGGTGCTAGTAAGGATGTTATACCCTGCACCACGTTGCGCTTGTTTTCTTAAGACACGAGATGTTGAGTCTCGTTAACGTATTAACTTCACTAGCTACAGTGCCCTTCAAACTGGAACAGAGTAATGTTTGCAGCTACCTCGATGGTCTCCACCAACCAGGACCAATTATTTTACAGTTAAATATGTACATATAAGTATTTTATGAAAAGACAATGAATAAATAATGAAAACAATGTAAATAATAAAAGGGTTATTTAGTAAATACGAGATATTATACAGAGATTACGAGACATTACACTTACATTCACATCTAGGGTAACATCTGGGAGTACACTACCAAATTTAGAGTTTTTATATTAACCGTAAGCTTTGATACTATACCAAGACATTGGAGATGTTTGATATTGGATTTTATTTATATTATCATCAAAAGTTAGATATTGCTTTATGGTGAACTTTCTACAATTTATTGTATAGCATCTTACTGATATATTTTTTATTCTACTGCTTATTCCAATAATAAACATTATCATCGTGTCTAGTTCAATTCATTAAATTTACGGATTGATTTTATACGAGCTCGTGACAGGAATAAATAACTGATATAAAATTAAGTTCTATTATTTAATAAAAAAATAATATCATTATTAAATAATTTATTATTTAAATTTATTTAACAATAACTTTTTTACACATTTAATATTAAATATTATTTCTATAACAAATGCTAATGTTCCTAAGGCAGTTCCTAATGCTAAAGCAAGAAATCCACCTTGTAGATCCTTCGCTGATAGAGCCGTTGCAGTAGATTTATGAATTAAGGTCGAAGTGAATACTTGAGCCCTTTTTCGAACATTAAAAAAAGTAAAATTTTTCTGCAAACCTGTAGTTACACCGTTTTGTTTTAACAAGGTAACAGTTTCGGAGATTTTCTCTAAAATTGGAAAACCTTTCACAGCGATCATCTCCATTGGAACTGTGAAAGTATTTTGTTTAAATGCAAAATATCTGTTATATCCCAAACTATCACTTAATTCAGGTGTTACCGATGTTAGATATGATAACTCTAAGCGACTACATAAAACAGAAAAATTCCTATGTGTCGTCACGTCAATCAATGCTTTAGTCATATTTTCTACATTTAGCCATTGTTTTTGTATGTGAATGTCAATAAGTCCGCTAGAGTTATAAAATAAATCGTGTAGTTCTTCAGGACCACCAAATTTTAATCCACTAACTATTAAATCCTCGACGGTTTCGATTTGGTGTTGAAATGTTACATGCCGGAGCACATCTATTAATTTCGCTTGGTAAGCTGTTACAAATATTAAACAAAAAATACTAAAGAAAGCAAAGAAAGCTCGCAAGCTATTCTTGACTGGTTTAATATAGGCAGGAAATCCTAATGTCGATACCCAACTGTTAAGTAAACAGTGCCAAATGTTTGCGTGGTAATGTGAATCTCCGCTTAATTGGCCAAGTGCCCACCATGTGAGAACACTTAAAACAAATACCGCTACACCTGAAAACCAAACATCTTTTTGGAACATTACTACTAAGCTCAACCATCGGAGTGACGGATGCGCCCGTGGGACAACCCAAGCATATGAATCCTCTAAATATGTCGAACTGCATTCAAAATCTTCGTGAATATCATAATCAGGAAAAATCCCACCTAAAAGAATGTGTCCCTTTTTTAGCAATAATTCTTTTAAAGCTCCGTTCCATTCTGGATTTCGTTCACCGCGATGCATTTTCAAAATTTCATACTTTATTTTTAATTTAAGTTTATTTGCTATTTCATCGACTAGTTGTTTCTCAATATTAGGATCGTAATCATTTTCACTAATGAAAGGCTTTCTTTCTAACGCAAGTATTTTTAAACTGCAGTTTTCAAAATTTGATGGAATTACGTTTTTGAAAACGTCTGTTTTATTTTTTAAAACACCAATGTTGCAAATATTTATTATAACAAAATTGTTATTAGATCGTTTGCTTAAAAACTCGCAAAAATCAGGAGGATCCATAGATTTCACGCCATAAATAACGACGTTTCGCACATTCTCCGATTGGGGAACTAATACTATAACATTAATAACATTAAAAAAAAACATACTGTTCATAATTTTTCCAACATCGGTCATTTTAATTTCACTTACTTCAGAAAAATTAAGTAAAACTATAATGAATTTAGCTTTTACATTCCAACTGGGCGCATTTATGATTTCTCTGACTACATAAGTAAATTCATTGTAGTTTTCTGATAGAGCAATGAAGTAATCAGCTTTAAATTCGAAAAACGGATTAGTATTTATAACACCAACTTCCTCTTCATTATTATCAAACTGGCACCTAGTCGTCGCTTTCTTAGCTTTTATTATTTGAACACTAAAGTTTGGATTAGCATTTATGTGATGTAATAAATCAGACCTTACTGTTTCGATCGTGGCTGTCACATTATACGAATTGGCGAAAATTAAATGACCAGGTTTATCAAAATATATTCTCATCAGCTGTATAACACAACTGGAGTAGTACGACGCAGTAGTTGAACCATGTACGTTAGAAATTGCATTTACTTTATGCATTAAAAGGTGTAATATGACAGAAGTAAACCACCACATTATGGTACGTGTTGCTAGAATGATATGATTGAACTAAATTCATTACCTATGCTAGTTCTCATCGATTAGTAATTATCTAATGTTGTGATAGTGTATGATGCAATTTTCTGATATGCATCTGGACAGTCATTGAAAATATTGATTCTTTATTGCACGCGTTCAGTTTTTAAATGAATTAACGTTTTTATTGAAATAACCTTTTCCTGTTTACACTACATATGTGAGTATGAATTACCTTTGTGATGCAGTAGCTAAGCGCTTGATTTTATTAAAGGACATTCCTGGTTTGATACTCGAGCTTCAAGTTAAGGAGTTTCGTTTGTGGTAAGATACTCTCATGTTAATAATCTGCTGCCGTAACAGCATTATTGTGTTCCGACTGTCAACGTACGAGAGTCAGATTATTCTTGAGTAACAAATCTGTTCATCCTCATTGGCAATAAATAAATAGGAACAGACTTACTATTTATTCGAATTCGTATAATGGAAGGATTCTGCATCTCTTCGACTGGGCGCGTATTTGTCTGTGTTAAATTTTAAATAAATCCTTCTTAGAAAAAATTTTTGAGAAATTAAACATAATTTAAAAATGACGTTTGTCATAGCAAAGGTTAGTTGAGGTTATAATAATTGTATATTTTTGTAACGTTGATTTTAGTGAATGAATAATGAGTTTACGGTTTTTGTCTTGATTTTCTTATTTTAGATCTCGAATTAGTTTTTATGTATTCATTTTGCAGAAGCAGTTATTTTTATATATGACCCTTTGCTGTAATATTTGGAGCATTGCTATGGTATGGTGTTCAATGAAGTTGCTTCATGGAAGATTTTATTCCTATTGTTATTGATAGATCAAGATGCTGGAGTTAATGATATAATAAAAAGTTTGTTATTACATGTATTATTTGTTTATGGTTTACCGCTATTGTTTTATGTTAAATAAACATTTTATAATCAGTGTCTGTTTGACATTGTAATGTTGCATTGGATTAACTGAATTTCAGTTTTTTTTTTATCCAATAGTGACATGATTGTTATCTTGGATGTAACTAAAAACTGTTGAGTATTTTTAAAAATATCAGCATTGATGTTTATAACGATGGCGGTGTTTTAATATATGTTAGTTTAATGGTTTTTGATTATATCGATGATATTGAAAATAATTTTATAGATGTACTGTGAAAATAAACCTTTAAGATACTTTGAATATATAACAGACGATAAATTTTGTTTAAGGTGATACTCAAGATCAGATGACAACTCGCCCTAACACGTTATACGACGACGCCGACGATTTACAAAAGCAACTGGATAATGAAGCGAGAGACAAATTAAAATTTGGAAAGGTTATTCCAACTGTAATTTTAACTCTGTCTTAGGGGACAAAGAGTTGTCTTTCACATAACACATTGGATGTTACAATTAACATCGACGGAAAGTTAAAGTTGTAACACAGTAACTAGATTACGTATTGGACAAAGTGAACAATTTCTGCTCTTACTTTTAATATTGTCTTTAAGTTTTTAAGATTTGTTTATAAAGATTATATATTGTTAATCTTTTATAGTACCCGTCTTATGGTGCAAGACTTATAATTAATTTATCGAAGAGCTGTTTTAATATTTAATATTAACAACGGTATGACAATGAGCCCGCGGATGGAAAGTCCTCCGAGAATACTCTGGCTGTCATAATATTGATAGTGGGATCACAACAATGCTAATAGTGGCGGATTTACGTTATGGGGGTGGATAGTCCGATGGGTTCTAATAAATTCCACCAATATTTTACAGTATATGGACACAGAATCAAACCAGCAACTAAACAGTTAGCCATTGCGCTAGGAAGGTACTTGTCCCGTGGGTATTTCTATGAAAAAGGAAGTGCCTTAGTTTTTTACTTCTCAGAGGTTTTGCTACGAAATTGGATTTCCGCTGTAGATGAAATGTCTAGTTTCTAATATAATTAGTTCCGTAAGAACATAGTTTCTGACTTGATACAAAAACAAACAGTTTAATTCATTTCGAGCTCTTCTCGTTTATGTTTTTTGTCTTGTGCCCAGAAAATTTTAAAAACAACTATTAAAAAGAAAAACAATTTTATTGATGATTGGTCTCTGTTGCTGGAGACCATCTAGGTCTAGGTAGGTATCACCGCAACGTCTATTTCTGCCGCCAAACAGTAGTGTGCAAATATATACTGTGTTCCGGTTTGAATGGTCGTTATTTGAATTTACTGGGGTAACGAGATTCAATATCTTATGTCTCAGGCGACGAGCGCAATGTGGTGCTGAGTATTATTGTCATGAATTTCTAACAATATTTATTCTAACCCTATAGCCTAAAACAATCTGGGTGTTGCACTTACCAACGCCATTTCCGGACATATCAAATTTATTAACGAGGCGACTACCCAGGAGTGTTGTAAGTTTATTTTCAAGTTCATTATAAATAACTTCATCATCTTATAATTGATCTCAGTTAACTTTTGGCAATTAATCGCGGTATTTTAACTACGTCATGTCCCTGTGTAATCGATATCTACTACAGTGGATTTTTTAAGTATTAGAAATATTGTACTTTCGTTTGAATCCAGGTTTTTTCAAGAAGTTTTAATTAACTAAATTAAGATTTAAAGTCTCTTAACTTGTACTTATATATTTAAAGCAAGATGTTAATTAAATTAGCACGGCAAAAAGCTGCATGACTTAGTCTGTGAAGCCTTTGTAAATGTCTTATTGCCTTTTCTCTGATGATTAGCCTCTCCTCATCATCGTCAACTTTTGTTTATCCACTGCTGGATATAGGCCCTCCTTTATGTCCTCAGCTTCTCGCATTCACCCACCCACTTCCGATCGCCCTGATGATGTCGACGGTCCATCTGAAGGGAGGGCGTTGTATACTTCTGCGACCTGTACGCGGCTGCCACTCCAAGACTTATCCCCCTTTGCCGGGTTTAGCATCTGTGATATTTCTTTGTATTGGTCATATATTGATGATTAACAACAATCATAATAAACTATCACCAAGGATTTTTCATCTTAAATTTGAATTCAGCAATCTTCAAGCGTTTGTTAAAAGCGAGAATTGAAGAACAATTATCTTCGTCAAAATTTACAGTAATACTTCGTTAATCGAATTTTTTGCATATTTCTATTAACTATAAACTTTTTTGTTTATAGAATACTGAAAAACCACGCCGCGAATTATATGCTAAAAACTCTAGTGTAAATCAAACAAACTGTAAGTTTTTTTTTTTAAATACTGTTTTAATTCCCTCATCTCTAAACCTTTTTTATTCTATCCATCAAAGAGATGTCGGAGACGTTCATCTGATGGTTACTGATAAGCTCACACAATTATGTGGCGCTTGAGTGGATTATGAAAAAGGAGTACCCGCACAAGAGCTCATGAGATCCAAGCCAAACTCACTTGCTCGTGCTGCACCCTGCTAAACAACAAACGGAGCTCTGGCTCCCACCAACTCGCATCAGGTCAGCGTGGTGGGACATTGCTTAGATCCTCCCGTATATTGCTCAAACGCTTGTCCAATCGATATGGGGATCTTTGGAGGAGGCCTATGTCCAGCAGTGGACATCTATCGGCTGATGATGATAATTAGATAGGATATAAAAACTACATTATTTTGTGGTAGTCGTTTTGAGATACCCAATTAAATTACCTTAGTAATTTCATTAGCTACAACCCTCTTTAGCCCTGAATGCTTGTACATTACTATCTGGTGACATAATCAGATGTTTACCTACCATCCACCAGCTTCTAAAATCTCTCTTTTTATATACTGAAGAATTAATAACTAGTTGAACTTATTGTTGACTTTGTATCTATTAGTAAATGTTTTTTTTTTAGATATTTATCCTTTCAAATTTCCATTCCAATAATCAATTTGAGATTTAGGACTTGCTTTAAATTAAATTAATCAAATTCCCACTCTACAGCCTAAGCCTTTTTGCTACTTCTACTATATAATTATTTTTACAGGCGTCCCCGTGGTTGATTGGGATTATCAAAGTAAGTCATTTAGAATCTTAATGACCATGATTAACTCATAAAGATCATATTAATTTAAAATTCAATAGGTGAATCATTTTATATCAATTTCATCACGATATGAAAAAATTCTTGAAACTTTAACACCAATCTAATTTGCTGTTTACATGTCCAAAGTGATTTTCGTGATGTTAACCAAGATAATAAACATCTAATTTTTATTTTCATAAAAAGCACAAACTGAATGGAAAAAGATGTTTCCGGAATGCGGGGGCAGGTTACAGTCGCCGGTTGATTTGCCTATACAGGGTTTTGTTAAGGCAAAAGGCGCTAGAACTTTAATGTTCAGCAATTTCGATGTTAAACCGGAGAAAGTGATCGTTAAAAATGACGGTAAACGGGGTAAGTATAAATATTGTGATATTCTGATGATGGATATTTTGATGGTGAAAGGATTTTTCGAATCTTGCTTATTAGCTACAACCATCCATATTGTAAATTGCTGGAGACAGTATAGGTAGTTACCACCGCAGCGTCTATTTCCACCGCCAAACAGTAGTGTGCAAATCTTATTGTGTTTTGGTTTGAAAGGCGCTGTAGCAAGTGTAATTACTGGGATAACGAGATTCGACATCTTATGTCTCAGGCGACGAACTCAATGTGGATCGTATACCATCCTAACTAGCACCACGTTGTTACGGGCAGGCTTATTACTTACCATCAGTTGAACATCCCGCTCATCTCTTTGCTTAATTGACTAGTAAAAAAAAATGTTCCTGTTGTCTGCACCACTCGGACCCTCATAATCATTTAAAATCATGTAAATGTATCACCCACGACGAGGTTATGAACACCTTGTTTTAAGGGAAGGCTTAGCAATGTCTAGTGAATGATATCAGAGAAATGTGTAGTGCCAGATGAGTGAGAAAAAAACCCGGTTTCTTTAAATAAATGTAACTCTTCTTCTTCCACCTGCCCTTTTCCCATTCTATGTGGGGTCGGCACAGTATGTACTTCTCTTCCATATCTCTCTATCAGCCGCCATATCTAAATTCACACTCTTCTTACACATGTCATCTTTCACACAATCTATCCACACTTTTTTCGATCTTCCTCTACCCTTATAACCATCCACATTCATTCTCATTACTTTCTTTGTTATATGTCCTTCATCCCTCCGCACAACATGCCCGTATCACGCTAACCTCTTGCTCCTCAACTTCTCTGTCACTGGCGCAACTTTCAAACTTCCTCTAATATACTCATTCTTAATTTTATCCATCCTCGTCACACCACACATCCATCTTAACATTCGCATCTCGGCCACATGTAATCTCCTTTCATCCGAACCCTTGGTGGCCCGACACTCAGATCCATACAATACGACAGGTCTAACGACCGACTTGTAGATCTGTCCCTTAAGTTTGAGGGGCATTCGTGGATCATAAATTTTAAATAAATATAACTAAATGTAGTTAAGAAAAACGGTTCCGTAACAAATCGTCCTTAAAACATTTGTAAATGGTACTAGATGGAATATTGTAAGAAAGTTAACAAATCATTTTAATATCATCCCTCCTTTATAATTCGGATCTTCTTTGTTAAGGAAAGTTTTAAGTTAATCAGACATCTTGAAGGATTTGTTTATTTATATCTTTAAGCCTAATATTATTACTTTTAAAGTCATATTTTCATGAGAAGAAAATCAGTAGTTATTAAGTACACAGTTCTCTTGGCTATAAAATATAGGTACGCTAGAAGTTATACCTCTTGGCTATAAAATATAGGTATGCTAGAAGTTATACCTCTTGGCTATAAAATATAGGTATGCTAGAAGTTATATTCTAGAACTGAAATATACAAAGGCTTCTGAATTTTAACAGAATAAAATTGCTCTGCTTTTAGGTCGTCCTTTCCTAACTTTATATCACATTCCGCTTTGTTTCATACATACTGTTACATGTCCTCGGGTTTATCTTGTTTCTATTTACCCTCTTATTTATCGCTTCGACCCTGAACCGACCATTATATCTTAACTCTTGACCTGCGTTGCCTTTTTATAATTGGCTATATGCAATTTAACAGTGTCGTAATTTTTTACTCACAAATCACTTTTAAGCTAGTTAAAGTTATCAAATATAAACATTTCGTTTTATATATTTTAATATTTTTGGACCTCTTGTCTCTTTGATTCCTGTCTCCTGTTGGTTTTTCTCGTTATTGATGATTTGGGAAAATATCTGCGAAAGGCGTCGTTTCTATAGCCACGCAGATTTCATTATAATACACCATTTTCTAACGAATCAAATCTGGTATATATGATGACTACTCTTATTTTATTGATGCAAGATTACTTGAATACTTATCGTAACTATATATATATATATGAAATATAATTTTTAGTATGACGTTCAACGACGTTCATCTGTTGATAAATGATAGTATCACCAGTAAGTAAACAGATCACGTAAGAATATTTTCCACTGTATCCATTATTCTCACTGCCTTAGCGTTATGTCTCGTCACCTTAATAAATTTCCGAATAAAGATACACCATTGCTTGATGTAGGAGATAGACGCTAAGATGCTGTACACATACCTAGCAAGATTAACATACCGTTGGTGAAAAATTGTGATTATAAACATTATTTTGCAGTGTTGCTATACGGGAATTGGAATCCTAAAAAAATGCCTGTAGTTCACGGCGGCGCGGCACACAGCCGACGCTATCTCTTCCATTCGCTGAGCATAATTTGGCCCTCGGAGCATACAGTAGGAGGTCTGCAGTACCCCATGGAAAGCCAAGCGATTCACATTTCAGCAGAATATAAAACGATGCAAGAAGCGTTAGACGCGGCGCCAAGCGATCCACAAGCGTTTCTTGGAATTGCCAATATTTATAAGGTAAAGTAGTAACTAACTAATCGAAAGTAAAAATATTCATACTTAACTTATTAGCAACAACAATATTTACTTTGTAATACAGTATTATTGCTCAGGTCTCTTTTTTTTTTGGAGATCGTAGAGATTGGTAAGACTGGAGCGCCTATATTAGTAACTGAGCAGTAATTTGCAAAAGTTATTGTGGCAGATATATAAGAGTAGCTAAAGAAATTGTTAACATACAGTAAAGATACATAACATATTATACATAATGATAATGATAGTGATGTTGTGAAAATTGCATCTTATTATTCGCAGCAACAGGTTTTCTGTTGCCGGAAACTGTCTGGGCTCTATTTCCACAGCCTAACAGTAGTATGCAAACATTACTGTGTTTCGTATTAAATTGTGCTGTAGCTAGACAAGAT
The DNA here is from genome assembly GCA_029034505.1 of Ornithoptera priamus. Taxonomy (NCBI): domain Eukaryota; kingdom Metazoa; phylum Arthropoda; class Insecta; order Lepidoptera; family Papilionidae; genus Ornithoptera; species Ornithoptera priamus. Next base: position 2,820,075 of record JARDWD010000508.1, on the reverse strand, counting down.
GTTGTCTCACAGCGAAGAGTTGAATGTAGTACTGTGTCTATCAGACTTACATCAGTAATGATTACAATCGTATTATTAGGAATACGGATCATTTCCACTATTACACAATATTTCACTTCTATCGCGGTTAAAAAGTTCTAAACATGTGGTGGGCAAAAGATCGTTGTGAGATTACTCACCCACGCCATTGTTGGGAAACAGATGATTCGTACTCGTCACTAGCTTAGCTCTTTGTAGGTGAACAGTGAATGTGGTGGTCACCTGTACATCACATGTGGGCACAACTTAAGTTATATATTCAGGTTTTAGAGGGGGCATTATGTATTAATTCTACATTCTTTTGTTAATAACTTTAATATATTAAGTGGTGTATTAAGCATCCTTCTGTGCTGTCGTATACACACAGTTATAACTATAAAGTGTTTTATTAAAATAGTTATACAGTTAAAAATCTTTGACTAACCTTAAAAGAAACAGTTAATTTTAATTTGAATGTTTTTGGGTAAATTAGCATTGTTATCTATTTCTAACGTAGATCATCTTCTATTCATCAAACTTTAATTCTACCGCCAAGGAATGTAATGTATATGTATTGAGGTCGATATATAGCATTATGTAATAGTGTATATATATATTTCAACAACCGTCTAATTGTTTTTACTTTTCTAAAGAAACTGCTCGATTCACTTTGAATGAAACGAAAATCAGTGAAACGGATAACGACCTCTCACGAAAGAGTTTCAACAGGAGTACAAACTACATCTAACGTTTCTAATTTAACTTTTTTAATCACTTTAGAAACGGGAACTCCTACTACTTTTATATCGTTTATACTTTGCAAGTTTGACAATTCAATTATGAGCAGTTTCTGCTCTAAATTATTTCTGTTTTATATTGTATTTTGTATCTTGACGAGTTTTCTCTGAAGCTCTTGTCAACAAGTCGATGTTTTATCGTCATAGATAGTTAATGACAAGCTGCTTCGGTATCATTATTTTATTACTGTTTTTTGTACAAAAGGTGAAGGACTAAAATCTTTAACGTAAATTTGTATCTAATGAAGATAAAATTTTATTAATAATTTATGTTTTCAGTACGGAAGCTCTACGCAAAAAGGTTTGAAGGGTATACTCGACGTTGTTCTCAAAGACAACACATACGACGCGTCCGAAATTTTCCATCCACTCAGCTACTTCGTTCCTCCATTCAATGAATATGCGACCTACCAAGGGTCGCTGACGGCACCACCTTGCACCGAATCCGTGTTATGGCTGGTGCGAGCCAAGAGCTTAACTGTTACGAGGGTGATGACCTTTATAAAAATTTTATAGTGTAACTAGAAAATAGCTGGATGTTTACAATCATTATACTCGTAAATAATTTTCTAAGATTCAAACAGTTATAAAACCTAGACAATTAAAAAAAAGAGAGATTGTTCTAGATGTTTATGTTTACGATGCCATAGATGTAATGTAAGTACATTACAATGAATGAAAACTATTTAGTTCGTGATTAAAAAAACTACTATTATGTATCCGTTTCTTTATTGATTAGGAAATCAAACCAACGATAATAGCAGATAGTTCCGGAAAGATCTATGATTATTAGTATTGATCATGAACATTTTTACATAATGTAGATCCTATGGACATCCTAAAAAATTCTTAAAGTTTCGGTTAGAATATATTGGTTTTATAATCTACTTTTTTAAGTATTTTGTTTTCCAGAACTGTTCCCAGTACATTAAAAATTAAATCGGTCTGTAGACTTGACTACAGAGAATCTTTTTAAATGTTTAATTATTTCAATAAGTCACTAGCTTATTAATACACTAGCTTATTACTATACTTAACAATTTATTTATAAAGGTTCGAGTATAAATTGATGTGGTATTATATCCTAACTACTGCCACATTGTTATAGCTAGGCGTATTACTACTGTCAAAATATTTCGTTAAGAGTATTTATAATGAAAATAGACGGACTTATAAACTATGCTACACTATCTCTCATATCTTTTTCATCTATAATTTGTATGAAATATGTATTTCATTTACATGATCACTTTTATTGTTTTCAGAATGCAGTAAATGCAATCCATAGATTACATAACCCGTTCGGGGAGCCGCGCCAGTTCGCCGTTCGCGTGACGCAGCCGCTAAATGATAGGAAACTATATTTATTTAATCTAAACTAATTATAAACATTATAAATAATTATATTAAAATTTATTAATCAAGTATGATGTTTACTTTTTATTAGGAGCATAGGTGAATAGTACTCTGGGTGATCACAATTCACCGTTGACGGCCTCATTGCCTCTTAACACTTAGTGAAATAAAGATCATCACGGAATATCTCCTAAAACTGTTAGACGTAAAAAGTCAAAAAATTTATAGAGATATTGCTTCCACCATTTAGAGGTAAGCTAGCGAAAGAATTTTACAAAATTTCTTCCCCAAAGGAAGTCGCGGGGCGTTACGGCCAGCAGAGCGGGTCGGGAACAGCTAGTACTAAATCGAATGGTATTAATAGGCTTGTTTAATCGAGACAAAATATCATTATAGCTCAATATGAGTCTACCTAACAATACAAAGAACCGTTTGTAAATCACAAAAACGATATAAAAACAACAACAACAGTTAAACCATCAATAGAATCATTTAGGCCCTTCAGTGCATTAACTAAGCTTCAATATTGACAATAAATTTTATTTAGAAGCAGTGACGGTACTAAGAGATTTTTTAAATGGAAACCATTAAAATGTGTAATTACACTTAGAACTGTGCTTTGTAAATTACATTTAGTGGAAGATTTCATCAATAGTTTAAACGAGTAATAAACCAAATTGAAATTGAGATTTGTAAGACGTGGTTAAGTAAATTAAACAGCAGACATTTTACTTTTTTGTATTGCTCCGTATTTACATTAACATCACTGAAATTGAAGACAATGAGAATTACGGTATGCGAACTGTAATTCTGTTACTGAATACCTTTGTAAATCTTTGGCTTTTTTTCGTTCCACGTGCAGTGAATTCTTTCTTATCCTTTCGAGAGCAGCGAGAGGAAAGCTTGGACTTACACCAACTAAAACAAACATGGTGTTTCTTATTTGTAATTATAAATGAGGGATATAGGAATGCTTTTCAAATTATCGGTGACTCTACAAGCGCTGGACGAATCGTGCCGACCCATCACAGTGTAGGTTCTCCACTTCTTGTCTTTTCATAAGTAGCCGCAGAGCATCTAGTATTAGTTGAGATGTCATGGGAGCCAAGAGAGTATACTCTCTTAGCCCTATTGGATCATTTCTTACAACGCCTAATGTTTGGATGCTGCCATTTTTACTCTTAAATTAGTAATGTCTGTTTATACTCTCTTAATTGTATTATTTGTATCTATAGAAAGAAATAATAATGATGCTGCGATTCGATGTAGTGATACTACATAAAAAATCCTAGAATAAAGGAGACCTATTGCCAATATACCTCGCCGAAACAAAGTACTCGTGAATCCTAACGGTTTTTTAAATTAGATGTATGTTTCAGTAAATAAAATGATAAATAATTCACATAAAACAGTTATATATACAGCCTCATAGGGATTGACTTTAATATCAAATACCACTGAAATAATGAAAAAAAGGTGTATGAAATTTAATTTATTATTTCTAACGCGCCGTGTAAAATAACGATAAAACACAAAGGAATTCCTTAAGCATTAAAATTTTACTGCCGTTGTCGAAAAACCTGACGGGACTTATTTATACTTTTAGTCCCTGGATGAAATTGCTTTTTTAAGTCATGATTACGGTTTCATACAGGGTAAGGTTTCGGAATAACATTCTTGGCATTGCAACATTGGAAGATTCTCTGATCCCACGCTCTATGATGGAAGGATAATCTATTGGTTAGATTGTTGTAAAGCATCAATTCGTAAAAATGTCTACGATCATTTAGATAGATTATTATTGTCTAGAAGAACACATAACAATAGAGATTTAATTATAATGATTGATGTTCAATTACAGAACAACTGTGCCCATGTGTCTCCTGCCATGATGTCATGTTGTCACGCAAGTGTATGGAAGATTTAATATTATTAAACCTGTCTTTGAAGACGTGGATAAAATAAATTTATTAACTTTATCATTGAAATTTTAATACTATCCTTTGTTCAGAAACTTAGACGAAACAAGCAAGACATGTGATGGTAAGTGATATGTACATCGTAACAACGTGATGATAATAGTAAGGATATTCAAAAAGGATCACATAGCCCCCGTTGACTTGAAATGCAAAATTCTTTACTTAAGTAATATTTGTATTGCAGTTTTCAGGTATTATCATATGTATAAGAAGGTTCTATATATAATCTTCTTCTTTGTCGTAACCTCATGACTGAGGGACGTGACTATGGTGCGTTTCCCTAGCCACCATTTCTTTCCAGACCTTTCTGTCTTGCGCCATTTGGAAGGATGATTATAGGTCTATATATAATAGTCAGTTTTAAAGTAGAAACTAGAAACTTTGTCCTAAGATAGAAGGAGCTCAACTGTTTCTTTATATACAGATCTTTCAATATGGAACTCTCGAGAGACATCGTTCAAACCAAATTAATAACATTTAAATCGATTCAATTATTTATACAAGATAAACAAGAACACTGCGTTAAACTAAAAACTTCCGTTTTTGGTTCGCGGATAATAAAGTAGGAAACTACAAAATTATCGAAAATTTGTTTGTCTAAAATTTACGATGTCGTTTATAACTGTAATCCCGTTCTATCCGATGGCGAGATCAGAAGTAATAAAAAGTAATCTTTAAGTAAAGCCATCAAGTATAAAACTTGTATAAGCAGTTATAAACTACTTAAGTTTTCTAGCAAATTGTGCGGAAAATAATAAATAAACGGACATTCTACAGATCTTTTAAGTAAACAACATTTTTAAGAACTTTATGTTGTAAAAACAAAGTTTATAACATAATTACCTGTTGGAGAGATACTATTCAAGCAATTGATAATTTCCTATTAATAATACTGATTTCACTTTAGTTTCATCATCATCAACTGATTAATCAATGTAATAACTTTAATCGTGAAGTTAAATTAAACTACAAATACAGCAACAAAACATTTTATTTAACTCAAATTAATTAAATTCTAAAGCTATATTTGAAATCGCTGTACAGTACTTATTGCTTTAAATTAAAACATATATGTATATGTATACGTTATATTATCTCTAAGGACTAGTCACTAGATAAACTATGTGAACAAAACTTCCTTAATTATAACTTCTTTTTATATTTTAATTTTTAATCTTTCACACTCACCCCCTTCGAGTTTTTTTTTTGTTTTAAATTAGACAGCATCAGCATTTAAATGATTTAGTTTAATAACAACCAGATAATCTTGAAATGGTACCTTTCATTATATATCTAATTGTTTGACACGGTCATTCTCTGATTTAATTTGTAGTCAATGATGCTACTGCCAGGTTTATCCAGTTTGTCCAATATCAGAACATTTATTATCAGATTGATTTCTAACTACGATAAAAATGGTTCAGTCGAGTGTTTTCAAAGTACTTAGAGAAATCAACCATGAGAACGATTTTTATAAATAATTTAACGTTGAAGTTATTGTTAGAGGGAAGAATATTTTCATAGAACATGTCAAAGTCGTCGATCTCTTTTATAGACTGTAACAAAAAAACACCTTTTCCAGTGTTTCATAATGTAATCTTCACGTAATCGAAGTATACAATAGCATAACTTGATTATACTATACATTAAATTGCACGAGCATTACACCTTCTCGCCTTCCAAATTCTGTACGTTGTAGTAGGAGTGGTCGGGGAATCGTTCTAACTCTATGTAGTCCATTTCGGTGCATAGCAACCGCTCCAACATGGAAACGACTTCCTTAAAGTCTGGCCGAGAGGACGGTTCAGCTTCCCAACAGTAGTACATTATATTGTATAGCTCGCGGCGACAATGCTCCGGTTTCTCCAGACGATGGCCGTCGCGGACCTGAAAGAAAGTTTTCTTCTATTATAAAGCCTTTATAATAAATGATAAGGTAGACACAAAGGAGAGAGCATTTTATAGGACGCAATCTATAATTTATCTCCATTTTGATGCTATGTGTATGATATTAATTAAACAAGATGATGAAGCGTCCACGACCAAAACATTCTGGCTCTTATTTGTTAACCGTCGGAACATAGCAATGATGTAATGGAAAATACTGTTCGTCCCATGGCTGACACGATGTTCACAGAATTCTTTTTAGAGAAACCTTTAACCACAAAAAAGAAGAAGAAGACGGCGAGAGATTTACGATAAAAGAGTAGTAGCTTGTATAGAAAAAACCCTAACATCCATACTATACAACATCATATCCAGAATAGTAACAGAATCGTACGTCTTGCAATGACGAGTTCAAAGATCACGAGTAATTTAAATATTAGTTGTTAATATACCTTCTTTTTGTTCTAAAAAGTCCTTAATATTTGTTTTAATGTCTAGAACAAAGATAACCAATAATAGTACGTGTATAACATTGATAAGTTTTATATATAGTATACTATATAATTACACATGCCTCTAAATTCTGAATATGCTCATATAAATGATGAGATGTGATATAAGTTACAAAGGTAGGATTCATTAGATGAGAACTAATGCTAAAATCTTGAAACTATCAGGATTTCCTTAGTCATATCTTTTAGATAATCAACATTATGCTAAACAGCAGTTTGAAACTTGCTGAATTCAAAACCGTTTATTTCAATCTATGATGTTCAGTGCTGGAGCAGCGGATGCATACAATGTACTAGATACAGATAAAGGAAAGGAAATTATTGTAAATCTGGTTGCGAGCTATTCTCCAATCGTTTAGTTCACATCTATGTTTAATATTTTATAACGATACACATATTTTTATAATAGTTGATCTTAAAGATATATTAATCCAGGAAATGTATCGTCACGTTGATTTAATAACATCATCATCATTAGGTGCCCTCTATTCGTTTTAACTTATGGTATTTAAAAACTCGGTCCATTCCTTTATTTCGTCAAACCATTTCTTGCGCGGTCTACCGGGTGCACGTTTACCAGGAATTTTTCCCTCCAGGATCAACCTTGGGAATTCATAAAAGTATCCTCGTTGAAGGTGTCCGAAAAATGCAACCTTCCTTTGCTTGACAGTTGTTTGCAGTTATCTCTCTCAAGGACTTGAGCATTGGAGACACTCTTTCCACGTGATCTTATACATTCGACGGAGTGCCCACATGTCAAATGCATTAAATAACATGTTAGATGAAAATGATATCATCTTTATTATCATCCTTTGTTTATCCAATGCTGGATAGAGGTCTTCCTCAATGTTTTCCACCAAATGCGATCCTCAGCTTCTAGAATACACCCACTTCCGACTGCTCTGATGATGTCGTCGGTCCATCTGGGGGGAAGACGTCATGCACTTCTGCGACCTGTACGCAGCCTCCACTCTAAGACTTTTCTTTTCATCGGCCGTCTCTGACACAACAGACATAGCCGGCCCACTGCCACTTCAGCTTACAGATTTTGAGAGCTTTAGCTAAAGCTTAGACAACTTTAGTTCTCTGTCAAATTTCTTCGTTCCGAATTTTGTCTCTTATAGAAATGCCAAGCATAGCTCTCTCCATCGCTCGCTGTGCTACCTTGAATCGGTGGACCAGGCCGTTGGTCAGGTGCCATGTCTCTGCGCCCTAAGTAATGGAAAATCATATCGCAGATGGTAAAATTCGATTGCTCAAAATATTTGCTTCATGTTTTTAACTATGTACCTATATAAGTTAGGGTCCAGAGACACGACATGTATGTACTTAGTTCGGGACCGGAGTTCATGTGTTGTAATTTTTTGTGAGTTTGAATAAATAAATATTTATAGGTTGATTTACAACATATCCAAATCTCGAAGAAATGATGAATGATGTATTTGTCCATATTAATCCTAAGAAACCGCAGGAATAAATATAAATCGAATTAGAGGCAGACGATTTTTTCTTTAACGTTGCCGATATTAAAGTTTCTATCCACATTAAAATTGTCGGTAGGTTACAAGCACAGGAGTTCGGGTTAGTACAAGTAAAATGTCTCTACCACCATTAATGCACTATACAAGTATCTTAATAGGATGCTAAAAAAGGGTTAATTCTTGATAGGGTAGTTTGTTCTGCGCTTGTGGACTTGCGTACGAAGACAAGAGAATACCATTGGAAGTATTATTAAGTGTAATCCTTAAGTGTGATTGTCGATTGATTTTAATACTTTCCTAAATCTCCATATAAATGTACCAAATTACGGTACTTTGTATAGCTTTTTTATTTTACTAATCTTACTAAAATAAAATATAAAGAAAAAATATTTTTCGTAACAACTGTTTTCGATAGGAAGTTAAAAATGTTAAGTATCTAAAAAAAATAAGATATATTAAAATTATCAGTTTTACCTTTCGCATAACATCCCCCGCCGACAGCCCGGGATAGGGTGTGGAGCCCAGCGTGACTATCTCCCACAGCAGCACACCGAAACTCCAAATATCTGATTTCACGCTGAATATATCATCGTATAGGGATTCGGGAGCCATCCATCTGAGGGAGAAAAAAGACATATTATCCAATATTTGTTAGTTTGACAAGTAAATGTGATATAATACATAAATTTATAAAATCAATATCCTTCAATCAGTTTCTTATTTCATTACTCCTTTGTAACATTTGAATTATATTCCTATGTATTATCAAATGTACTTTGTTTTATAACATAAAGAGTATTATGTCCCTTTGTTTTATTATATCTTTTTAATAACCTATAAAATTTTTAATCATTTCATGCTTATACTTTTATACGAAAGATATTTATCATATAATATTTTTATTATAAACAGCCCTGCTGATGGTCTTACTATTGGGACTTATGGTTTTCTGCCGCGAGGAGAATGCCAAGACGTGAGAGCTAAATTCCCAACGTGGCGTACGCTGTATTGAAGAAGCGCTCGTTCAGTCCCTATTGTATTTAAACTTCCGGTAAAGGACACGTAGCGAAAAAACCGAAATGGTAGAAGAAAACGTCATGAATCATATAGGCAAATAGAAAACGTGAATGATAAAGCCAATGTTTCACTTCTTATACAAATTGAAGAATAAATAGATCCGAAACATTATTATTGCAAATTCTTACTCTCACCTAATTGGAAGACGGCCATCACTCTTCCTCTCGTAAACGTGGGTTCCGGCCACATCCCTCGCCAGCCCGAAGTCAGCAACCTTACAAGTTCTCTCCTCTGTAATCAGGACGTTTCTAGCGGCCAAATCTCGATGTATTATCTATATTATCAAAAAAATCTATTTAAGAAATACTTTTTATATACACTTGCCCATATTACCTATGATGTTAAGTAACATTGAAGTCCCGGATATTTCAATTTATAGCAACAGGTCAAAACGATACTTACAAATTAGAAAAAAAAAGGCAGCGCTAATAAGTGTTACAAAGGCGACCCCGTTGATTGAACCAATTTTACGGAGCAGGCAATAAAGTGTTGATATTAGCGTGAGATACCTGTTCAGTGTTTACTGTTAATAAAACTTTACTGTTACAGTCACAAAGTGAAGTTGTGAGTACTTTAAGAATTTTCGCTTCTGTTACTATGTTATCACTAAAGTATTTGTAATGCCAACAGAGAGTCTGACTTCTATAAAAAATTCAAATAAGGTTACTATTGTTACCATCTGTTACTGGCTATGATTTTGTATAGAAAAAGATTATTTTCAGGCCATATTATCTTTAAAATTTATATTGATCAGGATTCTTTAAAATAATCTGCAAAATGAAACATCGTTATAATTGATGACGTAAATAGAATTCAACATAATCAGTAACTCGTGAAGTACTTTATGACCTTTTGTCAAACGGGTTCATAACCTTAAACCACTCTGTGATTACAGTAGGGCAAGTAATAGAGGAACCCATAACCTATCCTACTGTACTATGACCAGGGATTCAACAGTATCAAAGCGAAATTTGAAAACTAACGCCTTTGCTGCTGAGAAAGTCCATGCCACGAGCTACTTGGAAGGCGAAGTGCGTCAAGTCTCGCGAGGTAAGGAACTGACTGCCGGCGTGCGTGTTGCCGTAGTGGCGACCAGCTCGCGACTCGCGAAGGAACTGCTGAAGCTTTCCCAGACTCACGTACTCCATTATAACTAGCGTTGGCTCCTGAAAGACATATCCAATATGATATTAAACATCCATTTTAAGAATCAAACAGTAATCTCGGTGGGTTAGGTGAGAATCTACTTAGAATAGTAATAGTTGATATTTTTAATTTATTAACCATTACTTGTGGGGCGGTCTATAAAATAAAGAGACATTTAAGATTCATATATTTCTTAAATTTAATATGGTCGGCCAACCTGTATCAGTAATATTGGAATTATAGGGAGATTATTGAAAACTTCATTCCATTACACTATTATATCATCACTAAATATTGATTGGCCTTAAATAGCTGCCTTTTTAGATTGTAGTTCTGCTCTTGTACCGTTTAGCAAAAATTACAAAGTTTGAGGAAGACTAAACAAAGAAATAGAAAATTTATGGTTAAGCTATAGATGTTACACTCATCATGCATCCGGCGGTCAGTTAAAGAGCATAGGCCACTCAAGCGGGGGTGTACATAGAAATCTCTGTATTTGTCAAATCTTAAAAAATAAACATACCAATTTCAAATTAGCATAGTTTAGTATCTTTTGAGTGACTTAAGAGAATGCTAGATAGATTTAGGAAGCTACGGTATACAGCATTTGTCTGTACGAAATCTATGCCCCTGCCCTCGAGTAACTGTTTTTTAATTCTTCGCGACGTCTTTTAATGCATATTTTAATAAATTAAACTATCACATTTATTACCTTCTCAGTACAGCAAGCGATCAGGCGGACAACGTTCGGGTGTGTCCCCAAATTCTTCATCACAATCAGTTCTTGCAGTAGATCGCTTCTCTCTTTCTCCGAAGCGTTCTCTTTGAGCGTTTTCACAGCCACCGTTTGCTCGCCCTTTTTACCTATGATAATATGATTCAATTCATATGTGTTTATATTTAAAAAATTAATTTCGCCATTCGCTCATAGTGATGTATTAGATAAACTAACATACAAACAACAACACAGAAGTATATCCACAAAATAAATAAATCAGATTAATCGATTAATTTAAAATTATTAGTAATTGTTATTATTAAAATAGGTTCTGACTCTTGCAAGTATTATAATGCTTCAGGCAGATTTGCAAATCTGGAACTAGACTAATTAGACTAAAAGCAGGTATAGTTTAACTAGATTTAAATAAAGTATGTAACATGTTCTAACCATCAATATCCGTAGCTTGCGCTCGCCAGACCTGCCCGAAGGCGCCTTCACCAAGTATATTAAATATTTTCAGTCGATGTCTAGGAAACTCCCACTCGTCAGATTGCTCCTCCTTGCTGATTGTAGTTTCCTCCGAAAGCTAACATAAAGTAGGTTATTCAGATTTAACTTAGTATATTGTATTTAGTTACTACAAGAGAAACAAAGGATAGGTCAGTCCTTACGCTTTAAATAGGAGAGAAAACAATGCGTTAATGAAATACAAGTTTATAAATTATGTACTGATTTTGATATTCCAATTTACGTAAGCGCATGTAATAAATTTATTTAAATATAGAAGACAAAATAAAAAAAATTATTATTTTTTCAAATTTTATGTTCTACATGATGTAAATTTAACACAATTGTATAAGAGTTAGTATCTTTATACAGCACGACATTGTGTCCATCGTATTGAAATATTAGATATTGTCTCATTTCCTAAGTAATATTGCAAAGCTACATCACATTACATAAAACTGGATATCAGCAAAGTTTGTACATTACTGTACTTGACAGCAGAAGCTAAGCGCTATAGTGGTACCCATTTCGATCCTGCCTACCTGAGAACTGATACAAACTCTACATTCATCTGCGCGTAAGCTGTGTAGCCGTGGTATAGTTTAGAGTACAAATTTAACTGTCATCAAATATCTGCTTATGAAAGTCAGGTACCGAATATCAAGGTCAGTAGACTGACCTGCAAGTGACCGTTATCCCAGGACTCGTATCGGTTAGAGTACGCGCGCGGACGATCCCATATGTTGATTGACGCGTCTTGTAGCACGATGCCACTCGACTCTTTGCTCTGCGGACAACACGGCTTTATACAAACTAATATTGATTTTGATGATTGTGATTTAATTGTAAATGAAACAGTTGCAGATGAATGTGCGCAAACTATGAACGATGATATATGCAAACTCCTAAAAGCTATATCAGTTCTCGTCAAACACATCGATAAGGTTGGGAGTCGATTTGTTTAAAGATTTTTGGTCTTGTTACTTTGATTCGAGAAACATTAAAAATTACTGATCAAATTAGTGAAAGTTATAAACCAAACAAGACTTATTTTATTAAAAGCTCATGAAATGTTCGCGAAAATAAACCACCGTTTACTGATATCAACAAACCCACTTATGATTTATCAACCCACGTTTAGGCAGCCTTATGACTCTGTCCTTGTAGAACGTACCTTGTTCCAGTAGTGGGAATAAGTATGAGGGTTGCTTATTATAATAAACGTTTAAGAGCAGGTATTTCCAAATTTATTAGCCCGAAAGATTTTATGATCATACTCTCTTATTTATTCTGTATTCAGTTTTTTTCTTGAGGTTTGCTTGAGGTTTCATTAATAAAAACGTTTAATTACGTTAGAAGTTTTATAATTTTATATATAAATATTACTTTTATAATTTAATATAAGTTCTAAAAATTTCTGTAGGAAGCAAAAAAATATTACTCATTTCTAAAACCTCCATTACAAATGTGTTGTATGCTGTTTGATTAACGATTCTCTTAAAATATTTGAATTACCCAAATGTATTATAACGGCCACAGACAATAAATGATTATTCATTTCAATGCTATCATTATTCATGGTAATTTTTTAAGATTTTAATCATGTTTTTACTTACCATATCATCCTTTTTGCTTTTCGATCCATTAGAACTATTCTTCTTGCAAACAAAAATTATTACTGCAGCCACTATGACCACTAAACCTCCAATCGCTATAAGTGGTATGACTGTCAGTGTTACATCACTTCCGATGTGAGTTTCTTCCACTTTAGTATTATTTTTAATATCTTCATTTATATCTTTATTTAGTGTGTTCTCGTCAGGTTTTTTAGTAGTGTAAGGCGTAGTCTCAGGTACTGTAATTTCTTTGATAAATCCATTTGTTACTTTGGTTGTTCTTTGAGTTGTTCTTGTGAACTTTGGTAATGGCGGTAGATGGGACAGGTCGGATAAGCTAGGATAATTTTGAAGGCCGAACGGTGGTGGGCGAGGTAATTTCGGTCGTTGACCTGTACTGTCGGTTATTGTTGCGAGTACTTCCAGCCTTTGGGGTATAGAGCCATCGTCAGCTGTCACCCATAATGAGTAGGATTGATTTTCCTGTGAAAATAAAGTATTAAATTTGTGAAAGGTATCTTGTAATATTCCCACTGAAAGGACTCTTAAGCTGAGAAACCAACATTTACAGTGACATAAAATTGAAACTACTATCATAAAAGGAAGCTTGTTGGTCGTAATGAACACTTTCGTTTTGATTTAATAGAATCGATTTTAGCACCCACTAAATTCAATTTTACCGCGCGCAACCGATTTATTGATTTCATTTCTTTAAGGATTGAATCGTAGTAAATATTTGAAAAGCATAAGTTATAAAACATTGTTAGATTTTATAATTTACGTATTTTCGTTGAAGTTTGTAAGAGCATATTTCATTGAATTTTTAATTAAAATTATAATCTACATAGAAATCTTTTTATTATCTTAATACATAGCTGTCAATGCAATATTGGACATGATGATGATGGATGAAAACTATGTATGCTAATAAACGAGTGGATTATTTATCGCATCTACTCTAATACGAGATTTCTTACCTTATCGACAAGAGTATCGTTAACTGTGACGACTCCGGTTTCAGAGTCGATTTTGAACGGTGCAGGCGGGCCGCTGGTCTCCAGTCCGAACCTCACACTCTCGTTACCGGTAATTTCGCGTTGCACCCGTGTCACAACTGTACCTATGCGATCCGTGGGCGTCGCGAACCAGTTGCGATCGACGTGCATGATACCAGGCAACTGTAGCGATGATCCTGAAAATAAAGTACCTTTATTAGCGGTAACCTGTTAGAAATAATAAATATATCGTTTCATTTTCTAAAAGCTTTTGGTATAACCATTTCTATGTTAAATCTTTTATGTTTATCCCACTAACCCTTAACCTATTAAATACAGAGTTAAAAAAATCCTAGAAGTGCCATGAATATGTATCAAACGATTACTTAAAATAACATAAAAGAAATAAAGTCGAGTTAAATCAACGACTTCCCTTAAGGTGTATTTTAAAAGAATTATTAGGAAGTGTAGCAAAGACAATTTTTATGCCAGGCGAGGATCACTGAAAATTAAATGTTCCATGAAAGCGCTTCCGTGGTTACAATGAAAATTTATTTTACGATCGTAATAGTTAGTACTCATCCAGTGGGGATTGCGGAGAACAGGACATTTATTGACTAGGGTTGTAAAATTAAGGCTAACAACCAACCTAAACTTTATATCGATAGAATATTTAAAGAAAACGTTAAGACGATAAAGTTTAGGAAATTTGATCATCATTATCATCAGCTTTTTTTAACCCACTTTTGGATATAGGCCTCCCTTTGTTTTCCACCAGATACAGTTTTTCGTATACCTGTAGGAAATTTAGAAACACTAAATTAGAGTTAAACATTATCTTTTATTACAGCGATTCTCTTAATGACGTAAGGTCACACCGAGACCATGTTTAATCGAAATGTTAATAAGAGATGTCCAACAGTGGATTTCCATCGGTTGCATCAGTTTAATAAAAAATAGTTAACAATGCAAAGATTAAAGAAATTTAATGTTAAAGTAACTCTAACGAGAACATTCTTAGTTAACTCAAAACGATGAGATGGTATACTAGATAGATAAAAAAAGATAAATAAACTTTAAACCTATAAAATATTATAATAGCATCTGTATTCAAAAGTGTAATAAATGTTAGAGAATAATCAATCAATATTAATATTCGATACGAGCAATCGATTAATATTTGATATCGATAAAGCGTAATGGTCCCAATTTGAAGCACATTTACTGTTTTACTAGAATTCCTAGTTAACTGCCAGGGTTAGGGTAAAGATTTTACGATATCCAGTTGAATTTAATTAGGGTTTAGGTTAAAGTCTCAATTATATTTAAAGATTATTATTATTGCTTTGACGTATGAAATGTAACCGTTTTCGGTTAAAGCTGTAAATTATATCTCTAACATATGGATCACAGAAATACCTTAGAATAATTGACTCTATGGCCTATCTACAGATAACATCTGCAGTAATCTATACAGTTCAGCTAAAAGTTTCAGTACTCGTTAATTAGGAAATTGTGTTAATCACAAACTTCAATCGGAAAAGAATTAACAGCAACAATTGCATACTTGCATACTTTTGTGCATATTTATAAGAAAATTAATTATTTAATTATGAAATCTGTAAACTATGTAACTTTTAACTATGTCTCATATTTCAGAGGAATCTGCGTTGTTTTTTTTTATGATGAAAGATTACAATGTCTCTTATAAGACGGAACACTTTGTTATTCACTTCCGCTCGCGAGTTTCCGGATCATAAATTAATGACTAAAATCGACTTATTTGCTTGTTGTAGATAAAGATTAGACATTATGTAATATGTTTGAAGGCTGTCTCAACGTGGGAATTTTATAGAAACAACGCCAGCTTCCGCTTTAGAAGTGTTAAGTTATTAATGCAGTTTTGTGACATCAATAGGCTGGCAAAAGGGAAATCTTTCAATATTAAAAATATAAGTATAAGTTTATCATTCATATCATTAAATGATATGAGAGTTCGCATTTCGCCACACAAAGAGTTTGATGGTTTAGGGTTCAAATGCTCCTTCGCTATAAGTTAACCATTACCTTTTATTACATCCGCGTAAATCTTCAATGAAGATAACTTCTTGAAGGTAAGACAGGGCTATGTAGAGATTTACCTACTAAAAAGCTTTCAGTGGTCATCTAGGTGGTAATACAATCGCATATTTCAACCGTTAGCATGCATGTGTGAAATGTGGGAATGGTTAACGGTAAATTTTTCATTGCTAACATTAATATAAGCGGAGATACACCGCCTATAGTATAGTTAAACATGATATATTACATAGGATCGTTTTATTTTAAAAATTGCTTATCTAAAAAGGGGGTGAAAAGGGTTTCTCGTCTCTCTATTTGTGAACGTATTTTTAATAAATTTTTTCATCGTTGGAGACGAGCGAGACTTTCAGCCGATGATAAATAATACGAACACCCATAACAACGTGGTGTTATTTAGGATGGTATACACAGCACCATATTTTGCTTATAGTATTGCATATTAAGTCTACCCCCGAACACAGTAAGTGTTAGCACATTATTGTTTGGCGGCGGAATTAAGCACTGGTGGTAACTATTATGTCTACTCTTCTTCGTCGGTATCCCTCTTAACAGTGTGTTCATGTTCATCACTCCAGGTATTGGTCGCAAGCTAACACCTTGCCATTCCTCTCTGATGGCCGCTTTCCTAGTGCATTCATATAGTGGTAACGATGATGACTAGCACCATTAGTTACTCTGATATGTAATCCTATAAAATTCCTTTCAACCCCAAACATTAATCTTATTATCTACAGTATAATTAATTGCAATTATGTTACAATCAATAAAACTTAAATTGTACACTGATCACTTTAATACTCTGTGGATGCTGTTATTGCGCACTGCAAGTTTGTTTTTAATTTCTTAAACTGCTTTAATGAAGAATACTCTTTTTTGTTTGATTTTAGATATAATGTAATACAGAAAATATATCTATTTTATTGATTTTACCTTATTTTAAAATATTACCCGACTGTTCTAATAATGGCTTGTTATGCCTTGTCCGGTGTGCCCTTTAAAATGCATTGGTACAATGGAATTTTGGAGAGTCTGTTCTCTCTCTCTATTTAGATTAAATCTTAAGCATAGATAAGTTCTGGGTACCATAAATATTGTCATACCCTGTTATAACAAATTTTTGATATTCCTCGAGCCCGGAAGAATTATTTGGGCCTTTGAACTAAATAAATTTGAGGAAGCATTATTATTAACCAAAATTTGGTGGTTATTTTTATATTTTGCTTTAACTCTTACTTCTCACTAGTAATGAGCATGCGAAACATTGTGCTATGGGACAATTCATCTTTTGAATATGCGAAGCGGTGGCGTTCATCCGCGGTGAAAGTGCTGCGACCTCCCCCACTTTCACTCGGCAACCTTGGATTACGACAAAGCGACGTAATGTTACTATATTATATCGTGCACGCAGAACGTACCAAAGCGACACCATAACGACACCAAGAAATTTCTCTATGATGGTGACAAATTTAATAGTTTTGAAAGACTCAATCAACGTTACTTTAACGGGGATAAATATATAATCAGAACCTTCTATGTAATTATATGAAAGCAACAAGACGAAGGAAGTAAATGCATACCTATAATAACATGGCGGTAATTATGAGGATATACAGCACCCGCATTTGTGCTCGTTGTTTTAAGTCAAAAAACCGTAAGTACCCACCCACTGGGGTACTTATCATTTTTTAAACCGAATATCGTAATTACTGAATTTCATTAGCTACAATCCTTCAAAAACCTGAACACAGTACTACTCTCTGTTAATGTACACTATCGATTGGCGACAGAAATAGAAGCTGTAGTGGTACCTACCTAGATTGTCTCCGATCTATCACCTGTGAAAATATACTTATATATTATACATAATCAAAATGTGATATAACTTTACCACTACTTTAAAGACATAGTTCTGTAGTTCCGTCGTGAATGTACCACATAAGCAGACAAAATTTAGCTTCTTCCTTCATACATGTATTAGTTTATATCTTTATTAACGAAATATCTGTAATTTACGATCTCACTAAAGCTAAGCTATATATTCAAATAAAACAGTTATATAAAATAGCTTATCAATGTAAAGCCTAATAAAATATATTACAGTTGTATTTCATCATCAATTTTTTTTTATCGTTACCCTGCGCATGGTGGGTCAGGGTCTTTATTTATCCAATCTTTTACCATCTATCTTATAAGTTACTATTTTAACTTTTCTCACTCATCTTTCTATTCTCTCTTTTCTATTTCATTGTTCGCTCTTCTTTTAAGCTTATCCCAATCATTCTGCATTCCATTTGCTTCTTTCATACCTCTCGCGAGAGAAGACTGCCGCTTTCTCCCGTTGTTGCTTGAAAGAGACCTGCAGTTCATAAAAAGTATCCTTAGACATTTGTTTCTTTATACATGTTTTATTTTATTTTAGTCTTTTTTATTTATTATCTATTTCCCAATTTTACAATTTCACTTCTTCCGATAGCCTTTTTCTTCCACTCTATCAACTCGTTTTGGCCTTTGGCTTCTTTGGCTATAGATGCTTTGCACAATTTCAACATGATTTTACGACTTGTAGTCTTCACTCGTCACAGAGGCAATGACATCCTCCCCGAGCCGTTTTCCATTTTCTATCCCGCCGTCCAACCTTTCCCTTACGTATAAGGGACATGAGGTCACAATGAGCACCCCTGTCTGGTTCATCGCAGAGTCACAAAGGCACAAGGGACTCCTCAAGTTTGAACCTGTGCCGGTACTCTGAGAATCCCCAGTGCCCCGTGAACATTTGGACCAAGACCGTGTCAACTCCAACCGGCGCAGTGTTTGATAACCTAACGCCACGTTTGGGAAAAATATCCTCGGTATTGAAGCCGTCGTACCTTCCACATTACCTCCTGTTACATTCGTCATCAGCCCGAGCCGTCTCTTGACAATTGTAACGGGGCAGTAGTCCTCATACGCCGGTCTTTTATTTCTCTGGGCCGCTTATTCCTTGGTCAGTTGGTCCGCCCTCTCGTGAAACTCAAGTTAAAAAAACTGTACCAAATATTTATTATTTTAAGTCTGAACACAATATATCTAAAAGAAACAACTCTCCTTTAGATTTACACAATCCATTTATTTTCATTGTATTCATTTCAATACATTGATTTCCAGCAATTGAAAGACAAAAATATTACTATTCAAGTTCTGAAAATAGATTTTACTTTCTGATTGATAAACTCACCCTTATTTATAAACCTTTGTGAATCACAATTATATCACAGTTTCATAAATATTTATACAACTAAATTATAAAACGAGGTACATCGAAAAAATCTTACAAAAGAATATGAAAGCGTTAACCAAGAACAGACAAACAGTTAAGTTTAACTCGTGTATTTAATTAGGCAAAGATACTATAATATATTATATATCATCATCATCATCAGCGGATAGTCGTCGACTTTTCGGCATAGGCCTCTCGCAAAGATCTTTACATCGATTCTTGCGTTGCCCGCATACAGCGGCTTCTCGCGACTCTCACTAGATCATGGGTACATCTTGTACATCTGAACAATATAATACATACATATATATTACTTATAGTATATGTGTGTATAAATAAAGTAATTCGCAAGACTCGTACAAAGGCCACGGTCTAACCAAACAGTACAGTTCTATCCTGTAGTACTTGGAGGTGCCTTAGGAAGTAAAATTTTCAAGATAATGCGATGAACCTTGACTCAAAGCTTCATTACTAAGAAATGTTGAATTTTTCATAATAACTTTTTTGAAGAGTAACTATTTATGAAAAAAAATATAATAAATAAAGGTAAACAAAGAGAAAGATATAATGCCATAAAGCTTTTACTTCGATAACCTTTCTCGTCGTTATTAGAACAAAAAACATTAAATAAAACTTAAAAAATAAAATACCATATCATTACCAGCCGACAGGCGTCCACAGCTGGATACAGAGCTCCCCCAAAGATCTCCACATCGATTGATCCTGCGCTGCCCGCATACATCGTATCCAAATATCTTTCAGATTTCACAGAATAAATAATGCTAGAATATATTCACGGTATTCTGCATGAAAATATTTGAGACAGAGTATTCTGGTCAACAAGCCTTGACCACATTACACCAAAGTGTATTAGCGATTCTCAACATCTCCTGCGCTTCCACTCATCACCAATATTATGTTCAGCGATATTGTATTCGTTGCTGTACAGATGAAAACAGTTCCCACATTCCCACAAGTGCAGGAGACTCGAGCAGCGCTTCCGCACTCACGTCCGACACATAACGCACTAACACGTTGACGCACGCACCGGTTGCTTTTAAACTATTTTAACTTATTGATTATTTACCACTACCCACATTAATTGCTGAATGTCACATCACAACTGACCGTCAATTTGTTCCGATAGGAAACACGACATTGCTTTACATAAACCAATTTTGGATCCAATTAGCTTCACTGATGACGCGATGCTAACAATTGTTATTAAACATTACATTAGATTTCATGTCAATAGTTATACGATTTTAAATGAATATGACAATTAGATACTCCTCTTCTCAATTATGATAATTATATAAAAGTGGAAACAGGTAATGAAATGTATTATTACCTCTCGCAGACAGTTTTCCTGAAAGTACCGTCGTAGACTTAAAACCCAAGGAAGTTTCTGTAGCCATCTATATACTTTAGGCGAACTATTAATTTAATTTCAGCAAACTCCAGATAATCTAGATTTAGAAGTTTAGCACGGCACAGCGGTTACCATTAATATAATCTCCATAAGCTAGAAATGTGGACCGAAGATTCATAATACGGTTTGTACCATATGGGACAATGATTCAATATGCGCTATCAAGGCACAGTTATGGATTTGAATCTCGGCAAGGACTCAAACTCCTCGTGTTTCTTTTTAATTATGATATAAATATCTTAATTAAATGCAGCATATTCATATGCTTAAAATATGTATAATTCTTAAATTTCTTAAAATTTTACTAAAGTCGTCTCTGCTACCGGAGCCTGTCTAGATGAGAATGGCCGCAGTTACTATTCCTACTGCCGAACAGTAAAGTTTAACTATACTGCGTTACAGTTTGAAAGTCGTTGTAGCTAGTGACATTACGGGGGTAACAAGATATGTTGACTTTAATTCTCAAGACGTCTAGCGCAATGCGACGCTGTGTATATCATCCTAACCAACACCGCATTAGAACTGTATAGACTATACATATTATTAGGCCTTTGTAACTGAGTACACAACAAATAAATGGATACTTTATCAAGTTGATTGATATAACTAGTCTTTAGTACATAAAAACAAGTACCAATAGTTGGTGATGATCGTGCCAAAACTACAGTATTACCACCATCACATCGTACATCCGTGAGGGTCCGTTAGGAATTCGTTTGTATGCGATGTATCAACATCGGGACCGCGCATAACTTTACGTTCAACGCTTCTCATACGCACAGCTTTTACGTAACTAAGTATTAAGAATACAAAGCACAATTAGAAGAGAGAGCTTCGCTATGAATATTAACATACGCACGCCAACCCACGCCGCCGGAGCAAGTATACAATTGTAAAGAAAGTTAGTTACGAATAGTTAGATAATATCTCTCTCTTCTTAACAATCATCTCATATCGTATATGCAAGATTAGATTTTCTAAATATTTATTCTGATTTGTATCCTTCTACTAATATCAAATAGTTACAATAACAATTATCTTAATGTTCAACCAGCTAGAACTAGATTTCCTCATAAGCACAGAGTCAAAAATCGTTCTGCTGATGGTTAAATACGTGGTTTTCTCTCGATGTTATTCTTCACCGGAAACTCGATGAGAGTCTATCCTGAGTATCTTTAAGATGTAACTAGCACGACCTTCTTACAAAGTAAGCTGTCACGGCATCCACAGTTATTGTTCGGTGTATCATCTGTTTGTCAGTTGGTTATGGTCGTTATATAAATGTTACTATTAATACTATTAGGAATCATCATCATCAACATTTCAACCGAATGAGACGTCCAGTGCTGGACATAGGTCTCTTGTAATATGTTCCACAAACCACGGTCTTGCACTATTTGAATTCAATGGTCCCAGGGATTTTTTGATATCCTCTGTACACTTAGTGGGGGATCTGCCAACGCTGCGGTTTCCGGTGCGGTGTCGTCATTCCAGCATCTTTACAGGGACCACTTCAGGGAGTCCGTATCTACACAGTTGAATATTAATGGGGTTGAGAGCTACTAATTCTCACCTCTCTTCGCCGCTAAGCGTGTTTGGTAGTCCATGCTCACAGTGGTACCTCGCCCCTTATAACGAGACGTGGTCCTTATAGTTGCTATTAGGAATATTTTATGAAAAATAATCTTGATTTATGCACTACAAACAACAAAAGTAACCGATCTAAATTGGGCCCGCGTGGTGACTATGGCCCATCGCCCTCATATTGAGGGTAGGCCTGTGCCCCAACAGTGAGCACGTGCTCTGCGGCTGTTATATATGCACTGCAGTATAATAGGACTGACGCGTATTTGAAAGGCTCAACTAGTTTTTTTTTTGCATTTAAATCAGTACCAATTTTACAGCGAACATTGGAAATACAGAAAAAACTACTTACAACTATCACACTGTTGTAGTTTTTATTGTGGAAAAGTACCGTAACAGGTATCGGTACGAACAAAGTCATCGGCGTAAAATAGCGTATCTCGTAAAGATGAATTCGTGCAAGTTATGGACTGTAAAAGTAATACATATTTTACGGTCGTTAAAGGTAATGATTTTTGTGGAGCCATTATACATTCAATCTGATGTTATTGCAAATTCGAGGAACGTAAATTCCCAGCCTTGAAATTATTAGGAAGAAGAACGTTGTTAATATGTGGATGGGGTGTAAAGGGTCCACCCATTATCCTACGGAGCCCAAATCAAGTACACCTGTATGCGATACACCCTGCTAAATAACAGTCGATGTTCTAACCACTCACCTACTCGCACTGGGTGAGATTGGTGAGGCTAAGGTTCAATTCTCCCTCAAAGTTGATCCATGAAGGAAGCCTATGCCGACCAGTGGGTGTTATCTGGCTGACAAGAGATAAGGGTGATAAACATGTGTATCTTTTTCTTGAACTCATCATCATCGGCCGATAGACATCCACTGCTGGACATAAGCCTCCTCTAAAGATCTCCACATTGATCGGTCCTCCGCTGACCGCAACCAGCTGCTTCCTGCGACCTTCACCAGATCGTCAGGTCATCTAGTGGGAGCCCTGCCAACACTGCATCTTCCTTTGCGTAGTCACTATTCAAGGACTTTGCTGCCCTACCGGTCGTCAGTCCTTAGAGCGTGTGTCTTACTAATGGCCACTTAACATTAGCGATTTTTTGAACTATGTCGGTGACCTTAGTTCTTCTGCGAATCTCCTCATCCCTCTTCTTCCCATAGCTCTCTGTGTGAATTGAAGCTACCTCACGAGACCCACTGTAACCGGCCACGACTTAGTTGCCATAAGACATCACATTCTTCAACTTATTTAACTTAATTTATACATTTGATACATTGCAGACAAATAATATATGTTAAAAACCTGTCTAAAATAAATATTTATTTCTACAGAAAAAATCATCCATGACAAGTATCTAGTTAGTTTATGTTCTTCTCCTTAGGTTCTTCGTTGATTGGAGGAGGTTGGTAGCCCAACATAATATACAACGTAAGTAGCTATTCCCCGCCTGCTTTGCTGGTCATAATATAGAATTAGATTTGAAATTTGTCAGAGCTATTTCCGCCCGTCCTATTAACTATTAACCTATTAACAACTCCAAATTTAATATTAGCTGACCTAACCCGGCTGGAGTATTCCTATCACATTTCAAGTCTGTAGGCCTAATGGTTGCAAATATTATAGTAATGAGTCTCTATATAGGTGGAAATCTCTTATATACAGGGTGATAAGTGATAGGTGTAAAAGATCTGGATAGGATAAGGTATAGCTCGTATCTTATCTATCTATGTATGGAATACCTCATCCGAAAATCAATTGTTCTGGAGTTATTAATTTTTTTCATATTTTTCAAAAATTTATGTCACCTTTATCTTTTGGGGTCACAACACTAGTTAACTCGTTAGATGATCTAAAGTCACGCATCATTGTTGCTGCTGATAAAATAAGAGAACAGCTCACAGGGCGAGTCACTCGATCTGACTTAAGAAAAAGGCTTCGTGCTTGTATCCGGAACCGTGGCCGTCAGTTTGAGGATAATTTTAATTAATTGTTACTTTAAACTGAATATCTAAAACGACAATAATAAGCTCGCACGTGTTACAACAAAAACTAAAGGGTCAAATTAAGGGTAATATATAGGGGTCAAATTAAGGGAAACATAATTAAGGCGTCTACTTTTATAAGTCTCTACAGTTTGATATTTCACGGTATTTGGTTTTATTACAAATATTTTTTTTTCTAATTTTTAAAAACTTTATGTACTTTCTTATACCTTGTCGGATAGGTATTGAAGTCAGGTACTTATTTATATGCTTTATACGTATTTTTTATTAATACAATTGTATTTTAAGATTAAATAAAAATGTAAGTATGACACCTTATTTTTTACTGTCACTACTTTCAAAGAACCTAATTTAGAAGTTTTAGCCTCTAAGTGATGATTATTAATTTATTTTAATAAAACAGTGATTAAACAATAATCATTACAAAAGAAATTGTAAAGAAATAAGTAAGAAATAAAATCATCGAATTTTTTCTAAGAAAATCGAGAATTTTTTGAAAAATATTTAAAAAATTAATAACTCCAGGAACCATTGTTTTTGTATGAGGTATTCCATACATAGATAGATAGGATACGAGCTATACTTTAGCCCCTCCAGATCTTTTACACCTATCGCCTTTCACCCTGTATATATGTAGATTTCAACGTATACGACGTAATTCAAATGATCCAACAATATCAATAAACAACAACAAAATAATGGTTGCTTATTGAGTGAATACCTGTTGGGACAGACATCACAACTACCTTGAACAACAAATATGGTATTATACAGACTAGACGACCTTCTAATATAAAGCCCTACCGATGTTTAAACCAATTTTGATTACTATGATAAATATATCAATTAAAACTATACATATTTACATTTATGGATTTCTATTATTTATTTATTATTAAGGAGTGTAGGTGATCCCACACAACTCATGGGAACCTCACCTGTCCGGGGTGCACCCTGCTAATTAACAAACGAAGCTGTGGTTTCCACGAATCTGCATTAGACCGGAGTGATGGGAAATGGCCCAAATCTCTCTGTATGAACCCCTAGAATCCACGGTCCTTGGTGCTGGCAGTACCGAAGGCTATGCTGACTGTGACGGTCGTTGGCAAAGCGGCAAAATCAGGGCAGCGCAGGAACAATTGATGTGGAAATCTTTGAGGGAGGCTGACATCCAGCAGTGGACGTCTCTCAGCTGATGATTTTTTTTTATGATTTTCGGATTGTTTAAATGCACTTCTCAATACAAATTTATTTATTAATGTTATATCCTAATAACAGAGACAATTATTTTTTCTTTCTAGACGCTTTTTAAACTACGTTTTATCTACGATTAAATTTTCAATATAAAAGATCATACTTTAAGATTGGAAGTAGGTAATATTAATTATAAGTCGGTAATATCATTGGAAGCTTAATGAGGTTTTTAATATTTTCTTTCATTTATAATATAAACCCCAACTGTTCCTCGCCCGCTTTGGTAACTGTAACACCCCCGCAATTCCCTTTAGGGAAGGAATGTTGTAAAATCCGTTTTTAACTAACCTGTACTCGGCAAAAGGAATATTCCTACTGAATTTCAAGACTAAGCCTTTATGGTTTTAGAGATACCGCGATGAGTCTGTATCTACGTAAATGGAAATATATACATAATGAAAATGGGTTTTGTTTGTTCGCCACTCACGCGAAAATAAGTGAACGTATCGACATTGAAACGTAACCTCTCGACGCGGAATGCTTTGTAGATGGTTATACACTATTTATTATTTGATTTTCATAAATACTACATTTTATTTCTAATTGACTTTTACAAACATTTTCACTTCGTGTTATTTATGCGGTTGCTATAGTAACGGTTGGTATAGTAAGTCATTTGCGGTTGCGGTAGATCTCAAGGAACATTTCAAGTTTAATTCAATTTACGGCCAGCAAAGCAATCGGGAAACAGTTAGTATTATATATATATAATATATAAGTAAAATAGATCGATCAAGTCTCTACATAATGATATCCTAAAACAGCAACATTCATTGTTTTTTTTTAAATTTATTGTATTGAGGAAAGTTGAAAGTATTATGGTAATTTTATGTGCACATTTACCATATACTACACGGAAAGCATTGTAAGTAAATCTGCTGCGACTGAGAACAAGGTTTATTGCAAATCGTGTTTGAACACTTACCGTATTACCATAGGATGGTAATAAACAAAATATATTATATAAAGTCCTTAGCATTAAAAAAATAACGTTTGATTTTATTTGGAAAAAATACATATACATATATAACGAAGAAGCGAGCCAGTCATCTTCTAAAGGTAAGAGGTGGGATGATAAAAAATGCATATCATTATATGTATCGTTACCGTAGTAATTTCATAACGTCACAACACACATACAGAAATGTCTACACACTACTGTTTGATGGAAAAAATAGCAGCTGTGGTGATATCTATCTAGATGATCTCCGAGAATAAAGACCTACCATCAGTGAACATAATAGTACTCTAAGATCTGATGGCGGCTAGCAAATTCATCAAAGGGAAAATCTCCTTTAAGTAACGGATAGAGAAATAGTATAAACATATCACCCTGATCATTTAAACCCGGAAGCCGCTTTGGTTGCTTTCGTTATCCGTGTCGATCGTATATATTCTTAGACGGTGTCCGGAAATAAAGATCTACCATCAGTGAAAATATATCACTCTATAAGCATTAATTACGTAATACATATCATAAATCGTCATCTCATCGTCTTTGAATGAATAATCTTTTATTTTTCATTCAATTTTTCTATACAAGCTCTCAAGGACAGGAAATGTCTTTAATTTTCTTACTTTTGTTACTTCCGCATACGTGTGAAGAGACTGTTTCTGAGAATAAATCTTGCTACAATTAAATAATAAAAGCTACGTGTCTAAATTCTAACAATTGTCAGATTTCACAAAAGACTGATTTGAAATCAAATAAAAAAAACATTGTTTTTAACTCTTACATAAGTACTTCTTAGTTAAGTTTAAGTTTCGTATAATTTATTAACAGAGTTCATAGAAATACCTAGCTGTTCCCCGCCCGCTTTGCTGGCTTTGACACCAACCGCAACTCCCTTTAGGGTAGGAATTTAATAAAATCCTAACAAGCGCAACGCTGTTAGCATACCAAACACTCACCATCAAGTGAACGTCCCGTTCGTTTCGATTAATGAAAAAAATCGATATATTATATAATCTGGTGGTGCACACTGCTGATCAACAAACGCGGCTCTGGCTCCCACCAAACCCTATTGGGCGAGTGTGATAGGAAATGGCCCAAATCCCCCCAATATGAACTCTTACAAACGCGGGGAGCTTTGGAAGTGGCCTGTCCTGCAGTGTACATCTATCGGCCGGTGATGATGATGTACCGAAATACCTTTTACATATTTGAGGACTAACTGTAAACTGCCTGCCTTATTAGCTGTAACATTCCTCCAATTCGGAAGGAATTATGTAAAATAGTCTTAGCTGATCTATACTAGGTAAAAAGAACATCCCAACCAAATTTCAAGTCCTTAGGCCATATGGTTAAGATATTGTCATGAGTCGTCCATAAATCGAAACGTCTTCCTACAACTATACTAAAATAAAACATGAATTGACACACCGAACAAGCGTGCTCGCTATGATGTGATGGGGTGGATCATCCATCGAAAACAACCCTTACATTAAATTTCACACTATGTCTGTGTAGTCTCGGATTACACAAAAACCTAACACGTGTACCGCTGAGGGTGTAGAAGAAATGATCGTTGCAGGAAGTCGCTGCAGCGCTCATAAATTTGTATTAGCAATAAACTTATAGCCACATTGAAGCGGACCGTCGTAAAGAAACCGTGTTTTATTACTTATCACAAGTTCCCAGTAGCGTCCGCGAAAGTTCACATACTGCGGGGCATGTAGCTGTAAGTACCCTGCTCCTATACAGACGACCTCTCGTGTGTGCTGTAGACAGGCGTGTGCGACAGAGAGGATACAGTAGTATGTGACCTTGATATGTATGGATGAGAGAGCCACATCGGGTCGCTGCGATGTGTGTGCGTTCGAGACTACTAAGGCGACAGGAATCCATAGAGATCGCTCCAGCACGAATTAAGCTAAACTAACCTTTATTACGACGGCGTAAGGATCAAAATCGATTGCATATCTATAAGCTTAAAATTAAGCTAATCCTATTTGAACGCAGACTATCCTTTCTAACCACGAGCGCGTAAAAAATTCACACCTTTACTTCTGCTGTTGAAATGTGTACATATAAAATTATTATAGCCGTGATAGCTCAGTTTGTAATGCCCTTATACGTGTTGAAGAGGCGTGGATTCGATGCCTGTTAATCTGAAATTATATATGAGACTGAAAGCGCTGTTGCTTCTGCCTCATTACTAAATTTATGATAAA
This sequence comes from Ornithoptera priamus, assembly GCA_029034505.1. Lineage (NCBI taxonomy): Eukaryota > Metazoa > Arthropoda > Insecta > Lepidoptera > Papilionidae > Ornithoptera > Ornithoptera priamus. Next base: position 2,791,181 of record JARDWD010000508.1, on the reverse strand, counting down.
AAATATTGACAGTTTATACCAGTGACACAGATTCATGACATGTGTGTATATATCATATAAATGTTTTTTTTTTTTGCCAATCACTAGAAAACTAGTGAACGTATAAACACGGGAATATAACCATTCGACGCTGAATGATTTGTAGATGGTTATAGGATATTTATTTTTTGAATTTCATAGATCCTTCATAATTTCATTTCTAATTAACTTTCATAAGCATTTTCTATTCGTGTTATTTATACGGTTGCTATAGTAACGGTAGGAATAGAAATAATTTTATATCACGGCCAGCAAACATTGCGAAGAATAGCTAGTATTTACATATATATAAAATATGTACATATTTGTTTCCTTTTATATATCTTATTGATTAATTTCATTTCGTATTATTTATGCCGTTGCTATAGTAACGGTTGTTATCATATGAGGTCTAATGCTATGAAGCAGTGAATTATATAAAAACAATGACAATAATTACATATATACTACAAAAAAACCTGAATACAGTAAACTTATAACTTGCTGTAAACTTAGGTTCAATTTCGATAACTAGGACGCAGCTGACATTTTTTTTATTCTACGAAGCCACGGGATGAGACTTTCACTTCATCTTAAGTGATATGGCTACCCTAAATAACGTCGCCCTAGTTAAGATGATAGCCACCACCACCTTAAGATATATCAAGTCTCTTCAGGCGAGTAATTACACTAACTACTAAGCCCTTTAAACCGGAACACAGCGATGATTATACACTACTGTTTGTCGGCTGCAATAGGCTCTGCGGTGGTATTTACCTATACGGTTTCCGGCAACAGAGTCTGTCTCCCAGAATCGATAGTTAATGAAGTAATTACTTGGAATCTGATTCAGAGACCGATTAGTGGATTCAGAAGGCATTAGTGGCTGTAACTGCCTGGTGCGGTTGCATCACCTGATCCTCATCCAGACGAGATTTGTCTGAAGTTCAGTCAACGGTATTGAATTGCCGGAAATGGATGATGAATTTGGTTAGAAACTTAACGTACTGGCGCAGACTGTCTGTGCAAACGTTACTGTATTCCGGCTTGAAGGGCGCTGTGACCAGTCTAATAACTGGCCTAACGAGACTTAACATGTTACGTCCCAAGGCGACGAGCACAATCCACTTACCCTCAGGTGAACGTCTCGCTGATCTCATCGCTTTGCTGAATAAAAAAAAAGTTTCGTTCACATCAATAATTTTAACAGCTACAACGACCTTTAAACCAGAGCACAGTAATGTTTGCACACTACTGTTTAGTGACGTAAATAGAAGTATACCGTATACCAGTTCCTGCGGTGGAAACTTGCCATCATTGACAAATAGTGGCTAATGTAACAAGTACAACTTAACACCATCCGAACTCACTTCACACGTAGGAATCGAATCTAGGGCTACCTAATTACAGGTCAATGGGGTCATCCGCTACACTACAAAGTTATTTTAGTTAAGTTGTTCAACAGCCAATTCTCGTCCTTACTGTTGAGGCATAGGCCTACCCTCAATATGTGGGCGATGGGCCATAGTCACGGTGGCCCAATGCGGATTGGTGGCTTCACACACACCTTAGATGTTTTCCTTCACCGTTTGTATTTCGCTGTTGTTGCTAAAGTTCACAAATGTACATAACTTAAATATTAAAGTCATCGGCACATGCCGAGATTCGAACCCGCACCCTTCGGAGTGAAGGCCGCACGCTCTAACTATAAGACCAGCGAGCTACTACACTTATTAAGTTTAAAGCAAACAAACTTACTTTTCACCTTGCGATAGTTAAGCAGCTGCCAACCCGACGTGAACGTGTCGCAAATGCCAATTAGGCGATTTTAGAGCGATTCTGTGCCGGAGTAAGTACGTTTGACACGGATAACGAAAGCAACTGAAGCGACTTCCGGGTATAAATGATCAGGGTGATATGTTTATACTATTTCTCTATCCGTTATTTAAGGGAGATTTTCCCTTTTGATGAATATGCCCGCTGTCATCACATCTTGGAGTATACTATGTATACTGGTGGTATGAGACCGTGGGTACCGACGCAGCGCCTATTTCTGCCGCCAAACGATGGCATGGAAGCATTACTGTGTTCCGGTTTGAAGGGCGTTGTAGCTAGTGAAATTACTGAAGATGCAATCAAAATCTCATGTCTCAGCCGATGAGCACAATGTGGTGCTGTGTATACCATCCTAACAAGCGCCACGTTATTATAGACAGACGAATCACTTACCATCAGGCGAACGTCCCGCTAGTCTCTTTACTTAATTGAATAAAAAGTATATACAGTTACAAATATAAATACATCTTTATACTCTAATACTATGCACTACCTACTGCTGCTCCAGATTTTGGTGAAGACAGGAAGCACTGAGCTTGGACCTGTTTTGAGAGTAAGTTAGGTAAATTTTTTCCTTCACCTGATAATAAGTGAGTTGCCTGCTCATAATAATATGACTTTAGATAGGATGTTATACACTACATCACATTGTGCTCGTCTTGAGATAGGATATTAAGTCCTATTATGTTAGTAATTTCACTACTTACTTCCGCCCTATAGTCTCAGGCTATTAAGAATATGATAAGTTAAGCTCTACCTGTCATAGGTGACTAAAAGAGTATTGAAGGTGGGGGCCCACATTGCCCGCTAACCGAACCTCTCGTATTTGCCGTAGCATAGCGAGGGTGCAGGTGAGGGTTACATCCTTCCTGGGAAGTGCTCAGTTATTACTACCGAACAGGTTTTAGTGGGTATATTTCTCACATACTTTCTCCAAGAAAAGTTCAGTGTTCAGTTATTTTAAATCTAATTTACTTAATTATTATTTTATATTTAGAGTAGGCAATAATAAGATGAAATGAGGATGGTGATAAATGATTACTGTTCTTGTCTATGGTTTCTCATTTAAGAATATACTGAGTCCCGGATATATTTTTTTGTATCATCTTTATTCTTATATGGACTTCAGTAAATTTTAAACGTCAAAGACCATTTAAATATAACTACAGAGTTCTTTTCCTCCATCGAACAGTAGTATGTAAATATTACTGTGCTCTGATCAGTTATGAGCTGTCGCCAGTGAATTTACTGAGTTGACGAAACACACTAAAGAATTATAATTTTCAGGTGCTGTGTAAACATTCTAACTAATACTTACAACTAGTCAAATATTATGCTCTTATTATAGCTGGTATTTGAAAAAAATAATGTACTTTGTATAATAAAAAAATTATTAACAATTATCCTATAAGTAGCATTTAATTGGAGTGACTAAAGGTTACTGCAGGTTTCTCGCGGGACTGACTCATAGTTTTCAGAATGCTCAATTCGAAGGCTTTCAGTAGAAATCCACCTGTTACTTTCGACTGCCCTAGTTTATGACTATATCGCTGATGGTAGTTACTTAATTTGAACTTTAAAACAATTTTAGACGATACATATACAATATAATAAAATCCTTTGTTTAGGTCTCCCCTAAAATGGAAGGAATTTATATGATTATTTATTTATCTGTAAATCTGAATATGAAATACTTAACAACTAAGTAGATAAGCAATTATTCATACAATAAGTTTTTCTGGTATAGTGTCTTTCCTAAAAAGCTCTTTACAACTTTATATAATGTTTTTGTATACTTTACTTCGTCTGTTGCTTTATATCTCAACTTGAATCGAAGCTGCCAAAAAATTAATATAACTATATTATGTATTAGAAAAGTGTATTTAAACTTATGATTACTTAGTTTACCTTTATTCCTAAATGGAACAGCTTCCATAAAAACGTATTCGATGTTTGCAGTTTTTTAAAAGACTTTCACACCTTTCACACCTGCAAGTTTGAAGTTAAAAATAAGTTTTCCAATTTCAAAGCCCCCATAATAATGTACTTAACAAGATCAGACTTAGTCCCGAGTGTTTTGTATGTAGCATATATTAAATTATATGTTTGTATGAAACATTTCCTACTTTATTAATAAACTTGCATCGGAACTGGTTAATAGTTTGATATTGTGCAAACTTCGCGGATAACTTCAAATATAATACGCTCTAAGCTTTCTTTCAAAGAAGATATCATGATTATATAACTATACACTTTCCACTTACTTATTTTGAAGGAAGTAGTTTGTATTATATATTGTCCAGTTCAAAAAGACTAATATTATGTATCTGTAGCTCGTAAGAATTCAACCTATTTCCGACCATCACTGCTTTTCCTTGCTAATATTATACAAATAGAGTAATTATTATAAGTATATTTTCAAAAGAGAAAATTTATAAATAATAATAGGAAATGTATGATACTATTTTTTACGTAAACATTAATATATATAACCAAACCAACATTAATGAAGTATTAACAACTAAAGACATATTAACATAATTATATTATACATTTTATTGCTAGTGTGTACGTTTTCAGCTACCATATTGGTTAATAGACTAAAATATATTATATGTTAAATCAATAAAACATATAGATGCAAATAATTAAATTCTTTCGATAACAAAATATCAAAATAACTCTTTCGTTATCTATTGCTATAATAGAATGTTATTAGGAATTATTTCGATCTATCCTCTAAAAAGGTTACATATACAGGTCGATTGGTAGACCTCCTCGTGTTCTTGTTTCCTTATTATCACATGTCTGCCCGTTACGAATTCCGTATACACATGTCATCCTTATTACAAACACATACGACGTACGGGTAAGAACCTCCTAAACATGCGGTAGTAGCAACTCATAGATATAAAGATCTGATGCTATCCCTTTCTAACGTAACGTTAAGCGGAACGATAGAGCGAAACGGACATAGGGGACGTAACGTGTATAACGTATAACGCACACATATACACATACGTTTCTGGATACGTGTTACGTACGGGAGCGCTAGGCTAGACTCGCTGCGTGATTCTTATACCCTAGTACTTTCTAAGAACATCTAATGCCGCTAAGAATTCTAACCTAACACCACACATTGAAAAGGTGAATCGTGAGAAGGTATTTAAGTTATTGTTGGGTGGAGTTAGAAATCAAAGATTCCTTTATTAAGAAGTACATTCAATGTAGTTTTTTACTAACATAGTTTTTTTTTAATAACTTATCTTAAAGATTAATATGAAATATTTTATGTAGTTCATTCGCTATTGCTACTTAGGATGTTATACAGAGCACCACATTGTGCTCGTCGCCTTGGGACATAAGACATTAAGTCTCGTTATTTTAGTATTTCACTAGCTACAGCGTCCTTCAAACCGGAACATAGTGATGTGGATAGTGATAATAATCTAGCGATAACTGTCCTCCATCATTATCAATAAGTGAGTTCCCGTTTGGAGCTTGTGAATTTTAGGATTTAAGTGTTACGAGCATTATGGTATATCATTCTAACAACCACCGACATTGTTGGCAGGCATGTATGTCACTTATTATTAAGTGAGGAATATATACTGAGTCATATTTTTACGGCTCACCTTGTAAATAAATAACTTGTTGAATTACCTGTATTTTTTTTATGTTATTATTGGAAGGAATTTATAAATAAATATAAATTTTACCCAAGGCATCAATACTTCGTCACCAATGGAGGTAGATTAAAATATTTATTTATTATAGATATTTGTTCTTAAGAAAGTAAACTACTACGTCTACTTATTAAAGCTTTGCTTTACTATAAAATTTGTTGAAAACTACTTTGCTGGCAACGTTTTCTAATAAACAAGGAATTCATCTATATATATAATAATACATTTACACCTATGTTACTCATGACTATATCTCTGGAACCCTAAGTCTCTGGAAACTTTGAAATGTAGTAAGAATATTCCTTTCACTGTGTTATAAGTTCAGAATAATTTTACAAAATTCCTTCCCCAAACGAAATTAGGGGATGTTATACCCAGCAAAGCAACTGGTTTAGCAGCTAGTCATATATGTTGACTACATCATTACCTGCTGATCAACGTACACTGCTAGACTGCCTCCTCCAAAGATTTCCACATCGATCGTGTAGGGAGTGGGGATAAGGAGAGATTTGGGCCAATTCCCATCACGCTGGCTCAATGCGGATTGGTGGGAACCAGATCGTCGTTTATGGTTGCATCTACGAGCAGGTGAGGTTGTCTTGGATCCGGTGACTTGTATTGCGTGATCCTTACACCCCTACACATTATATATTAATTGATAATAATAAAATTTGTATACAATCATAGCTCCGTTTTACTATATATAAATATATAATCATCAAAGAATATCATTTTCTAATTAGACATAAATTATCTTTTAAGTAAGCATGTATTACAAACATGTGACTAATTACTTGCAATAAGTTATTAGCAAGTAACAAAGTTGTTATAGCTGCGAATAAACAACGCAAGTGGTAATGAAGATATAAAACGTCTAAGATATCTTCAGTTGTGTCTTGTGCATTGTTTCTGTCCGTGTGTTGCCACTTTCTCTGAAACAGTTACTCTGTACATATATTAGCAGTTAATACATGTAGATAGATGTTAATTAAAATAAGTAATTAAACAAGCGTATTGCTTTTTAGGTGTCCTAGCATCTAAGTAATGAAGAACTGTAAAACTGTGGACGATATTATCTAAATATTATTACAAATTATTACTAACATGAAATCTAAGTTATAATAATTTAACCACCTTACTTATGACGCAGGGACATGACACCTGATCATCGGGCTATCAATCAAAGTAGCACAGCAAGCGATGGAGAGAGCCATACCCTGCGCTGTCCTGTACATCTAAGGTACCATAAACTATTATATATTTTTTTCAGGCCTGATTAATAATACCGTCAGTTCTTAATTTCTGTTGAAGGTTTATATTTATTTCAGTTTATATTTACTGCTTAACTTTCAACAAAAAAGTTTTTGTGGTGGCAACATGAGGAGATATTTAAAGTATTGCGATAAGCAAATATTCTCCACCCTTCAAATATATTTGCACAGCTCAGCAACATCTGTCACGTACTGGGTTTAAGCCCACAACACTTGGCGCTGGAAATTGCGGGGATCCCACTTAACTACGCTATCTGCTCTGAACCCAAGAACGTGAGAACATTTTATAATTTTACCTTTGTATCCGATCCGATACGATTGCAGCGCTGCATCATCTTCATTATATCTAATGTGACTATTGACCAGAGATGGAATAGATGTAAATCGGTTTGCGGTTAGGATTGGGAAATTGAGAAACCTCATTCGCTCGCGCATTGGAATTGCTATTTCATTGTAGGATACTGAAGCCAGCAGTGGTCTGAAACTAACGTAATATAAAACTTCGCACAGTTTAACTAAGATCTGCCTGAAAGTTAAGCTTTAACAAACTATTCACAGCACGAAGTGGGGGTTGTTATCTGAAGGTAACTGTTCAAATAAATAACCTAAAATAGTGAAATTTTAAAGTACATGTTATCAGAGAAGAGTACATTAATATATTTTTTTAATACTAAAACTTCTATGTAGTATACCTATAATTCCTTTTGTTACTCCATTATCAACTCATTAAGTTACATATATAATAGATACTTTTACTTTAAACCAGGTATAGCTTAATAATAAATAATTTAAATAAATTTAAAGTAAAAAATAATAATAATTAATATGGTTAGGCAAAATCGGTAAATTGTTATTATTTTTATTCCTATAGATGTTTAGAGCGGCTGTTGGTTGCTGAGAGGATAATCATGCTTAGGATCTTCGGCCCGACCAAAAGTGAGGACGGTAGAAACGAGCCCGATGCAATATTGAAATCTAGAGGCTGTCTGGCGAATCGAATATCATGGGAGAAGCCAAAGCCCACAGACTTAGTCGGATAGAGCTAATTGCTAAAGATGGGAGACGATTAGCCGCCGACCTATCGATCATCTCAAGTATCGCGGGAAAAATAATAATAAAAGATATCCTGTTTCTAGGGGAAAACAAGGTTATGTAGGGTTTCTACCCACTAAAACCTCCTTGGTAGTTTCCCTCAGTGCATTAGGAGGGGCGCCGGGAACTAATACGGAACACAGCAGTGCCCTCCTTCACTCTGACTAAAACATCTCACGGAAGGGCAAAGTCCTCCTTAGCGCTGTGCTATGGCAAATACAAGACCACCATGCATTTGCCGTCCTCCTAAGGCTCTTTTTTTTCAGCTCTGAAAGCCCCTGCCTTCAAGGCTCTCTTTTAGTCACCTTGTATGATAGGCTAGCTAAGTCGTATGCTTAATAGACCGAGACTACAGGGTTAGAGCTAGACCTACGCGAGCTTCAACAAGTGGACGGGCAAGAGGCAGTGCGAGAGAGTCCACGCTGGCGCTCTCTTGTGCCGGAAGTCAAGACTCACTTTAGGTCGCTGCGCCAGACGAGTAAGTATAGATATTTAACTAACAAATCGGAATAGTAAAGTTAAACAATGCCAAACATTACATCGAAAATATTCCAAATACATTTAAGTTAATTTTGAATTTTTGATAAAACAACAGTGAAAGTAATAAATATGAAATATTAGGAAAACACAATTTTACTTTTACACACGAGATAAAAACTATTGATAACTAACTACCTATCTATAGATTGATAGTAAGCAATTCTATTCTCCTCTTTGAATCTCCATCAAAATTATTCAGGAGGAAAGACATTAATATAATAATTTTGCGAGCCACATCTAAATTTCTAAACTTTTTTTATCTTAATTGCACGATGAGACGAATGGAACGATCACCTGAAAGTGAGTGATATGCCCGCCCGTAAAAATATGGCGCCAGTTAGGCTGATACTGCACTATACTACGCTCGTCGCCCGAGACATATATTGAGTCTCGTTACCCTGGTAATTTCAATAGCTCCAGCGCCATACATACCGAAATACAGTAATATTTGCACACTACTTTTGAATCAATCATCATATGTTGCTAATAAAAAAAAACGGTATATACAGATGTGATTATCACCAATGAATATCACAGCTGATTTATAGTAGCAATATTGTTTGCAACTTAAAACAAACTTTCTTACTTTTTTTTACTTGATTAAGCGACGAGATGGGCGTGATATTAACCTGATGGTAACTGATACGCCTGCTCATAACGTGGTGCTAATTAAGACGACATACACTAAACGGTGTTGCGATCGTAGGCTTCAAGACTTAAGATGTCAATTTCACTAGGCATAACGTTCTTCAAACCGGAATATAGTAATGTATAGACGTGAAGATATATAGGAGCTGAGGTGGTACTCACATAAATAACATCATCACCATCAGCCTATAGACGTCCACTGCTTGACATAACCCTTCCTATAGATCTCCACATAGATCGGTCCACGGTTAGCATAACCTGCTGTACTGCCGAGCACTAGGAGCTATCATCTATAAGGGATCGTATAGAGGGATTTGGGCCGTTTCCCACCACGCTTGCCCACCATTAAAATGTCTATTACCTACCTATCCTAAACTATAAAAATCAAAAACATACAAAAAGTTAGATTTACTCATTCAATACAGGGCTACAGAAGAACTGTTCCTCATACAGGTATAAACAGCTCCCATCGTTCCCACTGCTGGGACTAGTACATAAGTTATAATATTTTTTGTAAAAACTAACCTCTTCGGTTGTTTCTCGTATTTGCTCCTTTAAGAACGTCGACGCGTTTTAAAACGAGTAAAGACGAACTTGTCGCGCCTCTTTATAAGGAACACTCAAACTCAAGGGCACCTGGTTGTCGACATCAAATGAAACACTGTTCAGAGCATGATCATGGAATCTCGTTTAAGGTCACTTTTTTCGTTAGTTTAATATTTTTTAACCACTAGTGATTCCAATTGAACTGAAAACTTCATAAACATGTAAATCTAATTCTTTTGAGGTGAAGCTTATAAAGAAAATTTTAAAGCATGTTTCATCTCTCTCTCTCCCTAGCTATTATCCCACATGGTGGTGGAGTCAGCTTTCCTTATTTCTCCTCTCCACTTCGCTCTCATCGTCAGTCACTTGACACTCATGCATGTCTCTTGACACTTAATTTTTCCACCTTGTTTTGGGTCAGGCAGATTAAAGCATGTTTCATACCAAAATATTACTTCGTTTCAGTAGAAATATTACTAGGATTTCCAAGTAATGGTAAAATATTTTAAGAGTACAAAAGACTTTACTTACTGTACAAAGCAGAAGATGTTTGCGTAAGGATTTTTGAAAAGGTTTACTTCAACCGTTTTAGAAGAAAAGGTATAGTAATGATAAAATTAAACTTCAACTGGTGGTAGGTCTTGAGATACCACCCCAGCCTCTATTTCTGCTGCCAAAGAGTAGTGTGCAGACATAACTGTGTTCCAATTTGAAGGGCGCTGTAGCCAGTGTAATTACTGGGGTAACTAGACTAACATTTAATGTCTCAGGCGACGAGCGCAATGTGGTGTACGTTGTTACGGGCGAGCATATCACTTACCATCAGGTGAACGTGCCGCTTGTCTGATCGTTTAATTACATAAAAACTTTAAACAGTAGATTATTGGTGTAAGCTTAATGGTAGCTCAAGACTAATTTCTTTCAATAGCTTAAACTTACCATGACTGAGGCATCCTAAGAACAGGACCCCGATGAGTTGCGCCAACATTGTACAATGTTTACTGTACTCCGGTTGCTGATGGTACAGTTTGCGGTCTCCGTCGCTTCATTGGTATGGTGTTGACTGTACACTGTATTTCACTTTAGTAGCGATCGTTTTTCTCTTATTAACACTTGATTTATCAACAACCCCACACAACACTAACACTCGGAATGAAGTGGTGTTAAAATCTGAAACAAAATTAAAATACTTTAACGTTTGACTGACACTATTGCTATTTATAATTATATTTATTTATCGATCATCATCATCATCATCATTTCAACCGATGGACATCACCCGCTGGACATAGATCCACAAACCACGATCTTGTTCTGTTGGAATCCATCGGCTCCCAGCGATTATTTTATCTCCTCTGTCCAACTCGTGAGGGGTCTGCCAATGATCAATTTACCAAATTATCAATCATTAAAGCATATTATAAACTATACGACTATATTAATTTATGTATATAAAAGCTCGCTCCTTGCTCATCACGAGATCTCCGAAACAGTTACAAGTATAGACTCAAAATTTGGTAGAGATACTGATTCTGCCATTCAAAGGTCAGATAAAAATGTAGTTTACAAAATTACCTTCGCGAAAAGGAATAGCAGGAATGTTGCGGCCAGCAAACGGGCGAGGAGCTAGAAGAAGAAAGAGAGCATATTCTATACATGGATCTACTGCCAAATGGTTTTTGATTGTTGAAGAGAATTCTAGTTCTGATCTATAGATCATTATAATGTTCTTAACGAGTTTATTGTTGTCAGTGCATTTTATATAATACTATTATTTCATAATCAATCGTTAGCTTGATTGATACTGAAATTTAAAGATTATGTACAGTACTTCCAGATCGTGGCATAAAATTCAATACTAAATCTAACGTAAGTTTAACTTTTAACCACAAAACTCCTATCGATATTAGTTAAGCGCGTATGGAATATGCTTTCATAGAAAATACTAAAATTGTTATAAACGGTCCATTTTCAACGGCGATTATCTATAATTCTTACCCAAAGGGAAATTTCTAATGCGTTTAAGTATATTAATCTCTGATTACAAACCAGCGCACAGATTCACACCAGCCGCGGGCTTTTTGTAAATGCCGATCAGGTTTTCTTCGATCTACTTTATTACAGTAACATAGCTAACGAGTCTTTGAAAACAATGTATCTTAATGTCAAAAAAATTGTTAAATACTGTCAACGCATTTGATGATACCACATTAATACCATATTATATCTTAAAGATGCTACAAATTATCTGAAAGTTTTAATAATATTATTGTTGAAGATCTGTATCGAAAAGGATTAAATCTTTAGTTAAATATCTCTTCTTATCCCTAGATAATTGTGATGTGTGTGTGGACACATAAGACAAATAGACAGAGAATATAAAAAACGTAAATCATCGATGTGTACAGATATGGATGTTGGTTATGTTGAAATCTTCTTCTTCTTCTTCCTCCGGCCCTTTTCTTAGCTATGTGTGGTCTGCATAGTATGTATTGCTCTTACATATCCCTCTATCAGCTGTCATATCTGAATTCACGCTCTTCTTATCACGCTATGTTCAAATAAACAATAAAAAAACGTTATGTACAATTGAAAATTTGAGAATGTTTGCTATAACTCCTTTTTTAACTGTCAAACAGGTGTATTCAACCTTCTTGAAAGTATAAGTGGAATTTGATTTCACGTCTGGATTTAAGGGTATAAGCAGTCCTCTCAAACGGGTGGAGGTGAAACGGAACTCTCCTGGTTGTAAGCGATATTCGCGAGTACTGAACACAGCATTATACTATCTGCTGTTAGATGTAGCAAGTTAAGAGATGTGCAAGTAAGTTAAGACATTACAATTTTTAATGCATGTAAAATACCGCCTATTATTCTCAACGGTGACGTATTTCCTTATAATAGTAAAGTTAAGAATCTAGGTATTTACATTAACTCCTGTCCAACGAGAGCACCGCAAGTTAACGAGGTCAGCAGAAAGATGTATGGGGCTGTAAGTTCCTGGCGCAGACTCCGCAATTTTATTCCAACAACCACTAAGGTTGCGCTTGCTAATTCTCTTCTTCTGCTTATTCTCGACTATGCCGATGTTTGCTATCTTGACTTAACTGAAGCGCAGCTTGATAAGCTTGAGCATATTCAAAATTTGTGTATACGATTCATATCTAAGTTACGCAAATACGTTCACATCTCTGAATTTCGCAAAAAACTCAAGTGGCTGCCAATCCGTCTTCCCAGGAATACTCACATTTTCTCTATTCTATACAGGATATTGTGCAATCCTCTAACACCTTCCTACCTAAAAAATCAATGCGAATTTATTTCCGATTGCCACAGTCGTACTCTTCGCTCTTCAATAAACCTTTCCCTTCGCATCTCCGTACATTCCTCTTCATTTTTCCAAAACTCTTTCTCCGTCACGGCGGTTCGCTTATGGAACTCTTTACCGAACCATATTCGTTTCGCCAAATCCCTATTTTCTTTCATAAGATACTTAAGTAACTACTATCATAAAGTTTAAATTATACATTCTATCTAATTATGCTATTGCTTGCATCTGTCACCAATCGTTTTAGTTTTTAATTATTTAGTGCACCACCATCTTATCTTTGCCCTTTGTTCACATCTTCCTTTCCAATGGGTTGTCAGAAAGAAATTGCTTTTGGAGCAATAAGACCGCCCATTGCACATTTATGTATATATATAATGTATTCTATATCTTGTAACTGGTGTACAATGAAGGATAAATATATAAATAAAGTATTCTAACCTTTGTGGTATAGTATAGATACAATTTTACTTTATCTATGGACTGACACATGATATTAATTTCATGGTATTAAGTGAAAATGAGACCGCCGATGGTAAAGTTTGCTAAAACTCGGAACACGGAAATATTTCTATTATGGCAGATTTATAATATGATAATTAGCAAGGGTCGATTAAACCCTATCACTACCAGTGTGCGTATAAAATCGATGCCTTTGGTACCATTAAATGCTGCACATCCGTTTCGGAGTGAAATGTGGACGTTTTAATGAAAGAATAAATTGTACGCGCGGAATCAAAACCTAGTTCGCTGCGTTCGTTAAATTCTTTGATGTAGGTTGTGAGAATTCAAAGTATGTCGCTTTTTTTTACAAGCTTCAGGTCGCTTTAAAAACTCAAATATTTTTGTGATGATGGATGACAAAATGAAACGATGTGATGAATTTTTTAAATAATTCCAAAAGTATTTTTAAGAATCTTAAATAGTTAATGTTAAAGGACAATTGATGACCAAAAATACATATTATGAGTCTTACGCGATAAATGTCACTAGACAATGTTCATTATTATAAAGCCTTAAAAGGAAGAACTTGAAGACCTGTTAAAACTTTATGAACAGCTTATTAATATTCACATGTTCAGCATGGATGAGTAGAAGACAAAGATATAAAAATAGAACATACTTCGATTACTCATTCTGTAAGATATTGCTTAAAGTGTTTTCACAATACTTTGTTATTCTACAAGTAATAATAAGACTAAATAAGATATCATACAAGCTCCAGGGGTGTAAGGGCTCTAAGGGCTAACCACCAAACAGCATTGGGCTGGCGTAATTAGAAATGGCCCAAATCCTCCCATATGAACCTTTACAAACAACGGCACTTTGTGTCCGGCCATGTGGGCAGCGCAGAACCGATCTATGGGAGGATCTTTGGGGAAGGCTTATGTTCATCTATCGGCTGATGATGTTCAAGCGCCATTTAAACCAATACACAGAAACATCTACGCTTCAATTTTTCGGCGTAAGGAAGTGCGGAGATACTAAACTATATTTGATAATAGAGATCTAATAGTAGGGGTGTAAGAGGTCTCGCACAACAAGTCATGGGACCCAAGTCATTTTCAACTTGTCGTGGTGTATCCTGCTAATCAACAGACGAGGCTGTGTCTCCCATCAAGTCACATTTGTGCCAACGTGGTGGGAAATGGCTCTAATCCCCCCATATGAAACCCTACAAACAACAGGACCGATATATGCAGGTATTTCCGGGAGAGGCCTATGTCCAACAGTGGACGTCTATCGGTTGATGGTGGTAGATCTACCTGTAATAAGCAGTCACCATAATAAAAATAAATGATTTCTTCCAATCAGCAACAACTCATACAGTGTATGACAGTTTAGAATTGTTTTTGTTTGTCTTCTACATTAAAAAGAGCAACGGCTGTGAATCTAACTTCTGACAGCGTGATATCCATCAGTACAGACGCATCAGGATCGTCTCCATCAACATCGGCTGTCCACATGATTTTCCGCTTTCTCAAAGAGTGCTTGTTTATTACCACTTCGGTGTCGTTTGTTACGAGTAAAATACCGGCGGTAACCGCGTCGCGAGCCGTGAAAGTTGGAGGTTTACCGCAAACCGTCCACGCTCTAACGCAAACGTCTGCGTTACATCGGATATAAATCCACGCGATTTTTTTTTTTTATATATCAAACATTCCCATTTGAAGAATGTTAGTCGCTTTTGATGTTTACCGATGCGTTTGATTACAACGATTTCTATTCGGTTAAAAAATTGTTTACATTTTTTTGATTTTACAGCTATAATTATTATAGAATTTTGTAGGTTGAAACAACTATTCGCAATAGAATAAATTATCATAATAATGATAAGAGAGGACTTTTTATTAATCTGATTATACGAGCCATTACCTCTTTATTTGTGCAGCCAAAAATTATTCCCCCAATTTTATAAAGGTAATGGAGAACGGAAACGGAATGGATATGTTGTAAAGCTGGAAATCGAAGATTGAGATGGCCTATATTTAGTAGTGGAAGTTAATAGCATGAAATGATGATGATGATGATTAAAGAGCAACGACATCTACAGCGGTTAATTACTAAGCAAGATCTACAGTCCATAGTAATCTATTTATCCTTATGTTAACCAGAGTATGTAAATATTATGTAGTATATATAAATTTAGAAGATTAATATCTTCAATAGAATTATTTTATTCTGCATAACAAAGTGGCGAAACCGATTCCAAGTTCACTTATTAAATTACAAAATATCTAATCTATACTTTCCATTTCGTAATCTTTATAACTATATGAAAATAACTGTTCAATGTTCGAAGCTCATTTATAAGAAATAACCATGATTACTAAACAGTTAAGTCTCGTAGTTGGTAGTAAAAACAACTTATTACTAATAAATACATGGAACGTGATAAAAAGTGTATTATGTACAGAAAATTATACCATACTTGTAAATCCCGTTGATTTCAAGAATACGTCGTATAAACATAACAAGAGAATTAATATTAAATAAAAAAATGTTTTTATTTGAATAAAATCGATGTATGTTAACAATCGTATAAATCGATGATCGAACGCGATATAAGGAATTAATGACAATCTCTCATATTGAATTTAAATCTTTAAATAGGCTTTATTGGGCTCTTTTGCCAAAGACTATTTAGATAAATATTAATACAGCATCTATTTGTACCATTAAATAGTTGTGTGAATTAAAATGAAAGAAATAAGGAAACATAACATTCGATATTTTAAGGCGGCGAACACAAAGAGGCATCAAAATAAATATATTTTCTTTTATTAAGTAGAAACTTCTCAATACTTACCTTTGCGAGAGCAAGATGATAAAAATAAAAAAAAGGCTACCAAAATCAATTGACAAGGATATATGTAACAAAAACAAACTAAAGATCTTAATGAATGTTTGTTCCATGTAACGGCCCTTTCACTTCATTGGATATCCTAAAGTAAATGACAATAAACTTATTATACCTCTTAAGCTCACTTCAAATATAGCAAACCAATTTCCGTAGTGTACTATCATTAATAATTAATGGGATGTTCTATCCATTGTGCTTTTGTATTTTAAATCAAACCTTTTGTAATGCCACAGACGGGAAATGAGATCGTTTCCTTAAGGTATCTAATTAATGTAACATTCTCTTTGTTATTAACAAGCCCCCAAGACTGACCTGTTTGTTGATTTACATTTCCCTTTTTATATTTCATACAGAGAGTATAAATTTTATGTTCATCTGATTAAATGGTTAATAATCTTATATATTTAAAATTTTTATTCCATTTCTCATGTTGAGAACTACTGTAGAATAGAACTGAAGAACTGTTGCTATTTAAATCGATAATCAAAAGATGGATTGCATTTTATGGACAATTTAAATGAGGAACAGTTTATAAATTCCCAAAGTTGAAATAGGAGAGCAAAATTCACGAAAAACTAGTTTCTCGCAAAAGAAATGGTTTGTTTATGTAAAGAATGCATAAAAATTAAATATAATTATTTGGGGAAAGTAGCCGAAGACCAGGTTAGAATAGTTTTCATAATTTGACCATCTAACAACAGTTTGAAGAAGCCACCTCATGACAATGATGATGGCCACGGGTACTATTTAATAATTAATACAACGAATATATTTTAGACACTATAGACATTTACATATTTATTAATTTGTCATTTTTTTACAAAACTTTGACTATAAATATAGCTTTGTAATACTTCATCATTGTATAACAGAAAAAAGATGGCTCATAAAGGACATCAGGCATTCAATAAGAATTCGCATTTTTAATCGGGTAGGAATTAACAAAGGCACTGAAGGATACCGAAAACTCTTTTAAGACCTGTGTCAATGTAGTGAAGTGTATTTGGGCCGCGAATAATGTAATGTGACAGCGTTAAATCCGCTCAGCCAAATCCAATATCCTGCTAGCATTTCAAGGATAGTGGTTAAACAAATTTTTCTTTTATAGTAGAATTGTAAATATACTCTATTTTATGTTTCCTTTCTCGAGTTAAAGCAATCTATATGGTAATGACATTCTTGTATTAAAATTGTATAGTTCATTAAATAAGAGTGTCAAGAGAACAGTTTAATTTCAATAGTAAGAAATGTTGTGGAGCGGTAATTTTTTGTTGAATCAGAGAATCGAATTTGTCCTTAAACAAAATGATAAGGTCAACAGCAATTAGAAAAAAAACCGGTAGCCCCGGATCGTCTTTATCAGCATCTACTATTAGACATAAGCCTCAACTAAAAAGCTTCACACCTATCACTCTTGCTTTACCCACATTCAGTGGTTTAACTTGTCCTTCACCAGGTCGTCGATCCACCTTTGAACGCAGATCCAAATGTATCTTTTTTAATATCTACAATGGGACTAACAGTTGACCTCAATTTCACAAGGTGTAAAATGACAATGGGTCTGCAGATACCGAAGCTTACTCTCGCCCAGATTACAATACCTATCATATGCTGATGTTTGAGCACTGCTGTTAAAGCAGCAGATTTAGAATATAGCTGGTTATAAAAATGTACCACTAACCAATTGTTCAGTTCTGTGTGAATACAGCTTAACTAATGATCCACTTGACCACGTCGCGGCAGAGCGCACCGTAATGTCTACGCCTTTCTCCGCTTTGGCGGACCAGAGACTAACAAATTCCACAGCGTGAAATCTTTATTGATATATTTAATAGAAACACTCAAGAACAAATATCTGTAAAAACCAATTATGAACTTTTATTACGCTGAAAAATTGGTCAAAATGACGGTATCTACATTTAATAAATTATTAGAACCTTCTCTATGATCTATCTATTCTGTGATACTTTTCCGTTTTAGTTTAAATTATTATTTATTTTAAAAATTATTTACTGACATTAATTCTCAATTTGTATCTTAAGAAACATTCTCAAAGAAGACAACAGAGGAACTTTCTCTATCTAAAAATACTGCGATTTCACGAAATATAAGTTCGATAATTTTCGTCTTTGTGTTATGAAATACAAAACGCTGATCTGTTAAGAACTTGTTATAAATTAATTCACAAATCATAATTATTTAAACAAAACCTGTTGCTGTTGAAAGTATTACTACTGTATAGTAAACCACATAAAAAATGGACTTATTTTCAGAGGGGTCGAACAAGTCTTAGCATAACATTAGGTCAGCAATAAACGAAAAGGGTTACAGAATGAGTGATTGTGCAGATTCTACTGGATATAGGTTACTTGTAACATATATTAGAAAGCGCAGATGCTGACAGTATTAAACTATTTAAATAAAATATTAGACAGAGAAGAGTAAAAATGTAAATAGTTTATAAACAATAATGATTACATCCTCGTTTTTAAATAAACTTTACGTGTATAAGATCATGGCAACTGCCTATAAGAATGTGATACTAGTTTAGGATGATCTACACTGCACTACATTGAGCTCGTCGCCTTGAGACAATATATGATGTTTTGTTTTCTCGTGGCACATTAAATACTTTTTGCAGTCCAAATTCCCTAATAAACCAATCAATCATCAGCCGATGGATATCCACTGGTGGACACAAGGCTTTCCCAAAGATCTCCACATCAATCGATTTTGCGCTGCCCGCATCCAGCGGCTTCACGCGACTTTCACTAGATACAGTCAGCATGGCCTCTGGAATAGCCCATACTACAGGTTTTCAAGGGTTATTTGCAAGGGTTCATATGGGAGGATTTGGGTCATTTCCCACCACGCTGGTCCAATACGGGTTGGTGAGAGCCAGAGCCTCGTTTGTTGATTAGCAGGGTGCTGTCAGTTGTTGTGCAGGATCCGCTTATACTCCCGATTCCATAATTTATGTTAAAAATCCCACTTAAAATGCTAATTGTTCATACATACATACAATTTATTTCATTATGCCAAAGTAATAAAGACCATTATAGCCTGAAGATTTTATTTAAGTTGCAACCACATCGTCGATTACGGCAACACATTACCACCGTAATAACTCTGCTCACTCTTGTTACAACACGATATTGAATGCTTTGTATCATAACATTTATATGTTACAGAGGTTCTTTGATTAATTTGCTCTTGCTCCCATTCATGTCTTCTTGATGGTAGAAAAAACGATGAGTATTTTTTTTAAAGACTTAATCTGTGGCGATAGTGTTGTACTTGTTTAATGATGTATCGATACTTTGAATTTGATATGTATAGATTTATTTTCTATAGCAGTTTCTTTAAAGTAGAAAAAGAAGCGTAAGGAAACAGGTTGCAATTGAATGCGTTTGTAATTTTTGATGTAGTGAAGTTAAATAAATATTTAAAACCTATGGAAGTATGATTAAGAACTCCTGTTCTACATTTTCTTTTTATTTTATTTTTTCTTATTTACTTTTTAATTGTATATGCAAGCTATTTCTTAAATTGAAAATTGGTTACTAGTGACAAAGTTTCTGAAGTCAATGTCAAATATATTAAGCTATAAATGGAACAAAATATAAGTGTATTAACATTATAAAGTAAGATTCTTAATGTTAAATGCTTGCTTCCAAAACGTTGAAAACGTCTAAGAGGATGTTAGTTGTGCACAATGCGTTGATATAGAATCAATATATTAGTGTGTAACTGTTTTAATGTATAAATCGATATCCGAATTACCGACATCATTGATCTTCATCATTCCATTGTTATAATAATTCCACGTCCCGCTCATCAGGGATAACTGAATAATGAACAATAATTACATCGAGTTACACGAAATACTCGTTAGAAATATCTCAAGAGTCATCAGCAATGTTCTTCTAGCTACATGTATATTTTAATATTACGGTTTAGGGAAAATACTCCTCTAAACCTACTGGTCCGGATATGGCTTATTATAAGAAAAAAGAATATTCTCGTTAATGGACCGGACGCCAAGGGAATGTCAGAGTGCCTCATACTCATAGCTATAAAAGTATAATCACGTAGCACACTTCAGCTCGGGCTTAGTGGACAACGAGGAAACCCAAATTCAAACCCCGCGAACCCGAAGACCCTTTTAGTCACCTCCTACAATAGACGGGTTACTAGTAATATTCTTAATAACCTGTTACTAGAGAGCAAATACAAATCAAAACTTTGAAATATCAAAACGTAATTGATTGAGAGGCAAGATATACACATTCTCTAGTAAAGAAGATCTACTGCTAATGAAAATTAAATTTCGTTATCAACTTCAAATTTAAGTGAAGAATCATCATAGTTAATTTATCAAATTTTGTACATACTGTTGAAAAAATCTTAAGATACTATGCGGCGATAAGTCTAATATAGACTCGTCCGGTATAACCTGTATTTTATTTACTATAACCCTGATTAGCATAAAAGATTAATAAGCATATTTATTACAAACGTACGGACATAACATCATTTCGTATATTATATTTTTTATTAGATTCAATAGCACGAAGTCTATGACGGTAAGTATCTATTATAATATGGATTAAGATTAATAAACACTGCATCACATTGCACTTGTCGCATCGTTATTACCCCATAAAACACAGTGTAGAGGTCTTCAAATGGGGTGCGGGGTCTCTGGTAAATAATAACGCACGCAGCAATATCAGCACTATACTGATAATGAGCGAGCAAGTCAAAGTACAGAGCAAGTTATTAAGTACAAGAGTATTACGGAGATCCAGAGAAACACAGTTGTATACTTCGTGATAGGCTACTGTCTCAATTCTTGGTATTACGAAGGTCGAGAGAGATCCAGTTGATGGATACAATTGTATACTCCGTAATGACTTGTTGACCTAAGGCAATGTACACAAAGATGTATGATCCTTATAATTCCACCGTGATCTATTGTTCACTGTGGCGCCATCTGTTGAGTTGTTTTAAAACTTCTTGTTAGAACAGTAGTTTATACCGATTTCATTTTAAGTACGACGGACCAAATATTTCCATAACATATTTATACTCATATAAATTAGTTCAAATATCTCTCTCGATCTGCTATGGGTATTTTATCTCTGATCCATGCTCTAATAACGATGTATACGGCCAAGAATATAAAATTGAGTGTATTTAATTACTTGTACGTTTTCCTTATTAATTGCTGCTTAATTTATGTTAACGTAATAAACTTGTATATTTAGTGATGAATAATATCGTAGAAATATGCAAACATTACTGTGTTCGGGTATGAAGGGCGTTGTACCTAATGCAATTACTGGGATAACAAGACCTAACCTCTTATGTCACGAGACAATGAGCACAATATGGCGCTGTGTATACCATCCTAACCAGCGTTGTTATACGGCTACCGTATTTTAACCATCATATGAAAGTCCCGCTCGTCTCGTCGCTTCGTATAATAAAACAAAACCTTCTTAGACGATATCCAGTACAGAGAGAGTTTTTAAAGTATCAGTAATATCAATTTAAAAATAAAAAATAATTAATTAATATTATTTTTTTTACAATAGAGCTACGAGATGAGCGGGATGTTCATCTGATGGTAAGCGATACGCCCGCCTGTAACAAGGCGCTCGTCGCCTTGAAACAAGACGTCAAGTCTCTTTACCCTAGTAATTTCAACACCCTCCAAACCGGAACACAGCAATGCTTGCACATTAGTCTTTAAAGAAATAGATGCTCTGGTACCTGCTTAGACGATTTTCAGCAACGAAGATGTATCACCAGTATTAATTGCGGAGATTTACCACCAATAAACAACTATGTATAATTACTATAGTGTATATGCAATAACTTAGACTTGTACCGCGCTATGGTTCTTGATAATATTTAAGGCGGTTTCGAACCTGTAACCTAATTTTTGCATCTGTTGTAATATAAATACATGTTAAATCGTTTGAAAGTGTATAAGAAATATTCATTTCCGTTTAAAAAATCGTAATAAAAGTAATATTTGAACGGCGTTATGTAAACGTCTGTAGGGAAAGTCCGTCCGTACGCAACACCGGATTTTATAGTATCAGAATGGAGAGTAATCATTGCGAAAAAAAAAACACGACTTTTAAAATCATACCTTTTACGATTGTGTAACTTAATTACCTATTTAAAGTTACCGTATACACTTTTTTTTTAATTTGAATGCAGTTCATGTTATAATATCCTTATTCAAAATTACATCACACTTTAATATCTACGGTTGCTTTAATCTCCAACAGTTTGAATCTCAAATTTTTTTTACAATTAGGCTGCGGGATGAGCGCGATGTTCGCCTGGTGGTAAGCGATACGCCTACCCATAACAACGTAGTGCTAGTTAAGATGATGTACTGCACCACATTGCGGTCAACGCCTGAGACTTGAGGGGTTGAATCTGTTTACACCAGTAATTACACAAGCTACAGCGCCCGTCAAACCGGAACGCAGCAATGTTTGCACATTACTATTCGGCGGCAGAAATAGCCGCTGCGGTGATACCTACTTACTGGTACTACCTACTAACAATACGTTCGCTGCTTAACAACAGGCACCACAATCGAATCCTGGACGTTTCCTTAGGAAATATAAAAATAGAAAGTGGTAGCAGACAGTCTGATAACGCGTTCGGTAATGGGCAAAGTAATAGGGATGTATTCAAATGTGATAACTTATTACCAGCGTCAGTCGCCGGCGCCGCACTATGACGCAACCCAAGTGGCGTTAGAGAAAGTATATGCAGGAAAGCGGTCTACGCAGCCATTTTAATTCACGTCCAATGTTCATTCATTAAGCAATGAAGCGACGTAGAAAGTTTTTCGAGAGCTACACATTTATTGCGTAAAATCATCAGAATCCTATGAGTTTTCTTAAATAAACATATACAATAAAATCAAAGATATAACTCACCCAAACTATAACAACATTGTTATCATTAATTATTAGTTCTAAACAAATTTATCACATTCGATTTATGATGTTAATACACATTTTTTTTTTTGAGACACTTCACATCGAGGCATAATTTACCGCATGATTTTTTCACAATTTCAACACTCGCAACACTTAACTTGTTAACAGTAAATAAAACGGCCGTAAATACGACTAAAGCTCGCGCGGGATCGCGACCGACTGCGCCCGCGCCGCTTACCACCACCATTGTTACGTATAGTTCATGTCCCACCGCTGATGTCAATCGATTAACAACCTTATATTGTACTCGCAAGGTGTGAAATACTTTAGCTATATTGACTAAAATCAGTGGAATTAGCAGGTTGTCATCTTCTCGGGAAAACACAAGTACGAATATGATTGTTTGGCGTCAGTAGTGACAAAACACACAATGTTGCATACAAATAAAATTAAATAGTAAGTTCGGTAAAGACATATTTCATCTGTAGAAACAGGAACAAAGTTTCACATTCCTCACGATGAGTCACCTTACGTAGATATTATAAGCAGAAAATGGTAACGGCGATGATGATATTTGTTCTTTATATCATCAGGGTCAGCGCTTGACCACGATACCATCTCTTGTTAAGTGGCTAAGTAAGGCGCACTAATCTAATAGTAGTCTATTCATTCATTTCTTGACCAGAACACCAGTGCCAGCAAGTTGTTCCACTCGTTTGATGTTCTCATAAAGAACGAGGAGCTGTCCACAAACTGGGGATATCCACAAGATAAGGATGGAGACAGTGCGTCTGATACTCCGGTTTATAAATGCTACCTCAAAAATGGAAAAAATATATACCATAATAATTGAAAAACCGTTATTACTAAGAAATATAAATAAAGGGTTTAAGGGGTATGGATTTCACTTTTAAACCGTTTGGAGTAGAAACGTTAGGGTCTTAGGGTCCGGGTGCGCTTAAACTTTTTAGAGATTTATCAAAAAATGTAACGGAAACCACCTGAGACCCCAGAAATGGCAACTGCATGGCATAAAGAGTAAGCCTCGCCATCCAGCGCAGCAATGCTATTAATTTCCTCAGCACTGTGCCGGACGGGTATGACCTTGGGCTTTTCTATTATTATTAGTATATATATGTTTATTTTATTATCGTGACAATTTTTATCTGTAAATATATAAACTACCTTAAAAAAAAGATTTTTTTTTCTTTAAACCAGTTGTATTTGTGGAAAAACAAACGATTAATATTAATATACAGGGTTCAAGTAATACATTTTGTCATCCTCATAGAAATTCCTTTGCCCCTCACATACTGCTGTCAGCTCGTCGATTCAAAATCTGTACACTTGAAGTTCGATAAAGCTGACTTATCTTGATTTACTATATTATTTTATACTTAATTCATACATACTTGATGTAGCGTATTATTCTAATCTTTATATTCACCATATAATAATAACAAATGTTTTATATTGTAGTAAATAAATTTCATGACTCTTCTTATGAGAATGGCATATAATAAAGGCAACAATAAGAGTTCTAGTGTTTTAAAAAGCAAAAGCCAAATTTTTTTGGTAGGAATTCACGGTGCTCGGTCTCTCTGTAACCGAAGATCGTCTAGGTAAGTATAACCTCAGCTTTTAATACGTCAAACAGTAGTGTGCACATATTACTGTGTTTCGATTTGAAGGACCGCTGTATTTACTGCAATTAGTGTAATAACGAGACTCAACATGTTAAATCTCAGGCGACTAGCGCAATATGGGTGCAGCATCACTCTAACTAGCGCCGTTGCTATGAGCAGGCATATTACTACCAAGCGAACGCCTTGTTCGTCTCGTTGCTTCGTTGGTTAAAAAAGAAAACTAACATTGTTACGAAAGCAACACCATCAGGTCAATGTCATTCTCCTCTCGAATCGTCTAATAAAAGAAAAAGACAATTGATAGCCTTTAGCATTTAACCGAGCCATGTTAGACATGAATATAAATGAGATATTAGTAAATTTATGGAAGTGCGACGCGTGCCGATCGCTTGACGCAATAAAGTCATAGAACTTTGCTAACAACGTCACAAATCAACTCTCTTTATTCATGTTGCCCTGGTACGTCTCAGCACTGTTCGAAGCAAAATGGATTTTAGATATGTGTCGTCCGTCGTCCGTCTCTCTCTCATATATACTTCTAACAACTACTACTCACTAACCACAACAAATCTGTCACTAAATAATTCATGATTTCCTGGTAGTTCTAGGTATACCAGGAGGCATGTATGGAGATTGATTTCATTAATAAATAAAATATTATTTATTATCTAACTTCGCGTGATGCAGCGACTAACTACTTACTTGCCTATTAACTAACACAAAGTTTTCTCTAATTTGCTTCTCCATCCACATTTATATAAAATATTTATGAGGAGAGAAAAGATTTTCTCACATTTTCATACAATCGTCACGACATCTCTGCAACCATAAGGCAATACATACATGAAATTTGTTTGTTATATTCCTTTTGTAGGTCAGCTAAGAATGAATTTTAGAAAATTTCTTCTACAAAGGGAGTTACGGGGAGTTACGGCTATAGAGCGGGCGAGGAACAGCTGGTGTACCATAACAGCATTACTACCATGTTCCGACTGTTAAAATATGAGAACTAGAGAAATATACAAGTACGCTTCACTATATTAAATAGTATTGTCACTGAATATCAGATAAAATCGAGGTGAAGTAGTTATCCTATAAAAAAAATACAAAAACTGAACGTTATCCTAATTTTTTAATGTAGTTATGTTAAAAACAAATCTAATTACTATATAAAATAAAATGGTCACTGTTCTTGGTCCTTAGATACAAACCCGCAATTAATGTCAATCGATATTTTATAATATGTAGCAGCCGAATTAGCTTAAAGCGATACGCAGTGAAAATCAAGCTTAGACCGCATAGAAATTTATATTTTTAATTACTTTAATGCAAAGTATTAAGTTGCGTCGTAAAACTTTCTCTCTTAAGCAAAGTAGTAAAAAGTGGGACGACGTTACTATTGGTTACTCCGAGTTTTGGTAATGGGGTTAAATCAATAATATGTTTTACTTTTAACTATTATAGCTGTTGCCTGCGGCTTTGGATGTACGACGGTTATTAAAGCCAACGTACGAGGATTTACCCTTCACTCTAAATATAGTTTACAATATCTAATTCAGTAGAAATCAATATGATACATAAAAGGAATAAAATATGTACATATATATATATATATATATATATTTACTAGCTATTCCATGCATTGTTTGCTGGCCGTAACATTAAATTATTTCTATAGCAACTACATAAATAAAATAAAAAGAAAATGTTAACAGAAGTAATTTATAATAAAATGATGAAGATTCTATGAACTTCAAACGAATGCTCATGTTCCCATATCGATACGTTCACTAGTTTTCACGTGATTGGCGAACAAACAACACACACATTTAAATTATGTATATATAGATATCAGAACATTGCGTTATCATTCGTTTGCTCTGTTTTTATTTTGTAGTCAACAAATTCAATAATCAAGTTGTCATCATCATCAGCTGATAGACGTCTACTACTGTACACAGTCCTCCCCCAAAGTATGTATAAATATCCCATACAATCAGCCTGGCCTTCTGTAGCGCTGGACACTAAGGGCTGTCGTAGGTAGGGATTCATATGAGGGGATTTAGGCCATTTCCCACCAAGCTGGCCCAATGCGGGTAGGCGGGATCCAGAGCCTCGTTTGTTGATTAGCAGGATGCACTACGAGCAGGTGAGGTTGACTTGGGTCTCATGAGTTGATACGCGGGACCCATACACCCCCTTAATTAAGTTTTTATAAAATAATACATATTATTAAAAAAAAAAACTTAACACAATGCTGTGTATCCTGAAAACGTGCTAGAATACCGTTGCCTATATACATCAGAGCTATTATATCAGCTATATTTGTAACGAACCTGGGAACAGGTGAGGCATTATCATGATCGGATTGACATCGAATGAGCACCGGCCTGACGCTCCGTAATGAATGCGCATAAGCAAAACACGAGGGCGGGAGTGCAGTGTAATAACTCCATTTTATTGTGGCGGAATAGTCAGGACATTGTAATTGATCCTTTACACATAAATAAGATAATTTCTCTTTATTCGTCATTAAAATAAAAAACACTTGTTCGTATATCTCCTTTGTCACTGTTCAGATAAGCCACCGTATCTTCTAACCTCAAACAGTACTGTGCAAATATTAGCTATCTATATTAGCTTTACCAATATTTCAATAGGTTCCGGTCTTTTTTTTCATAATCTATATGTATATTATATATTTCTTGTATCATAACAGCTGATATTATTTTGTTTTGTTATACTAATGTAATTTAATGTCCACTTATCTGTTAGTAACTAATACAGTTATTTTTTAGGTTATGTATATTTTAAAAGTATTATTATATATGTTATATTTTATACAATAATACATGTGAAGTAGCCGCAACATGTCTATGTAATTTTTTTAAAATTTCCGTGATATGTTAGATTATAGTTAGAAACATATAATTTTTTTATATATATGAGATCTATATCTACGCGCAGATTCATCACGATAACTCTGGAACCGTAAGGGCTAGAAATTTGATATTTGGAAGGAATATTCCTATTACCAAGTACAGATCAGCTAATAAGAGTTCACAAAAATTCTTTCCCTGTAGTTGCGGGTGTGTTACGGCTAACAGAGAGCAGACAAGGAAAAGATAGTGTAGTATATAAAGCACCCTATACAGATATATCTAAGTCATTCAGACATGTATCGGTTATATATTTAATAAGCAAAATACGTAGAAGATAATACAAAAGAAACATTCTGACGTATTTCATATTTGTAAATTATTTGCTTGTACTCGTAAAAGAGTTCCATGAAATACAAGCTTCGGCCCTTGGGCTGAAATTTTGCTAAAACAATATGCTAAAATTCTAACTTCGATTAAACAGGTAAATAATTTATGTGACAACATAAGAACCTTGTATATTTTATACATTTACCTAAGTAATAAAGTTGTCTTTTATTTATTTCATAATGTCATAGCAAAGCTCAACTTAGGTTGTCTTAATCCAACTCCATCAAAGGGACGTTATAACTTGCAGTAGTTTAGTATAAATATTTAGTTTAGATTTTTTTTAGTGATTAAGCTACGAGTCTAGACTTACAGTCTGCAACTGCTAAATAAACAATTCGTTTATCAACGCAAAATAAATTTAAGTGTTTTTTAGAATTCTAGTTTACGGGTCGTCTAGCCAATGGTAACTCATATTCTTTTGAGCAGTTCGTTTGCTTTATCTGTATTAATATAATTACCTAATATTATAAATTTAAAAACCTCGAAATGATTGCTTATGGAATCAGCTATGAGATCTATTAATTTGAATTAGTAGTACATATCTGCAGATACAGTAGTAAATCGATTTATGCCACCAATCGATAACTCAAAGGTTACATTGTTACATTGGATTAAACGTGTTGAAAATAAATAACATTTTATTATCGTACCTTCTGGAAAAATCCAATAACGTCTAGACCAACAAAATTCACCTTAAAATACATTTTTAAAGTGCATTTCGTATTCATACTTCGGAGACTCGACAACGTTTCCCGAAAGCTTATACGTGCTTAGAAATGTTCACATACGAAAGTTCGTAAATTTACTTTGAGATACTTTAACTAAACATTACGGACTTCATCGCGTTTACTTAACTATTTAATACTCTGACTTTATATCACTTTCTTAAACACATATATAGATTATTTTATTAGTAGATAGAACTACATATAATAGTTAAACATCTGCTACGATTTTGGATATTTATTACCTTAGTCGTCCAGTGACCATAAGTTATGCAAAGCATTTCAAATGGGGTAATAATGAAAATATAGTGGTGGTGATCCGAGAAATTTAAGATGAAGAGTTACCAACATAAACCACCTCACTTGCCAATTGCTGATGGACGGATTCCTCCCTTGAAACCTTGCGGATTCCTCTAGAAATTTTCCTTCAACGGAAACTAAAACTTAGACCGGATCGAACCTATAATCCTTTGATTCATATATTGACAATATTGACTACCATTTCTGACTAAGTTCTAGAAAAAGTAAGAGCATATAATTTACAATTTTATAGAGCATTTAGATCCACTTTATATTTCACATTTGAAATTATAAGGTTAGTGACTCTATCATTGTATCAAAAGATAAATCTCGATAGTTATTAGTAGGTCCGATACAACTTTGTGTGGATTCAATGCCGATCTTATTTAAGATACTTTCAAACTACGAAGGCCACATCTAGATTTTAAGAGTTCAACCAGAGTCTGTGTTGAGGCAAGTGAAACGCGAAGTGTTATCAGATTCTTCTGTACTTTTATCGAGCGACAGTCACGAGTTCGTGACTTGTTGTAGCCGAAAGAAAGAGAAAACAAACTTGTGTACGTACTAACCGCTGTATTTACCAGAAAGTTAAACTGTAGTTAATGCGCTCCGGCTATAAAACTATTGGTTCTATAAGAGGAAATATTAAAGCGTCTTCATGATGATATTCTTTCACTCGTACACTGCGCCAAAGAGAGCCCTACAATAAGTATTATGAGACCTACAATAACTAGTATAAGTCTTTCTAATTTTAACACAACCAACTACTACTAATTAGTATTTTCATCGTCAGCCGATACACCTTCACTGATGAACACAGGCTTCCTAAAATCTCTATACGGATTGATCCTGATCTGTTCGCACTCAGGCGTTTCTGGCGATCTTCAGATACCTGGTCAAGCTTTGTATCCTCACTCTAAACTCGCAAAAAAACTGAGTTCTTAAATATTACTTAACTCCCTACCCTTAACATCTCAAACGTCGCCGTCATTAAAAACTTTAGTTATGACTCATTAGCTTTACGTGGAATACTGAGAGTTAAAATGATGTTCACACGAACTATGTGTTTTTAACTTTTTTTTTATGTGACTTTAAGCGACGCGACGTGCGGGACGTTCACCTGATGATAATGATATTGATACGCCTGCCCATAACAACGTGGCGCTAGTTAGATGGTATGCACTGCGCTCGTCGCCTGAGACATAAGATGATGTTGACTCTCATTACCCCAGTAATTACACTGGCTACAACGCCCTTCAAACTAGAACACAGTAATGTTTGCAGACTACTGTTTGGTAGTAGAAATAGGCGCTGCGGTGGAACCCACCTACAGGATCTCCAGCAACAAAGACCTACCACTAGTAAAATAAATATCGTTTGCGAGTACGCTATTGGATTTGTGAGACGTTCATCACCATTATTATAATCATCATCATCATTTCTATCTACTGCTGCATATAAGCCTTCTCCATCCATATACTATAACATATTGTTATTTAATAATATAATGTTATAAGTTTACTTGAGGATAGAATTTAAAAAGTATAAATCTTCATAGTACGATAGAGTAAAACGTAAAGACAATAACATAAAATATTATATATTATAGGTTTTCTCAATTAGATCGTTAAACTTCCGTTTGACGAGGGCATCTAATGATGATGATGATAAAATATATAGGCAGGGTCATACACCAACGGCCGATAGACGTCGGACGACGGACATAGGCATCTCTAAAAGATTCCCTCATCGATCGAGTAGGGATCTAAGCCCTTGCCATTGCAGCCACCACGCTGCCCAATGCAAATTGGTGGGAGCCAGAGCCTCGACTTTTAATTAGCAGCACCCTACGAGCAGATGAAGTTGGCTAGGGGCTTGTTGTGCGGGAAACCTTTCACCCCTTAAATAAATAGTTATTTTTTTTAAAATATTATTTTTGTGCTAAAAGTTTCGGGAAGCTCTCTGAATGAAACTTAACCATAAACAAAAAGTAAATAATTACTATACAGTAGTTGGTATATTTTTCTGGCATAGGACTAGGTTTGGACCGGATTCAATTTGCTCACTGATATAACGTTATCCTTATATAGAAATTCAAAGGATACAAAGGCTACACTTAATATTCTATCAGCGAACGCTGTCCGGTGATACCTCGCTGCTGTCTTCATTGTGTGCAGCTTGCATTGTATCGGAATTTATGGGAACCACCTTCGATAACTGGAAGCTGTTGTTTTCAAACTGATTCAACCGGATCCGGATAAGATTTTCAACGCTGTTGTACTATTCAAATTCTCCAAGCAACTTAACATCAGATTTAACTGTACATTATAGAAGTAAAATTCATTAAAATGCTTTAAGGTTAATTAAACTATTTTTTTTAATTTTTACGTAAATTAATAAAGGAGGCAAAAAGTTTATTACGAAGGCTTAAGACGCTGAGCTCGTCTACAGTTAAATAATCGCTTCCGTTAAGTTTTATAAATAACTTCCGGTGGTTTTTTTAAAACTTATGATAAAACGAGTAAAACTCCTTTGAAATTTATTTGACTGGTGGTAGACCTCTGTTGCCGGAAACCGTCACGGTAGGTACCACCGCAGGACCTATTTCTGCCCTTCAATATTTATGCAAATAATATGGTGTTGTGGTTTGAAGGGCGCTGTAGCCTAAAATTTTTTTTATTCAACGATCCCACCAGATGAGCAAGACGTTCACCCAGGACCACTAGTTAGAATGGCGAAAACAGCACATCATCGTCCTCTTCATCTTGAGACATAACACGTTACGTCTCGCTACCTTAGTAAATCAATAGCTACGACGTCTTTCAAACCGGAATACAGTAATATCTTCATACTTCTGTACCTAGACGGTCTCCAGCTACAGAGTTCTACCACCAGTATTAACCGCGAAGATTTACCATCAACAAGCAACTATGTATAATAACTATATCATCATCATTATAGGTCTTCCCCGAAGATCTTCACATCTTTGTTGAAGTTTATTGAAGGGAATTGATCCGCAACCTAACACACTGGCTCAATGCAAGTTGAGTGGTAGTCGGAGCCACGTCTGTTATTGATCAGGGTGCACCACGTGCAGATGAGGACGGACTTGGGCTCCGTAAGATGTTGGACGAAACTTCTCACACCCCTAATAGCTATAGTGTGTATGTAATATCGTAGGCTTGTACTGCGCGATGACACTTGAAAATATTTAAGGCGGGTTCGAACCTATAACCTAATTTTCGCAACGTTATATATCAGGCTATTGATGCTGAGCTATTGGAGAAGTCCTGTATTTATTCGCCTTTGATAATAAATTTCGCCCTTTTAGATGAATGAGTCAGAACAAAGCGGCGCCATGTTGGCCCTATTCGGTATTATATAGAAAGTTTGATCGTGACTAATGTTTCGTAACATGCGTCAATATGCTGAACTAATCCTTATGTCCTTGACATACAATTGTACTATATGCGATAATAATATACTATATAATACAACTAGCTCCCCGCTCGCTTTGTTTGCTGTAACACCCCCGTCTTTGAGGAAGGAATATTGAAAAATCCATTCTAAGTTGAGCCCTAAATGTCAGAAGCAATATCTCTAACAAATATTTAGTGTTTCCTTCTACTGGTCTGGATTTAGTATATTAGGTCAATAGAACTGCGAAGTAACATAGTACATAAACACTGCTGTTTCTAACCCTTACTAACATATAGTAGAATGCTGAGATATGATTTTGAACAAGAGATATGAGTTAAGGATAGAAAGCTATAATCTACAGGAGCTAACACAAAATAAATATGTAGCTGTATGCAAGGCCCACTGCTGGAAGGACCGACGGCCGATGGCGTAGTAAGGTCCTTGAGTGGCGCCCGCGTACCGGTAGACGTAGGGTTGCGAGGTCTCAAGACAAGGTGGACCGAAGATCTGATGTGAATAGCGGGAACCCACTGGATGCTAGCAACGCGGGACCGATCGATGTTGGGATATTTATGAGAGACAGACGTCCAGCAGTGGACGTCCATCTGATATTACAAAAACAATATTTATGCATTTTAAATATAAACAGCACAATAAAATATATATATATATTGAAACTGTGTTGTTTCGTATTTGTTAAGGAAAACCATTTACGGTAATATATTGTTATAGTAATAATAAACAATTGGAAATTAAACCAGGTCAATGAACATACTAGAATATAGTAATTATCGACAATTGATCGGAAAAAATGGTGGTAGGTCTCTGTTGATAGAGACTGTCGAGGAAGGTAACACTGCAGCTTCTATATCTGCCCCCAAACAGAAGCGTGCAAATATTACTGTGTTCCGGTTTAAATGACGTTGTAGGCTAAAGAAATTACTGAGGTAATGAGACAATTTTTTATGTCTCAATGGCGCTGTGTATACTGTCCTAACTAGAGCCTGGTTGTTATGGGCAAGTGGACCACATGAAAAAGATAAATCAATTCAAATCCATGAAGACGTCTCCACAAAACTGAATACTATCCTCGGACCCTCTCATCCAATTGTCGTCAGCAATTAATATTAAGTAATCAAACAGCAAGGCTACTTTTTTAATTATTATTTTACAAAGTTTTACTTTCTGCAGGGTTGAAGGTTTTTTTAAACCCTTTCAGATGTCTACTAGTATGTGAGGGTTCCCGCACAACAACTCACGGACCCGAGCCAATCTCACCTGCTCGTGATGCATCCTGGTAATCAACAAACGAAGCTCTAGTTCCCACCAACCCGCATTAGACCAGCGTGGTGGGAAATGGCTCAAATCCACCCCCATGAATCCCTACCTGATCGATGTGCGAATCTTTAGGGGAGGCCTATGTTTAGCAGTGGACGTCTGTCGGCTGATGTAGTAATGGTAAAGATGATAGCAGGAAATCCATTCCAAGATACTGATGAATGATGAGATGAAAATTGCTGTGCAGTCACAACGCGACCAAATTTTCATCCCCAAGCGGCTGTTTAATCAATGCTCAAACAAATACCCATATTTTGATGGAGTTTTCAGAATAATTATTCAAATTTTAATAGCTTCAGGTCACAAAAGGTCTCTTCAACCAAGTCCTCACAATAATTTACATTCCAATCGTTTCGTTAACGTTTTTTTTTTATTATTCATCAGTTCCGATTAAAGCAACTTAGATGCTTATGTTTTAATACTTTAAAAATTTTCAAGTATTCCTTGTCTTCCGGTAATTAATTACATTACAGGGGTAGGTAGATCTACTTAATGATAATAAATTTATAAAGGTCAGAGGGTTCAAGCTGTTAGCTTATGCTGTCAAATTAATCATTCATGGCATTGTTAAGATGCAGTGTTCAGCTAAAATTAATAATTTATCGCTTTGAAATGTAGCTTTTAGAAGAAAGGCTGATGCATGATGATTTCAGGAGTCTACTGAGACAAGCCTTTCTTGAAAATCTCCACATTGGTTGGTCCTTGCGAACTTTACCGGATCATCAGTCTATCTTGTGGAGGGTCTTCCAGCATTGATTCTACTGGTATGTAAACGCTACATGAGAATCATACTGCCTCACCGACCAGTGGTCCTTGGAACAATATGCCTTACCCAAGGCCAGTAATGCATTAAGTCACTGATTGTTTATTCCCTGGTTAATGGTAACTTAGCTAAACACATAGTTTGTAACTTCATAGTGAATTTGTGATATTTTTTTCTGTAATTTAGTTACGAGACGAGCGGAACGTTCACCTGATAGTAAGTGATACACCGGCCCATAACAATCTGGCGCAAGTTAAGATGGTATGTACTGCAACAGATTGTGCTCGACGCCCGAGGTATAAGATATTGAGTCTCGTACCTAAGTAATTAGTGTAATTACTGGGGTAACGGAACTCAAGATGGCGCTCGTTCAATCTAGAACACAGTAATGTTTGCACAGTACTGTTTGGCGGCAGAAATAGTAGCTGCCGTCGTACCCACCTAGACGATCTCCGGCAACAGAGATCTACCACCAGTTAATATTACTCGTACCATATTTGATGGCGTTACTCGTTCCTGCTCACCAAGAAGTTAAGTTTTAATATGCAAGCACTTAAATCTGACTTCAGCGTATTTGTTTTCTCAACCAAGGTGTTCTCATCTTCGCCTTGAACTTACGTTAGAGAGTTTTGCAGTATGATGCGTACATCTAAGCATTTATGGGTAGGTACACTACCACGAGGCACCGGAGTGGAATAACCTTGAGGTCGTTACGGTCGTTCATTACCTGTAATGTGATTTATTACGTATCTTTGAATAGGTGTGCGGAGCGTCGCGCGGTTGATAAGTCATGTATGTCAAATAAATTTATACTATCTTTAATACCGACTCAATGCAAAAAGTATTAAGTGATTTGTGGTCTTGCATACTTAAACATAACAGAAACATCTCTCCCAACGTTCCCAGCATTGAGGCTCGGAGCTTTATCACACAGAGAAGTTGGGGAAGTATTAATAAACCGGGATAATGTGTATAGCGTCGCACAAATGAGTCAATCCTGAAACAGTTGAACATAACAACATGGCTCTCAACAATCTGTAGGCAGAGAGTCCTCAAATTCTTCGGACACGTGGTAAGGCGAGACCGAGACAGTCTGGAAAGGCCGATTATTACTGGTTGTGAGGAAGAAAAGAGAGCGAGAGGGCAGTATCCTTCAAGAAGGACACGCACAACTCAGGACGCTACGGGAGCTACCCTACAATCATCCATCCAAATGGCGCAAGACAGAAATGTTTGGAAAGAAATGGTGGCCAGGGCAACGCACCATAGTCACGTCCCTCAGTCATGAGGTTACGACAAAGAAGAAGAAGAACGTGTTACTGGCTTCTGCGGTAACGTACAACATAGTTAAACAGGTTTTGTATCAAAAAATACATGTGTTAGATTACCGACCCAAAAAAAAATATCTTATTCGTTATCTTATTAAACCCTTCCTGACATAATCAAAATTGAAACTTTTAAAATGACAGACTCTCTTAATGATGGTACATATCTGTTGCCGAATACCATATAAGTAAAAAGGGCTGAGACTTTTTATAGATCTTACTAATCCAGTACGATTTAACGGATGCCTCATATCTTCGAATGATTGGATTTACTTAGGCGTACACTCCTGGAGGAGTAGTGAAAGTACCTCACGTATACTAGTGGCGGATCTCATCCAGCCTATTTATGCCAAAAATATATCTATAAATAGTAATAAGCCTATAGTTTCTTGGGTTTGATTCTTTACATATATTTACTCTTTCAATACTCATTACTACGTCATCAGTTTGTAATTTATATTTTGTTTGAGACCATGTGGTTAAGTATTTCTTAAGAGGAATTTAAAATCGTATCATCATCATAAGCTTCTCCCAAAGATCTCCATATCGATCGGTCTCGTGTTGCTCGCATCCAGTGGGTTTCCGCAATTCTCACCAAATCGTCGGTCTACCTTGTGGGAGGCCTCCCAACACTACGTCTACCGGTAAGCGGGCACAACCAGAGGAATATACAGCTCCATCAGCCGTCGGTCCTTCGAGCTATGTGCCCTGCCCACTGCCACATAAGTCTATGTCGTTGCCTTTAGTTCTTCCGCGAATCTTCACATTTCTGACTCGATCGCGCAGAGGAACTCCGAGCATAGCTCTCCCATTAAAATCGTATACCTTTGTCTATGTTTATTTTGAAAAACTTATTAAATTATCTAAAACATATAATATCAACATCATTATCATTTCCTTTGTTTTGGAATAATTGTTATATATATATATATTATATTCTACATCTCCCGTGTGAAAGATGTGTCAGAATATTATCTCCGTTATACTTCCCTCAGTGTGTCGTAAAAGGCGTTTACGAGGGAACAACTCTAGGAAAAAAGCAGCAGTTTATGCTGTGAACTTTATGAACATGCTGCGCTCGCCGACCCACATGCCAAACGCGGCGAGTATAGCAATTACGCTCTATATGAGGAATCAAGATTATAACTTGTAACTTAATAAGGTTGGAAGCAATAGCTTAAACAAATCACGAAACTGAAAAGCCGTCGGGCGCTCGAACAATTTCGTTATTGCAAAGTAAACTTTATTTGACTCACAACTTTCGGGAGTAAGCTGAACCGTTCGCAATATAAGAGTCTTATTTGAGAATAAACATGAATTTATTACATTTGTTATACGAAATCTCTTGCAGATTAAACTACACATCTCTACTGAATATTTAAATAAAAGAATGTACGGCAATGTACTAACGGGAAACGACAAATATTTTTCAAATATTCTTACGAAACTACAACATCCTTAGTGGATTGGCTAATCGTTTCCCTTATAACTTACTTCGATTCCGATGCATTATGTAATGAAAGTTAAATAGTGGTAGTACATTTTCAAAGCAACTTGGTTAATTATAACCCTATCACAAATCTACTACTGTAACAACACTGATGTGATTCAATTGTCAACATACCAAAGTAACTTAACATGATTTAAAATATAAGTTATTAATTTTATAAATAATTGGTTATGGGTTTGACGATCTAACAGACATGGGTTTAAAAGCACACCAACAATAATACAACTTAAATGTAAGCACAAAAAAGAAACGATTAGTAAGGTGCTGCTTTCACGTGTAGGGGTTACATTTTAATAATAAGTAAATAGATCTCTTATCGATCACAAATATATATTTCGATGGTAATATTGCTAAGCTTTATTCAAGCAGAACATATAAAAATGTCAGCAATCATCCCTGTATTCAACTTTATAGACTAACTTTTCATATTTACTACGAATTTACTTTGAATAATTCATAAACTTGGACGATTAGAAGCTCATTTCGTTTCTTTCTGAAGTTTTAATGCCATTCTTTCGGTTACTTCACGTAATACCTATTTCCTCAACGGTCAGTTTTTTCGCAACTTAGTTTTAGAGATTAGGCACTTTTAAAAATATATTAAGTAATTAACGAGGACAGTTGAGTGACATCGCTATTTTCTCTTAAAACTAGTAGTTTTTGCTTAAGTTTAAAAGTCTAAAATCTTATAAATTATCGTGGTGCTAATTAGGGTGATATGCACAGCATCATATATCGCTTTAAGAGATGTTAAGTCTAATTACCCCAGTAATTTCACTAGCTACAACTCATTTCAAACTGAAAAGTAATATTTGAACATTATTGTTAGACGATAGAAATATGAAGCTGCACTGGCATCTACGTAGATGGCCTCTGGGATTGATGACAAAAAATAGCATAATTTATAACTATTTTTAGCCCAATAAACTATATAACAATCTAAGAGATTTACATAACGTTTCTATCATTATCATCAGACGTCCATCATTGGATATGAGATGTCAATACGCTGAAAGAGCTGATGATAATAATATGTTTTGGCGGCAGATAAATTAGTAGTAATGATTATGAGTTAGTGCAGGAAGTACGGTCTTCCGAGGTTGATTGACGATTTGTTGAATTTCTATATGGTGTGGAGATATTTGTTTATCGGTTAACAGTGACGATGATGATTACGACTTTAAAAAAAATACGGAACCATAATTGCATTGTCACGAATTTCGTGACTCCACAAGGCCGATCACGTAGGTCTGCTATTTTCGGTCGACATTTAACTACGTCAAGCTGTACTTCCGCTTATAATTCTGTGCCTCTTTATTTAATTTTTCTATATTAGAAACCTTACCCTCAATTAGATGTTCATAATTTTTTTTTAATATCATCATAATTCTTTCAAGATTATTGTATAAAAGTGTAAACGATC
This sequence comes from Ornithoptera priamus, assembly GCA_029034505.1. Classification (NCBI taxonomy): domain Eukaryota; kingdom Metazoa; phylum Arthropoda; class Insecta; order Lepidoptera; family Papilionidae; genus Ornithoptera; species Ornithoptera priamus. Next base: position 2,752,159 of record JARDWD010000508.1, on the reverse strand, counting down.
TCTACAACATTTCACTTTAGATGAGTGCAACAAGAAAAGGATTTCTTTCTACACAATCTTCTACAGATATATCAAAATACGAGTTTTTAAGTGATCAAAGAAATATAAAATATTACAATACAAAATCTTAGAAATTTCTCTGTTGCATATTACCAAAAAAAAATTTGAATATTCTGTTTTTATAGGTGAAAGTAATAGTAGAAATGACTGTGATGTCTATAATAATTCAATTTCTCTTGAGAAGGAGGAAAAAATACTACATTATGTTTAAGTAATCTAAGTAACCAGTTTTAAGGCAGGTTGTAGGTCAAAATTTAGATAAAAGTTATTCCCATGATATATACTAATTAAAACAGGAAAGCCATATCTTAAAAACTATTTCGCTTACCAATGAAGGTGATAGTTGTAACATTTATCATCATGGGGCGTGTATCCATCACCACAAGAATACCGTCGTGACGCCGCTCTGGCCAGATGTTCTTTGTTATTCTGTCATCGTCCTCTCACCTGGCACTCGAAGACCAATCAATCAAATCTGTTGTTTATATTTATAACAAATGCTAAGTTATTAATTTGTTTATTTATACAATAGTTGAAGTAAACAAGAGCGCGGTGTCAGCTCGCGCCTTCAAATAATTAATTAAGTATAAAGGCTGGGCATCTTGCGAGATCACTTAGTTTCCTACGACGGCGAAGTTAACTGTACATACAAATATATAATTTCTTTTACTATTGTAAAGTGAATTTTAAGAAATATAAAAGTATTGTTTGAACCACGCGATTTATTTACAAGAAAAAAACTACACAATACCCCGTATTGGTGACCCGACTTCATCTGCAAAATAGCCCGTAGTCATCTGAATCGGTGGACGTCCACACCTAAACAAAGGTCTCTGTAATGTATTCCAAAATACATGATCTTGAGAATTTCAAGTTCAGTGGCCCTCGACGATTAGTAAGTTAATGTTATTGGTGACTAATAACTGACCACCCACCAGATTTTGTACCTGGACACGTGAAGATGACGCGATGAGAATGTCGATGTATGGCGCAATATATTCTCATTGTTTCTTCTTAAATATTAAACTTTTTATTGTAAATTAAGATACGATATACAATGAGATTGCCCTTCTTTCATCTGTTCTATCTTCTATAGAGTCATGACAAGAAGTAACTGCAAGTAAAGTTGACTTCGTCTGCATTCCTCTCTTCAATGTCGTTTTCATCTCTTGATGAATATAAATTAATCGATACTATATAAATATAATAATCGATGCATTTTTTTTATTTCAACGAAGCTACTAGACGAGCAAAACGTTCACCTGATGATAAGTGATACCCTTGCTCATAACAATGTGGCGCTAGTTAAGATGATATACGTAGCGCCCATCGCCTAGAGACATAAGATGATAAGTTATCCCAGTAATATCACTAGCTATAGCACCTTTCAGACCGGAACACAATAATGTTAGCACACTTCATGTACAATGAAGCTCAATGTAGATATGAAGTTCTTTAAAATATAACATGAACAAAAATATCACCAATTTATGGTTGTCAGTGGGTGTAAGGGATCCCCGCACCACGACTCAAACCATCCTAACCTGCTCCTAGTGATCCTGCTAATTAACAAACGCCCCAGCGCCCACTAGCCCTCATTGGGCCATTGTGGTGGGAAATGGCCCAAATCTCCACGTATGAACCATTACCAATGAGGAGATCTTTAGGGAGGCCTATGTCCAGCAGTGAACGTCTATCGACTGATGATGCTTATGGTTGTAGATCTGTTGCCCAAAACTGTTTCGGTAGGTACCACCGCAGCTCCTGTTTCTGTCACCAAACTTCTGTTTCTCTCTGTTCTGTTCTGAGCTACATTACCCGAATACTTCGGCCCAACATTGTCTAAGAAATTCTTGATGAAGTATCATTTGAAGATGTATACTGCTGAAATATTTTACTAGTATATTGTTTACAACTTTAATGTTTGTCTATTCAAACAGAGCACATTTCCTGTATGTAGTAGAAGTGAAACCTGAATAAAATACGCGTTATTCTAAGAAGTCACCAGCGGTACTGTCAACTGACCCAGTGAGAACCTGATCGATTGATTTTAAACTTTTTGCTGTATACCGGCCAACTGCCAAGACGAATGCCATAGAGCGCTGTTTATTTTATTCAGCAGTAAACATGTTAGTAATTTTTGTCGATATGTTTATTTCTTCATCTATATCTTCTTCTTAAAGTGCCTCTCCACTAGTGAAGGTTGGCGATCAGTGTGTTACAGTCCTTTCTGCTTCTGATTCGGCGGATCAATTCGGACGCCTCAGATATGCCAGTCCATTCCCTGATATTCCTCAAATATAACTTTTTCGTTCTCCCCACCTTTTGTTTTCCAGAAACTCTACCCATTATAATCAGCTCATATATATCTCTTATATTTGAGATAATCAGATTCATGGACTGATTACGAGTAAACACTCAAAATTTGGTCGAGATTTTTCTACCATTTAGGGATCAGCTCAGAATTAATTTTACAAAATTCCATCCCTGAAGGTAGTTGCGGGGGGTGTGACATCCTGCAATCCGGGCAAGGGATAGCTATTTGTCTACACTGGAGGAAAAGTGCGTCGGTATCTAATTCACTTTGATATTATTCTTTTCTCTTCTCAACAATGATTGGCAGAAACCAGTTAATATGTATTCTGTAAAGTATTAAAATATAAACTTTTCTAATTTCGCTGAAAGGCTTCGTAGCTAATATTAAATAAGTATTATATTAAGTTTTTTTAACCCCAGTTATTTTACTTCATACAGCCCTTTTAAATACATATAAGTCTGTCACTAAACGAAAATATGTAACTAGACGGTTTCCGCTAACGGAAGTTTACTACCAGAAAGAAATATAGTTTAATGCAGTCAAACCCACCGTAATTTCATTATCTCTTATCACTTACCAGAAGTAATAGATATTCATGATCTACCCATAGTTATTATTATATATCTACTTCAATCGACTATTGACGTTATAAATGTTTCAGCGTAACCTATTATTACATACATATAAATAATGGTTTGAGTTATTGTTATGTCTAGTTAATGGCCATTATATTTAATGGCTTTGGCACTATTATTTTTTGTTGACTATAAGCAAGAAGATATAAAAAAGAGTTTTTTTTTTTGATTCATGACAATGTCTAACATATAGATAACTACGAATAACAATTAAGTGATAAATCATAAGGAATGAACACAGAGACCGATCAGATCAGAGCCTCCATAGAATTATTTAGAAGTCATTCGGTCAGTTACCATGTTCATATGGTTTATTTGCCACCATACAAGCATTGTTGGGTTTCAGTACTCGTACATACGAAAGCTACATTATTATTAATAATCATGCTTAACTCATTTAGGCATAACTTTCAAATTAACCATATCACATGAAAAACAACCGTAACAGAATAAAAATAAACACTTTTAGGTCTTAGTTAAAAATTAGTTACTTAATGGTTAATTTATAGTCTTATACAATCAAAAAATTGTAGTTATTACTATCATTACCATCACCATCATTTTAACCCATTTTTCGTAATAAACACACGTAACTTATCTAAGTTACGTGTGTTAGTATCGACTATTTAGCTGAAGAAAACGAAAAAGTTATATTGAACTCTGATATCAGCTGTCTCTCAGCTGATATCAGCTGTAACCTTTCCGGTTACCATTTCAGGCTACTAAAAGACTCTGCTGAACACAGACTTCCACAATAGGACCACAATGAACTTGAGATCTGGATGCAGTATACAGAAAAGCTCATCTTTATCCTGAATTCATTAATTCTTAATCGCCTTTTAAGAAACGCTTAAAGTAAGTAAAATAGCGGTCGTTATTTCTTATTTTGAAATCTCTGGGTAAATCTTCCGGAAGATACCATGCCTTCTGGAGCAAAGTCAGGGTAATATAAATAGTTTTCCTTAAACAAACACTCTTTGTGATCATCCTCAGCGTTAAGAGGGTTCATGGAGCCTGTCGTAATATCCTAACTTATGTGAAAAGTGACAATAATATGATTTTCTAATGTTAACGTCATTCAGAAATGTCTTCTATAAACATACATGACGAGACACGTGAACGAAGAGTTAACTACAGTGTAGTTAAGTAAAAATCGTTCCTAAACATCGCGTGCTGGTGTATCATTTGTAGTCAAATAAATTGACGTATTTATTGACGGTGAAAGTATGCACCGTCCGTAGTCTCGTTCAATTTCTAAACGAATTTCATTGGTATGAATAGAAAAAGATGTGCTTTACGTGGTTCTAACAATCGAGACTTATATAGAACCTTCTTTTCTATTTAATCTTCTGTTCTATATAAAACTCAATTATTAGGATGCTGTGTAGCCATTATCAGAGATGTTTAAATAAGATCAATATTAACTTACAGAAGTACGTCTGCGATAATTATAATATAGATTAATGATGGAGAGTCTCTGTACCCAAACTGCTGAAGTCTTTCTGTCGACAAAAATTTGTATGTAAACATTATTGTATTGTTCCGATATGAAGGACTTTGTAGCGATAGATATTAACGAATGCGATGCTAGTTAGGATGATGTATACAGCATCAAATTGTGTAATTTCACTAGGTATAATTTTCTTGCAAATCGAAACAAAATGATTTCACACTATGGCTTGAAGGCAGAAATAGGAGCTGCTGTGGTACTTAGACGGTCTCTGACTGCAGAGACTTATGATTCAGAAAAATGTCAATACTTGATACTAAGTTATAACAAACGATGGTCCTAGATCAGACAAAAGCAGCTAGACGCACTCCCGTAAGAAAAACCGGTCCCTCATTTTCCCCATACAGCGCGTCTAGATTTACCGGTCATCTATCAACCCGTCCACGCATAAGTGCGGCCATTTGGCTACACTTGCAAACAGGTGGGTGGCCACGAGATCAACGAGATAGGAACGACAGCGACTCTATCCAATCGTATATGAAATGTTTGATAAATCGAGTAATTTTTTTTTTTTATTAAACGAGCGAGACGTTTACTTAATGTTATAGCGCCTGTCCATAACTACGTGGCGTATTAGAATGTTATACACGGCACCACATTTTCCTCGCAACCTTGAGACTTAAGATATTAAAAACTTATTACCCCAGTAATTCACTAGTTACCTTCACATTAGAATACAGTAATGTTTGCAGACTAATGTTTGCCGGCAGATATAGGAGTCACGGTGATACTTAGACGGTCTCCATCAACAGAGACCCACCAGCATATCAACTAAACTTATTTCGTTGGTGACTAGTAAAGAGAATCCAGTCATCAGCTAAAAACCGGATTTTTTTTTCTATTTAATAATGACGATGATGATCTAGATAATGATGGTGAGCACTAAATAAATACTTATACCTTCTTTATTATAACATATAACGTACTGTAGGCAAAACCTTTATTAATCTTCAGCTCTGTCCAATTGCAACCCCGCAGATATCAATTACCGGTAATTATTCGAATTATTATCATCACTATTACTGGAGAAGTAGATAAGCAATATATTGGTACCAGGCAGAATATTGTAAAAGTCGATAATAAAAAATCTTTATGTACTGGTGGTAAGCTTCTATAACCGGAAACCGTCGAAATCACGCGACTAGTTTTGCTATCAAACAGTAGTGTATAAACATTACTGTGTTCCGGTATGGAGAGCGTTGGGATTAGTGATTACTGGAGTAACGTGAGTTAACATTTTGCGTCAAGGCGACAAGAACAATATGGTGCGTTATCATCCTTATCAACACTACATTATTATGACCGGGCGTATCACTGACCATCAAGATCAGCTCGTTTCATCGCTTTTACAGATACAAAGGGTTGTACCCAAAGTAAGATATACAAGGCATTTCACTTCTAATCCAGTGAGAGGTCGGCAACTGAAAAAGAATACACATATTTTGGAGTATGAACGAGCAATACATTTTCCATATTTTTAATGGAACTGGTATTTTCTTTTCATCAAAGCATACCCAAACCTTTGATGACATTCATTGAGATAAATAACGAAATTAGTTACGACAGAAATTTGTTGACGAAAAAACAACAAAGGATATTATTAAGAGAGAAAATTTTATTAATTTGTGGTCAAAGTAAATGTTCCACTTTAAGTAGTTAAGTAGATTATATTTTTTTAAGTTTACGAAAGCAGTTTCTAAGTGCGCAATGAAGAGTACTCGTCTTTAATACTCTGCTCTATACCTATTGACCCTGGGAACAGTAATTTTTATAGCGGCAATATTACAATAAGAGTGGTAGCTACCATCAAAGTACATTGGTAAGTAACTAGATGAGTTTATTTCCTTTTTTTTTATTAAATTAAGTGACGCTACGAGCGGGATGTTCACCTGTATAGTATAAGGTTAAGGTTAGAATAATACATTAGGTTCCTGCACAACAACCAACGGGACCCAAGCCAACCTCAACTGCTCGTGGTGCACCCTGTTAATCAACAAACGAGGCTCTAGTTTCCACCAACCCGCATTGGGCCAGCGTGGTGGGAAATGGCCTAAATCCCTCCAAATGAATCCCTATCCGATTGTGTGAAAATCTTCAGGACGCCTATATCCAGCAGAGGACGTCTTATGATACTGCACCACATTGCGCTCGCCGCCTGAGACATAAGATGTTGAGTCCCGTTACCACAGTAATTACGCTAGCTACAGCACTCTTTAAACCGGAACATAGTAAAGTTTGCACACTTCTGTCTGACGGCAGCAATAGGAGCTGCTCGTGGTACCTACTTGGACGGTCTCCAGCAACAGAGACCTACGACTAGCGATTTGTTTAAAACCTACCACCGTCAAAATATTATACCGGAACACAGCCACGGAACCGGATCAAGAATGTCCGAGACAAGTGATGAGGCTACTACAGAAACAGACAAAGATATTTAATTTTTTTTTTACTTGTGGTAGCTCTCTGTTGCTGGAGATCATCTCGGTGGGTACCACCGCAGCGCCTATACTGCCAAACAGTAGTGTGCAAACATTAATGTGTTCCAGTATGGAAGACACTGTAGCTAGTGTAATTACTGAAGTAACGGGACTCAACATCTTCCGACGCAGATGACGAGCGCAATGTGATGCAGTGTATACCATCTTAACTAGCGTCACATTGTTATTTCGACGATTAATTACATAAAAAAAAATTTAAACTATATAAATATGAAGCCTAAATATTTATATCGATATATATAAATATATAAAGGCAGAACAAACACCGATTCAGTCGGTTACAATATTAAGTGATAGCAAAGTCTTCACATGCAACCCTTACGGGGGTGGATTTCTAATAATTTCTATTTTGTTTATCTTCCATCAATTTAAATCTATAGATTTTTTCCTTTTTTTTGTTCGTAAAAATTATGAGACAACATTTTTTTTTTAATAAATTCTTTTAAATGTTCAAACCCTCTCTATTCTCTGATGATGTAGAGCGCTTGGTAATCATTTTCACTCTTACAGCTCATCTGATCCTTCGACTCCTGGACCCGAGTCCACGACCTGTCCGTTTCAATGAAAAATAAAGCATTTTATTTGAACAGCATCGCATACGATTGGTGACTGTGGTAGTTGTGTGGCGACTGGTGGTAGGCCTTCTTGCCGGTGACCGTCTAGGTCAACCACCGCAGCGCCTATTTATGCCGCCAAAAAATAGTGCTTAAACATTACTTGGTGTTTGAAGGGCGTTGTAGCTGATGAAACAATTGGAGTAACGAATTTGAACATCTTAGGTCTTAAGCGGACGAGCGCAATGTTGTGCTGTGTATAACATCCTATCTTGCGGGATATTGTTATGGGCGAGCGTATCACTTACTATCAGGTGAACATCCCATTCGTATCGTCGCTTCTCAGTATAAAGAAGGTACAAAATCCTGTGTCAGCTCCTAGAGAAATATTTCCTGTGAATAATGCAGGAATCTATGGATCGGTTATCGCGGAATGTTAGCAGTTCAACAGCAGCTCGGTCGGCTATCATGCGGCCTTTTTTTTTGTTATTTTAGTACGTAATTGAAAGAGATTCCTAAACGCTTTGAATTCTTAACTCTTTAATTATTATATTATATATAATTTTAACAATCTACCAGCTCTATATCTCTTTCAACGTTTCATAATTTCGACCTATTAACGAACACTTGACATGGACTTGTCTTAGCAAATACCCTTTGCAGTATGATGGTTAATGTCAGTTTTTATAGGTGAAGTAAAAACCTTTCCACGGACAGGTTATGATGGACTTCATTAAAACACCAAAATGTCCCTCATTAGCCGCTTTACACATCTTATCATATTTTATTACATACCGATGTAATGAACGAAGTAAGATCGAGTACAGTGTATAAAACACAAGTATTCGTTGATAATTGATAACATATTCCTATTAATAAAAAAAACTTAGACTACTGTTTACTAGTATTATTTACTATTAGAAGCATGACTCGCTCGTCCCATTTTTCTGACGAGAAAAAAAAATACTACTTTTAATATGGTATTTAAACAAAAATACTTTACTAATGGTAGGTGTCGGTTGCCGGCGTCTTGATGGGTTTCGCCGCAGCTCCTATTTCTGCCATCAAACTGTATTGTACTAACATTACTATGTTCCGGTTTGAAGCGAGCTGTAGCTGGTGTAATTAATGGAGTAAAGAGACAACATGTTATGTCTCAAGGCGACGAGCACAATGTGGTTCTATGAATACTGTGATAAGTAGAGCCGTGGGTTGTTGTATCACTAACCATGTGAACGTCCCGCTCGTTTCATCGCTTCGTTGTATAAAAAAACAATGTTAAGATGCGTTATGTAATTGATATATCCGGTTTTAATACTAGGTACATGGGTTGTGAGTAAGTGGAAACACATTTAAATCTCGTTACACCATTCAAAAGAAGGCTGGAAAGTACGTAATTAGCGTCGATGTATTGCTCTCCGACGTCTTTGATCTGACGTTGGCCGACCACATCTCTCAACTGGCAACGGTAAATGTTCTGTGAGAAGCAACGCCATAAATAAATGTTCCTCCATATCAGGTTAACTGTCTACCTCCATTTGACCTCTACGCGTTTAGAGCACCTATATTAGTACCCTATAGAACCCAAACTTTTCGAATTAAAATTTATTTGCACACTCACTTTCAATCGTCTATGGTTTTATTGGTACAGTCCACAACGAATCCTCTACTAAACAGTACTGACAACTTTTTTTTTAATTCAATAAAGAGACGAGACGAGCGGGACATTCACCTGATAGTAAGTGATGCGCCTGCCCATAACAATATCATGTTAATAAGGATAATACATACAGCTACACATTACGCTCGTCGCCTGAAACATAAGATGTTGAATCTTGTTACCCCAATAATTACACCAGCTCCAGTGCCCTTCAAACCGGACTACAGTAATGTTTGCACACTACTGTGTGACGGCAGAAATAGGCGCTGCAGTAGCACCTAGCTAGATAGTCTGTGGCAATAGTGACCTACGACCAGTAAATAACATCGCTAACAAAATCAGAGGGTTAGCTTTTTTGTGTGATCTTACTTCAACAAGTTCCTTCTCTAATGATATTGTTTTTTATATATAATATGTTTTACCATACATTTAAATGAAATAATAGATATTATTTACACTTGTTGGTATTTTTTTTTTCTAAAAACAAACATCTTTAAAGGAATTTGATTATTTACAAATCATAATAGTGAATACAGTGATATTGTTGTTATTTCTTAGAACAACTGTATATAGATGTTATAGAATTTGTTTATTAATATGATCAGTATTCATAGATATTTTAATTGTTAATCGTCATAATGTTTATGTTAAAGATAGTGATGAATTTATCATTTATCGTCATCAGCTGATAGACGTCCACAGCTGAACACAGGCCTCCCGCAAAGATCATACACCATATATATAATTGCTGAAACAAACTAAACGTGCGGTATTAACCGGTTCAACGTTAACAGGCCATTTCTTACGGCTTTTAACTGATTGTTAGGTAAATCACCATTAAACGAGTGACCTGTTTCACATAATTTTAGATAATAATAAAAACAGATACACGTTTCATGTACCAAAGGTGGTACTGCCATGTAATTGTGAGAAACGTATAAAGCAAATACGCATTTCATCGCACGTGAAAAAATGAGGACGTATAAATTGACGTGGCTGGCTTAAGGCTCGCAAGTGGAAAGTGGAAGTCTGATGTAAAACAATTTTTTTATTTACTTAAGTTTCTGGTGAAAATGAGAAGAAACTCTATGATATCTCTGCAGTTTTAATAACTACAGCGCCCTTCAAATCCAAACAGCGATGTTCGCATACTGGTGCATGCCTGCGGAAAATGCCGCGATGAGATCAACCAATATGGTCTCCGTCGAGAGATAACCAATTAAATATTTTATAACAACTGTCAACATTAGAAGGTGAATAACAAAATACTACTTAATATTTATTACCTCGGATTCGACCTCCAATATTCCACACGGAAGTGTAACAACTTTCCAATTTTATGCCACTGTGCTGTTATCAAATATTTAATTTCGGCTTTGTGTGAACATGGCTTATGCTTATTATGATCCACGATACTAATGTACTCGTATATATCAGTTCAGTAATATTTTATAAATGGCCGTCTCATATGACAAACCCACAGATTAATAATTTCAGGGCATTTATTATTATATTAACACATACTTCAAAAGTTTATATCAGTAAGTTACTTATAGTTAGTACTTAAATAATAGTACCTGTGAGAAGACTTGAACACTAAATTATTAAGTTTGATTAATTTAATCTGTACGTAAGTTTTCATCTGTGCCAAAAGTTGGTTCATAATAAAACTTAAACGGCTGATACGAATCTATTATACCATTATAAATTCGCAAATTTTATCTAAACACAACTAATCTGCTAATACTCCCGAAGGAGATGAGACAAAGGATATAATTAATATACCTGAAAAATATAAACAGGAAATAGCATTCACAAGCGTAAGGCTGCGTAGGAATACTTTCAATAACTTCATTTTAAATAAGCCATACTTGTCTGACGATCATAATTCATTGAAGTTAAGTAGTAGATATTTTTTTTTTATTAAAATCCAAAAGGTTATTGCGTGACCATGATCACAACCAATGTTAAGAGGTAAAGCGGTGGTATGATACATTAACCTAGTAACAGCCTACTCATTCTCTTCTTAAAGACACCCACGTCTCACTGTACGGGAACACTGACGTCGCCGAGATGTTCTTGTGAACAACAAAGAGATGTTATTAAAAAAAAATATTACTAGTAACATATAAATATTTAAATTAATATTAACCACACTACCAATCAGTGAGGAAGTAGGATTGATATCCACCGCCGTCGCGTTACAGCCAAGGCAATCTTCAAAAGCAAGTCAGCTCTTAAGGGGATAACTCCTGAGTATTAGCAACCATTTCCCACGTGATTAACACCAAAATATACTATGTTTACTAACTTGTATGTCAAGGTGGATGAGCAGGATTTCAGCTGTGGACATCAATATACTGAAATGATCATGAAAACGTATCCTTATAAATAGCGAAGATTAGTATTAAATGTGATGTAAAATATTCACACTTTAAAAATCTTCAAGGAATTAAATATGGGCAGAGCAGACCAGGGGAGGACCATCTTTAGGAGAGGTCTATCTCCTATGAGCGTCTATCGGCTGATGATGATGATGATGATGAAGTAAATATGGTAGATCACAAGTAAATAAATTACTGGCCTACTAATATCAGCCGGTGATTAAACCTGTATTTCATTGAAAAAGGCTCTGTAATTATTAATAACTACTAAAGAAATGTTAATAAGAACCGGAAATAACATAAATTTTGTTACGAGCGCGACGTTCCTTTTACCCTCCGACGAATTGTCTTCTTGTGTTATTTTATGTTATAAAAATTAAATTTTTATAGAATGTCAATGTTTTTTTTTTCATACTTAAGAATACTTGAAATGTAAACATACAGCCATGCCATGTAAATGGAAATAAATACATACATATGTATGAGCATGCAAAATATTCTGTTTGAGAGAACACATGTTAAGATAATAAAGATTATTATTAAATAATTATAATACTTTATAATAGTTTTCTATACAAAACAAATAGCGTATAAAGAATGTAAACTTTCTTGTCAATAACAAAAATCTTTTCTTTCGTTATTGAATATTTGCTTAGGAAAAAGTTCATCTTAAGAGATCCTCTGCGATTTCTTGTGTTAATGATATTTTCAGAAGCTACAATTCAAGCCGGAACAACAACTCTAAAGGTCGAGTAGACCTTCCATCAACAATGACTAATAACTATTCTCCAATCTACATGGGAAGTTCAAGAATAACACCTCCATTACTTTGAAGGTCTTGTTTTAACAGACAAAAATTTTCGAAAATGATAATGATGAGATCTGACGAGATTAGTTCTAAAGTAACGATTTGCGAAAGATGAAGGCGTCACCTGCTCGTGGTATACCCTACTACTAAACAAACGAGGTTCTGGCTTCCACCAACCCGCTTAGGGTCGGCGTGGTGGGGAACAGCCCAACTGTCTCCATATGAGCCTCTACAAGCATGGGGATATTTGGGGGAGTCTATGACCAGCAGTCGTCGTCTATCGGTTGGTAATTATATTGGTGATGATGAAAGGCGTCAATTTATATCCCAACAGATTCAAGAATAATTGAGCAATGGTTAAAACACATAATCTAGAGCTATGAATAAAATTATTTGTTTAGTGATGAGTTCTTTGTCAGAGTAAACTTTGTATTCTGCTCTATTCTTGAACCAATGATTCAAGACTTTTGTCTTAAACTGTTTATACTATAAAAAAAAACACGTCGTCAAAAACGACACGATCGTTATCATTATGAGTAAATTTTTTTGGTAATAATTTCTTATTATTATGTGTATGTTGGAGATTTTAATATAATAGTAATAAATATTAATTTTTAAGCTTACGTTATGCAGTATGATGCTTTTGATGACAAGTTGTCCCAAAATATTTATATATCTTTCTAACACATTTTTTATGTTTCTTTAATTTTTTGCAATAAAAATGGAGAAAACATTAGAATATAACATATATAAAATGTAAAATAAATCTGAATATAATACTGTTTATACTTAAAAAACACGACGTAATATAGGTTTTCATGTGGCTTGTTACTATGAGAAAAAAAAAACTTAGTAAGTACTTGATACAATGTAAAAGCAGTACTCGATAACCATAATCGCGGATCGGCCGTTTGACCTACCGTGATCTCTATATCCCTTTTCTCCTCTCCGCCCTCGCCGGAGCACGGGAGATGCATGCGAAGCGCTTGTTTACTCAACTACTTTGCACGTGCATATCACACTCCTGGACACTTTCACTGGTTGAAAGCAGTTCTGTATCGGTTCACCTGAACCGTTAAAACCGCTCGGACGGGCCGGCTCGATGCGCGCGTCACACTGGCTGCGTACGCGCCGAAGCCTCCGTAACCCCACCATTAAACATGATTTTCAATTAATCATTACCACATTTTGATACTTGCATACTAAGCATTAAAGTCCACTTTTAATTAATAACAAACAAGCGTCTATTTAGTGCAATGAAATATAATTCTTCTTGTTAAGTCATAAGACAACATTTCGGATATCAAAACAATTTAAGCGTTGAAATTAATCAGTATCGTTCGACCTCACCCTGATGGATATGAGGTCGGTTTATTAATTTGGTCTTGATATTAAAACTTGTTAGAGCTTGCAGATCTGATAGCCAACCTCCAGTAATGAAGAAGCACTTTAAAGAGAAGAATGACTAGCAGAGGAATGCAGCTTTAATAATGCGTTCCTCTTAATTATTCAGTTAATAATTTTTACACCATTTACAAAGTTATATCTATAAAAATTAATTTCGCTATTTTTCTTCTTTGTAAGAAAATTCTATAAGCGCCTGACACATTTTTACGAGCAACATTACTTCGAATTAATATTTATATGATGTTTAAAAGTGCAGGAGTTAGTCCATTTTGTAGAGAGTTTTATAACATCGACTATTAGAAAGTTTTCCATGAAAAATATTTTATTTGTAGATTTTTCAATATTTTTATATACTTATGTCCTACCATAGCTTCCTCTTTTAGCTAATTTTGGAGATTGTAAATAATTACATTTTTTTGTTAGCACTCTGTAATCGTTTATTTATTTATCATCGACATCTTTCATTAGCCTATTGTTAGACGCAAAATTCTTCAATAGTCTCCACTAATCAAACATAATTATAAGTTTATACATTTGTTACTAAAAATAACTATTTTACATTTATATTTTAAACTGTTATGAAGTAGAAGTATGTAAAAATAAAGTATTAGTGGTAAAATAAAGTATTATTAATGGCAGTAGTGTCATCCAACCAGAAGAAAGTGCTAATATAGAACGGTTTTTTTATGATTATACGAAATTTGAATAATCTGGAATTTAAATGTACATGAGATAAACATAATAATAATGAAATTATTTATCGTTCCTCCTAATCAAACGTGATAAAAACTTAAACATACTAATTTTCCGTTTCATAGTGTTAAGACCAAATGCCACAAGGAAGTGAATAAATGGAAGTTTTTATATCATCGAATTCTTGGCTTAATCAAGTATTTCTTCGCTCCCTCAGTAGACGTGGTTATGAATAGAAATTAGAGAAAACAGTAGGTACGTTGGATTAGGTTTGTGTGCATTTTACTGGTAGGTCTCTATTGCCATAGACTATTTTGTTACTAAGTACACCTTTATCAGGTTCCAATAATATGAGAGCTAGATCTGAAATTAATAGATTAAAGAAAATTATCATCCTGTCTGAAAACGTTAACCGAAATCCGATATAGTAAAAACACCTCAACTATCAACTAAGGTGGGTTGCGGAAGGACTATTCGATGTTATCCCGTGACCCTCGTACATAATGTCGGAAGTGATTGGTATATCGGGTGAAGCTTTTTAGTTGGTTGGAGTCCGACACTACTCCATTACCGGCCCTTGGTTCCAAGGAGTGCGTTCCGTTAGCATTTTGTTACACACATTATTAAAAAAAAAACTATTCACTAAAGTAATTATAATGATTCTAGGACAACATTTATTATTAAGCGGCGAAGTCGATTGTTTGTTTTGTATTCAATAAGTGATACACCTGCCCATAACAATGTAGCGTTAGTTAATATTGTATTCACGGGACCACATTGTGTTCGTATACTGGGACATAAGATGTTGTCTCGTTACCCCAGTAATTACACTTTCTACAACTCCCTTTAAGCCGGGGCACAGTAATGTTTCCACACTAATGTTTGGCGGCAGAAATAAGAGCTACAGTCAGACCTTACTAGATAGTCTCTTGCAATACAGACCTATATAATATATATAAACATCTTAATGAATACTTCATTTTTATGTGTCAATCTCTCACCCTAGTTAGTTCTGTGAAAGCTGCTGCAGAAGCTGTTGTAGTGAAAAATCCAGATATAACAAGACTACCTGTACAAATCTTATCCGTTATTATTACTAGATTATAGCAAGTTGTTTAAACATAAATAGGATCTCTTAAGAGGAGAACGATTTAAAGATCAGCAATGCAGCCGCTACCACTCTGGTATTACGACTGTCAATGGACGTCAGTGATCACTTACCACCAGATGAACTGTTCGTCCGTTTGCCCATCCTTCTTATATAAAAAAACATACAATCTATGATAAGCTATTAACTACTTTACACTGTTGAGTGTTATATTTTTGTTTAATGTAACAATTGACGAACAATCTTCCAAGTTAAATCAGATATACTCAAGGATTTAATGAACCGGAAGAGTATAAGAATCGCTTCCATAAATGATCGTTTACGGTGGCGATCAATTACTACCACATAATATGCTTCCGGGTTTGTGCATTGCTACAAAAAGAAATATATTTTTTCTGGTATATGTCGTGGTAATGCGATGGAGGCGAAACCAAGTTGCCGTGATGGGAATATTCATGAACGTAAATTTCTTTGAAGCTGCGAGCTATTTACGAAATGATAATTCGCTGTCAAGCCTTTGCCTGGTACCAAAATAAGAAATTGTGATGTGAAATACAATAAGTGAGGACGACGTTATGCCTACACAAAAGTTCTACTTGAAGTTAATTCTCGAAATTGTATTAAGGTTCAAGTTATTATCTTGTTTATTAGTGACCGAGTTGATACAAGTTGATGATTGAAAGATTTTGATAATAACAATCATCTTATATATACTTAGGAAGAGATTTCTATATACGTTTTGTTATGTAATTATGCGACTAGACTAGCGGGACGTTCAAGTGATGGTAAGTGTTACGCTCGGCCATTACAACGTGGCGCTAATTAAGATGGTATGCACTGCACCGCATTGCGCTCTTCGCCTAGGACATAAGATGTTGAGTTTCTTTACCCCAGTAATTATATTAGATGCAGCGCAACCGGAACATAGTAACGTTTGCATACTGTTTGCCGGTAGAAATAAGTCTGGGAACTTGAAATTTGTTATGAATATTGCTTTTATCGTAATTTTAAGTAGAGGTCAGCTAAGAATAGATCTTATAAAATGTTACTACAAAAGGAGATGCTGAGGTGTAAATAACGAAAAGGGGTCTGAAGAGCAGCGAGTTGCAACCGGGTATACTTCTGATAATATCGAGTCTATATTTAAAATTTAAATCTATATTACGGAGAGCAAAGCGGGCGAGGAACAGCTAGTTAAATTATAAGTACAAAGATTTCTTGTTAACGAACTACTTATTTCTTGGAAAAGTACGAAATAATTGTGGCTGGAGTCTTATGCAATTTCTGAGGAGACTAACTTCTCATCCAAAGCATAAACTACAGCGAATTGTTCCTTTAAACTTACTCATAAAATTTTTACAATTATATTTTTTTTGTTTCTTGCTTTGGTCCTTTTAAAACTAGTATACTAGTTCAAAAACTGGTAACATTCTTGTTAAATACTTTCCATTCTTTCTTCTCTAATGGAGATGAACATTTATCACTGCAGTGCCAAGTCGCAACGTAGAAACGTTTCAAGATTCCAGACGTTTTAGTTAGTGTTTTATAATAAATAAAGCCAGAGTATTTCTTACTGCACGTTAGTTTCCTTTATTGTAACAAATATTAGGTTAGGTTAGGTTCTTTGCATTTTTTAAGAAAATTCAACACATATTTTAATATAGTTTATTTATATTTAACTAAAGTATGTAAGTACCATTTTTTTTGATAACTTTTTGCCATCTTGTAAAGACATAGTGCCATTGCTATAAAAATTTTGGGACTTCTGATCAATATATCGCGACAAGTTTATTTGGCAGTCCTCTCGTGATGTTAACCTGACACTGCCTAAAGATTTCTGAAGAGACCGAAACAGGTGGAAATCTGAAGGTGCAAGGTCAGAACTATACGGAGGATGCATTAACACCTCCCAGCCAAACTCTCTTAATGTTTGCTGAGTGGCTAAAGATGTGTGAGGTCTAGCGTTATCATGATGAAAAATCACACCCCTGCTGTTGATTAATTCCGGCCGCTTTCTCTCAACTTCTTGCTTTAATCTCATCAGTTGTTCGCAGTAGAGTTCAGAATCGATGGTCCTACCTTGTGGTAACAGCTCATAATGAATAATGCCTTTCCAATCCCACCACACACACAGCATCACCTTGTTGCGAGTTATCCCAGGTTTCGCCACAGTCTGTGAAGCCTGACCGGCCTTTGACCACGACCTTTTTCGCACGTTCTTGTCGTACGTGATTCACTTTTCATCACCAGTTATCAGCTTCTTCAAAAATGGTTCGGTTTCATTACGTCGTAATAAAGAATCACAAACGAGTACACGGTTCATTATTAGGTTTCTTTCAGTGAGCTCGTGAGGTACCCAAATATCGTGCTTTTTTGTGTACCCAGTTTTTTTCAAATACGCCAAAACTGTTTTGTGGTCAATTCCCAGTTCTTCAGCTACGTTGCAACTACTGATATGCCGATCTTGCTCCACTTTTTCAAAAATGGCATCTGTTTTATCCGTAATAGAGCGACCAGAGCGACGTGCACCTTTGACATCATAATTTCCGGATTGAAAACGCTTAAACTAAATTTGTGCTACACAATGCTCACAGACACTGCACTAGCTCCGTAAACATCGCAAATTTTCTTCGCGGTTTGCGTTTTTTTTTACCTTTTTTATTGCAAAATTTTAAAATGTACCGAATTTCTTCATTAGATTCACTCATCTTGACAGTACGAAAAACATACGAAAATCACACATTTTCTTAATTTGGATTTGGAATTATGTTCTTTAAAATTTAAACTTTCAATGACACCAAAACCAGCCAGACACAAATAGTATAGCCAAAGAGATTTTATTACAAGTTCATACATACTATAATGCGAGAAGACTTTTTCCCTCAACCTAATATATAATAAAATAGAGTTTGAAATACTTAAAACAAGTTTAAGAATAACTGAGTATAAAAAGAATAATTTAAAGAAGTATCCGGATAAAGTTGAAAAGAAATTTCCATTGATTTCAAAATAAAATACTAGACATAGGAATCAAAGATTTTATTAAAGTAATTTTAAATAAAGGCGGTAAGCCTAATAAATCTGATGATGATTACGAATGGGTTTAATAAATGAAAAAGGTTTTCTGTACAATCGTCCTGAATATTTAGGGTAACCTCTTCGTAATCGGTGACTCGTGGGTAGGGATCACTTGGGTCCCCAATAAAACAGTATGAGGTAAGTTTCCTTAGAAAAGAAAAAAAAATTATGAAGTGTGACAATATAAATGAAAATCTTTGAAGCTGTTGAAGAGACAATCATTATCATCAATCAAAAGCACTTACTACTGGATATACGTTTCCTACAAAGATCTCCATCTAAATCATGATGGTATGTCATGTGAATACCACCACAATGAAAAACTGACATTAAATACTGTGCGTAAATTAATTTTCCTAATAACACTGTCACACAGGACACACTGCTCGAAAGACTGACAGCCGATGGGACAGCCAGATCCTCGAATGGTGACCGCGTACCGGAATACGCAGTGTTGACAGGCCCCCCATTAGGTATGTGGTCCGACAATCTATTAAAGCGCAGGATCGATCGATGTGTAGATCTTTGGTGGAGGCCTATGTCCAACAGTGGACGCTTACCGGCTGATGCTGATGATAATGATGAATATCACTGTATTAACAAATAAGCACAGTCCGGTTGATAATCGGTACGGATTGCGGTTTGAGGAACAATTTAGTAAATGAATGGATCTAGTTGTGGTCTACTCTGCTAATCAACAAACTAGATTCTGGCTCCCACCAACTCGCAATGGGCCAGCGAGGTGGGAAATGGCACAAATCAACCCCATACGAACCCTTACAAACAACATTCGCTATTGACCAGCGGTACCGAAATCCATACTTACTGTAAGGACGCGGGAAGCCGGTGCATCCGGCAGATCCGATGTGGATATCCTTGGGGGTTGTCTGTCTTGCTGTGGACGTCTATCGACTGATGATTGATTAATTAATACTGCATACAACCTGCCTAAGAGGCGTCTGACAATAAACACCTACCCACGTATGATTGCTATACGTTACTAAGTACATCTTTAAAATTACTTAAAGCAAATTTAAAATATTTCAATATTAATAATTTTTAAATACTCTTGCATGCTCTACCGTTTATTTTCCATCTCGTATTTCATCTCCCCGAAACGTGGCTCTGATGTTTGCTAAATAAACATGTTGCTGGAGTATAAAGTTTCATCAGAACTCCGCGAAGGTGCATGCATTACAAGGTAAACAGTGAAGCCAACAAAAATATACTTTCTTTTTAAGCATTCATACATAGAGATTTTTTTTACTCTGTATCTAGATTGTATCAACATCAATCAAACTACGTTTTATTTGTTTTAGGTTTTTTTTATTTCATTTTTACACGATGTTAAGGGAAGCGCGCTCGCCCAGAGTACTATGGCCTTTATATGTGAGTAGCAAAGGTGTGCGCTTTATACAGGTAAACAGGCACTGTATACCCCCTTAAACCCTGACTGACTCCCTTAAACCTATCTAAATAATAATCTCAAAGGGTACACAACTATGCTCTGACTATTGTTAAACGTAAACGTCTAACTTAAAAGTAAACGTACCGACGTTTACTTTTAAGTATAAATAAGCATAGAGATTTCGGATGTGGTAGGCATAACCGAAATCTCTGTCCACGCTCCTAGTTGAAAGCCGGGACACAGCAAAGCTGTTATGCTTGCACATTTAAACAATGAGATGGATAATTTCCTAGGTTTTGTAAAAATTCTACTATCATTTAAATTCCACAATATGAAAGCCGGTAATCGAAACGTGGAAGATATGGGATGAAATTAAGGGTAAAGCCCAAGAACGAACGCGATGGAGTCACTGTGGGCGCTCTTTGTCCAATGTTGGAGCTATAGGATGTTAAGAGAAAATAAAATAATCGAAATAGGGACAAGCTATAAAATAAGCGGTTAACTGCTGCACCAAGTAGGCGGTCAAATACAATTTATTCTGTAGTATAACGAAATTCGCTTTTGGTCGCTTCATATTGCCACGCGGGGCCGATCGATGGGGAGATCTTTGGAGGAGGCCTACGTCCGGCAGTGGACGTACAGCTGATAATCGTGATAACGTATCATGGCCAACGACCTACAGCATCACCTCGCCGTGTCTTAAAGTCTTCAAGTCTTATATTAGGAGTTTAATTTAATTAATTTTAATAGTATCGCGAATGATCCTGTGTAAGAAATGGCGTTCTTTTATAAGAATTTATGGTCTATTAAACTTGAGTTGGATGGGGATACCTGATGTTGGATGATCCAAAACATAGTCACAGACTGCAAATACAAAATAAAGCAATAGTGATTATGGACCATTATACTAAATTCTTAATTAATTAAATTTTTTATTTACATCATAACTTTTAACCGAGTCCCTAGTGTATAACGGAATAATTAAAAGTACCTTCAACTCTTAGATTTTGGAGGATCAAATGGATTTAATTTTTAAGAAAGAAAAAAACTTGCTACTGGTACATTTCGCATTAAATGTTTATAAATATAAACAGTATAAAATTAATAATATGCTCTTTTAGGGAGAATTAAGTAGCAGAGGTATAAAGACTTAATTGAATTGACAGGCTCGAAGACCCAATTGAGTTTGTGTCACCAGCGTTCTCGATAATCGTATAACGGCTTTAAGCCGGTAGAATACACTGAGAGGCATTACTTGTTAATTCTAATCGATAGTACACCGGCTAAAATATGATTTAAACATCACTTATTCTTTATCTACCCTGTACTAAAAACGTGGTGATCTTAAAATAAACATAGATCTTTTCCAATAAACTTTAGTATAGAGAGCACTATCAATGTGCGGGGTAATATGGAGTGATATAATGAAAACAAAAATAATATCGTATATCTTAAATACTGATACTATGTACACGGGAATATGTACATTATTTATTTATTAATTTGTTTGTCTCCTCGTGTACATACACGGATATATAAGTACAAATTATTAAAAAAAAAATCAGATTGTATAGAACAAAGTTGAGTGACCCTAAGAAGAATTACAAGGAGGAAAAAATGAAGATATGCATATACATATATAATTAGATATATACGTTATATGATTGTCCTTACCTTCTCTGCATTTACTAGATATTTAAATGGATGGGTAATGATTATATTTAACAATAACCAAATAGATAAATATATATATTTATTGTGAAATAACAGTTGATTCAAAATATAACAGGTATTGGACCATTTTGCACTTTGCTGTATTTTATATGAATAACTTTCTTGCTTGTATCATTATTTATTTAATTATTATTAAACTACCGTCTTTTTTACTTATGTACATCATTATCATCATCAGCCGATGGACGTCCACTGCTGGACATAGGTCTCTCCCAGAATCTCTTAGACAATGTTGAGCCGAAGCATCCATACTAATGTAGTTCAGAACAGAACGGAGAGAAACAGAAATTTGGCGGCAGAAATAAGAGCTGCGGTGGTACCAAAATAATCATCGTTAGCAGTATGTTCACTGCTGGACATAGGCCTCCCAAAAAATGTCTTCCTATGGGGATTTGGACCATATGTTTGTATGCCCGCTGGCCTAATACTGGTTGGCGGGAACCAGTCTCGTTTGTTGACTAGCAGGGTGCAACACGGGCAGATGAAGTTGGCTCGAATCCTGTGAGTTGTTGACCAACTTACACCACATATGTAACCTCAAACTTAACTATATTTTAAGTGACGATGAAACTGAAGGTAGTTAAATGTGTTTAGAATGTCTAGAATATTTTATTAGATTTTAATAGGTAACGTTATCTGGAAATATAATTAATTATCACAATATACTATTAAAATAGTTACAAACTTAATAACTTTGTACACCGGTTACAGCGACGTAAAATTAACTTAACAGCCCTAATAAACTGCAAGCCCTGCGCCCGTTTAATAAAAGGGATAATGGCTATACTTATGTAATGTAATTAAAATTAAGTTTTTTAAATACTTAAATAATTTTAAAGTTAAAAAAAAAATATTAATATCTTGTTGGCCTATGTCCAGCAGTGGACGTCTATCGACTGATGATGAGTTTCAAGAGTGAATAATTTTTGTGAACTTCATACCATATCTTCGTACCACCAGTAAAGAATTTTTGTTCGAATGATGTGATAAAAGTATCGTCCATTTTTTATTTGTTTTTTTTTTCCAGAGAAGAAAGATGAAGGGGCCGTTGTCTGATGGTAAGTGATACATCCGCCCATTACGATGTGACTAGCTAGGATGATATATACAGCACCACATTACGCTCGTCGCCTGGAACAATACGTTGAGTCTCGATACCCCAGTAATTGCACTAAGTACAACTCTCTTCAAACCGGATCGCGGTAATGTTCGCACACTACTGTCTGGTGGCAGAAATAGGCACTGCGGTGGTACCTACCTAGTCTCCGGCGATAGAGACGACCACCAATAAGATGAACTAATGTTCCATAGATTTTTTTATTTAATGAAACGACGTGACGAGCTGGTCATTCACCTGAAGGATAGTGATACCGCTTACCCGTGGCGCTACCCAGGTGTTAATTTTTTTTTATTTATTTCCAATTTTCCCTGATATTATTATTCAAGGTTTATCCTATTGTTTATAATATTTACTTACAACTTATTCACTACAAATTTAGGTTATTAACATTTTTTTCTATCATTATCTCTATTTTTTTTCGTTTACATTATGTTTATACTTATGCTATCTAATTATTTAATATTCACAGGAATACACAGAATATTATTAAGTTCATATGTATAAAATAATGTTTACTTATCATTATTTCTATTGTTTACTATCTTACATGTTTTTAAGCAATAATTTTTTAACTTACTTCTAATATTTCTTTACTATCTCGGGTAGCCTGGCTGTATCTATTCTTTAGTCTGTCTCCTGCTCAAAATCATACTTCAAGCATCTATGTATAGGACAGTCCATCAGCAAATGAGGAACCGGTTCCTTCACGGCGACCATGATATTCATTGGTCGCCTTGAACTATAAGTTGTTCAGTTTCAATGCTTTTCATACAACAACAGTAATTTCTACACACTTCTGTTTGGCGATGGAAATAGCAGCTGCTGTGATACCTGGACGGTGCGCAGCAACAGAGACCTTCTTTTTTTTTTGTTTCGAGTGGAAATCTTCGAAAGATACTCTGCTTCTGGGAGGAAGTCAGGGTTATGTGAGATTTTAACTCACTAAAACCCCTTCGGTGCTCTGCTTCAGTGCATTCGGAGAGGCTCCGGGATCTCATATAGAACGCACCGGTGCCCCTCTACGCTTTGTGTTAACACATCTCTGAGGAAGGGCTTAACCCTCGTAGGCTGTCCCACACAGATTCGCATGTTGAGCGATAAGAGCCCCCACCCTCAAGGCCTGCGAAACTCCCAGGCAACAACCGAGACCGAAAGTGGTCGATGTCTCTGTATATTCATCATCAGCCGATAGAAGTCCACTACTGGACATAGGCCTGCAAAGTTTCCCACATCAATCAGGTACGGATTCATATGGGAGGATTTGGGTCATTTCCCACCACGCTGGTCCAATGTGGGTTGATGGGAGCCAGAGCCTCGTTTGTTGATTAGCAAGATGCACCACGAACAGGTGAAGTTGTTTCGGGTCCCGTAAGTTATTATGAGGAACCTATTACACACCATCTGTATATTATTACAAATAAATGTCAATGATAAGTTAGAAGTAGTTCTATTCAAACACAGCTACTTTTAAAGGTCATGATCATTCATCATGTATCAATTCTATGGTTATAGTAAATCATCTGGTATATCTAATTCATATAGCGCCATAAAATATTTAATGACCTACCACAATAATCGCAAATCAAGATGATCAAGAAAGTCTTAAAAAATTTGAGTTTTCAGAACAGATAGTAAAATCAGCAGATCATATGATGTAAGTGGAGCGATAATATATTCCCACTACCACTTCACCGTAAGGGTAAAAGGAGATTAAGAAAGGAATATTTCAAACCATGGACACCCTGCACACTGTGTTGTTCAGCGCACATGTGAAGTGGCGGTAAATTTTGGTCAACCCAGCAATTTTATTAACTCCATTTCCGTGTAAATTAGAACAGTGTTTTAGTACTACTCTTTAGTGGTAGAATAAAAATGAAAAGAAAGAAATCAGCTCCCGGTGGTATGTCAAAAGACAATATCCGGCCTCTGTGTGGTTGACCAAATAGTTACGAAGATAAACTTTCTAATTATTTTAACACTACTACAAGCCCGGTAATCAACAGAATTGATTACTGTTCTAGTACCATTTGTTGTGGAAATTTAATTAAAACAGTGAAAATGCATGTGTATAACAACAGTTATCATAGATTAAAATCTTCTAATTATTATCAACTTTCATTATCATGGAAATTGAATTTAATAATAATAATTGCATGAATGGTATCAGTGTATATGGACTGTTTGTATTCCGCGTCAACTTCACTCCACTGCCTGGCACTGTTACGCAACAAACCAGCAAACTGACATACACTTAAGTTGCATATCAATAAAATAGACAATAAAGTTAGGCAAGTTAAATTTTCAGTTAGCGTATTACATGAAAAACAATTTCCTAACAATTAATTGTATTGCGGTTGCGAACTAACTTGGGTTCGTACATGAAATTGTGAACGTATTGCCCATAGCAGGCGTACGTAACCGGATAACTGTGCTAAATGTACATCGGGTTAACCTCCTACATCCTCTATTTAGTTGCTAACTTTAAGTTTACTAAACATTATAAATATTTATATAAAGTTTTCTATAAAAAGTTTTATATAAAAAATCAGTAACGTAATTTTTATTTACGGAGACTGTCAAGGATAGACTATCGCAGTGCTTCTTTAAGGGTAGTCAAACATTTTATGCCTTAAGGTGACGAGCATATCGCAGGGGAGAGGAGTTGCTGAATAGATAAGACAATAGCCTATTGATTTAGAGCGACGATCATAACCTGGTTCTGTACGAATATTGTTACAAAGATTATCACAAATCGAGTGTAGTGCTAGAACATTCTAGAAATATAGAGCGACGAGCTGTGAGTTAGGTATCTAGTGGCGATTTTAGTAGGAACTATGACTTATCGGTAATAATTAAATAGTACTCCATGAGAAAAACTGATTCCCTAGAAATTTCTAGAAGGTTTGGGGGATGATCATACGTGTACGTAAATGTATAGGTGTTCAAAGAGCGGATGATTCATTCTAGTTTAGAACTTCGATATACAACTTGACTTTGTGCTTCTGAATTTTTGTCAGCGAGTATTAAACATTTTCAGCCCGAAACAATATCATAACAAACTATATCTTTGTAGGAAAATATATTGTGAAGAAAAGAACTAATTATTGGACAAATAAATATTGGTGTTTAATAGTAATACAATAAAAATAGCACTGGTGGTAGGTCTCTATTGCCGGAGACCGTTAACGTACCATCGCAGGTCCTATTGCTACCGACAAACAGTAGTGTAAAAACATTACTGTGTTTCGCATTGAAGGGAGATAGGTGATGAAATTACTGGGGTAACGAGACTTAACTTCTAATGTTTCAAGGCGACGAGTGCAATGTGGTGCAGCGTATACCTGTTAACTAGCGCCAAGATTTTAAGGGCAGGTGTATCGCCTACTTAGGTGAACGTTCCGCTCACCTCGTTGCTTCATTGTATAATTTTTTGTTTATTTTTATTACAATAAATTATTTTCACACGAACGCTGTATTTCATGTGACCTAGTGAAAGATATATAATATTCTCAATATTCAAGCGTGAGCGGAGCCTTCGCGATAACAATTTCCACGATGAAATTGACATCGTTCAAAAGCTAAAAATAGCCCTGAACTTTCAACGACAAACTAAAAATGTCAAATAATTTTTTTTTTAATCAAAGTTTACTTCGGTTTGAAAAAGTTAACTGCTGACGTTATTATACAAGTTATATGAAGTCTTCCCTTTTGTACTTATATTCGTACTTGTAAGAATTCGTGCATAACAACTCAAGAAATCCACGCCAACCTCACCTACTCGTGGTGCATCCTGCTAATCAACAAACAGGGCTCTAACCAAACTGCACTGGGCCAGTGTGGTGGGAAATGGCCCAAATCTTTCTATAGAAATCCCTACCCGATCGACGTAAGAATCTTTAGGTGAGGCCTTTGTCCGACAGTGGACGTCTATGGGCTGATGATGTCTTCTGTAACTTCTAGTAGAAATGCGACAGATTTATGATATATATTCAAATTTATAGATGTACGGCTACTAATAATATTAAATCTGTAAGGAATTGAAATTTTTTTTAATCGTTCCCCTGCGTTTGTCGGGTCAGGTCATCCCATATACCAATTTTGTATCACATATTTTATTTCTTATTATTAATACTTTGTTCTTGTTTCACACTGGGATTGCAGTTTTACCTAATATTATTTTTGTCGCTTACTTAACTGCAGTACACAAAAAAAACCTATACAGTATTATAAACAAGTAATAATAGGAAATTAAATGTAGAAAGAGTATTTTCCAACAAACCAAACTTTTTTAACAAAAGAATGAATGACGTCTGAGGGTAGGTCTGGTCTCATTTTTAAAGAGAACTCTTACAAAGAAACTAACCACCGCATCGCCAACTGCAATCAGAGAGTACTGTGAATATCATTACTACATTTCGGTCTAAAAGGCGCTGTGACTGGTGAAATTACTGGGGCAACGAGACTTTTCCACATAAGTAATATCACGAAGCGACTAACGCAACGCGTAGTATTATATTAACTAGCACCACATCAAGGTAAGGTTCTGCTCATCGTCTGGCTTCGATGAATAAAAAAGGGGACAGTTGGTAGTCTATAAAATTTTATTAACACCAAACTACCACACAAGTTTACTATTACTCGGTAATCAATTCAGTCCCGACGGCGGTGACACAGACGGTCCTGTGTTTTGTTGCTTTCGTTATTTCTCATTAAGTTCACGTGGCGTGTACTTTATTAAGGACCCTGAACAAGTCTTTCACGGTTAATAAATGTAGTAACTTTTTACTGATGAAAGAATAAAATCAACTGCATGTTAGTTATATGTAATATCGATATATAAAATAATAAAATGTATTGAAAATTTTAATATCATTCCCTTATATTCACAGAAAAAAAAAGATAAATAACTGAAATTACTGGTGGTTGTTCCTTATTTCCAGAGACCATGTACCAACGTCACTCCTATAGCCAACAAACAGCAGTGTAGAAACATTACTCTGCTCCAGTTAGAAAGGCGCTGTACCTTGTGAAATTACTGGAGTAACGATATTAAAATATGTCTTAAGGCGACGAGCACTATATGGTCCAGTGTATATTAATCTAACTAGCGCCATATTGTTATGGGCAAACGTATCACTTACCATCAGGTGAACGTCTTGCGCCGTGTCATCGCTTCATCGAAAAAAAAAATATTTTTTTTCTGATTCGTTATTTTTTTAATTGTAACCTCTTTAATGCCATCATAAGAAGCTACAAGTAGTACAAGCAAAGAAATTGTATTACAAACTTATTTGCTTACAAACGGTATTGAAAGTCTTAGTTTTGGTAAAGAATTTGACTTCTTGTGTAAGTTCCACCGTCTCTACAACGGGATGGGTATCTGATGAACTGTATGAAAGTGGCCATAACCCCACGGCCACATTCCATTACCGCAACATCCGCCACCGGCAAGGAATTCATCCTCGTACCCTTGAACCGCGGTGGTCACATACGGTCCGGCCTCAGAGATCTCTCTCGAGAACACTCAAATTGCGGATTAAGTAAAATGTGAAGTTCTTCAAAGGCGCAAAAAGGTATCTGCGAGGTCGTTAACTTGCTAATGATACTCTCGTGTTACTAGTGGTTATAGGCTGCGATGAAAATCTTACACATGATGGAGTTGGAATGAAGGAACTGTTGTCCAAACTCACGTTGTTAAATACCATTCAAATTGAAAGCCCGTTTGGACTCATCACTTTTCCATGTAAAATGGTAAAATCTTTGTTTAATCAGGGCCAGATAAAGCTAAATTGTCGATGCTGATTTTGGTTTAGGCTATATATATATAGTGAAAAAGATTTACATCTTGAACATATGTGCCGGATAAGTAACACTGCGACACCGGAAATATTTTCGGAATTAAATTTATTCCCTCTTCTAAGCGGAAATCAGAGGCCTTGACCTTGTCCAGATATCAATCCTTATTAAATATCCCAAACATTGACTCTTCCAATCCACAGAAGGAACACGTCTGCTAATTTCAGTAAGTGAATTATTATTATCATTATGTTACTTATAACCTAATTCAGTTTTTTTTTTGCTATTATCTCTAATGATGAACTTTCAAAACACATCTCTTTTTAATGCGAAACGCGTTGGAGTAATTTTCCTCTGATTAATAGGCAAAGTTTGTAACGGATGTACACAAAGGGATCACGTTGTAAATTAAGATACAGATTTATGTTTTTTTTTTAATTAAAGGGATTTCGATGTTTTGCAAAACATCAATTTAGGAGGGATCCGGTGGATAGATTAAATATCAAATCAAAATTCAAAAGGTAACCCTTGATTACCCTGTGACAGTCACATTTCAGATAGCATTTTATTTTGGGAATTCCATTCCATAGATCGTTATAATTAAAGCCTTTCAGAATGCAGTAAAAAAAATATTCTATTTTATTATTCTCTCAACACGGTAAGGTATTTTTCCAGGAGAGTATTCAGGTAAGTACAACCTCTTAGTAATCT
The DNA here is from genome assembly GCA_029034505.1 of Ornithoptera priamus. NCBI lineage: Eukaryota > Metazoa > Arthropoda > Insecta > Lepidoptera > Papilionidae > Ornithoptera > Ornithoptera priamus. Next base: position 2,722,678 of record JARDWD010000508.1, on the reverse strand, counting down.
GCAAAGCAAGCTGTTATTTACAGTAATTTCCGAGTTCCAATTGTAGACCGGTGTCTTCAAAATATTACTAGAACATTATAGAGAATATAAGACTGAACGATTCACAAAATTGTATAATATTAATACATCAACAACAAAGCAGACGATGATAAATTCTTTGATTAGTCTTAATATTATTCTGGTTTATCTGGTTTTCGTAAATTTTGCATCTGAAACTTTTTCGATCAAGCTTGCGCTGTTAGTTTCTTTGTCAGCTACTATTGCTTCATCGGACTCAAGGCTCGCGGATCCAGCATCCGAATACTAAGTTTGCATCTAATATCTATTTTGTGATATCATATTTTAAATTATATTTCTGTAAATAATATATTATTTTCTTTATTTACTCCGTTGTACCTCAAATTCTTTTGTAGACAAAGTATTCATAAGACCGTTTAAGTAAAATATGCAGCCTATCTAATGTATTCTCTTAACCTTCTGTCACTGGGAAGATCAGGGCGATTTATCCATCGTCCATGTAAGCTGTTATTTTTGAAACATAGTATTTCAACGATGTTATCTGTCACCAGAAACTAAGTCCAGTGCCAAACCGCCATGTTCTTGAAATGTATTGCAAGTACAACAACACTTCAAAATTCAGCAACGTAAACAAATATTAATCTCATTACCTTTGTTTATGCAAAAGTAGTTAAGAAACGTTAATTAATAAATTTCATCGATTTCTGCAAAGAGATTGTCGCCGTCCAGGTTCCCGTTTCGGTGATTAATGGAGTCTTGTTACGGCGCAGGTGCTTTCGAGGTCCATTAACTTTATTTCCGCCCTTTGATTCGGAGTCCACGTTTTTGTAATTTCAATTAATTTACAGGAAAAATTCTACTTACTCGTTGTCTTGTTCCCCAATTTTGAGTGATAAGAGTATAGCTATACGTTCACTTGCTTGTAAACGATACGTCTATTAATAAACTACAATTCTAATGCATTTGTAATCTTAATGTATAAATTTTAACGCTAGCAATTTCTTCCTAAAAAAAACAATAAACAATAAACAAACAACCAACAAAAAATATTCAAGAAAATCTTTCAAACTGGAGTTCTCAAAACTCGTCAAAATTATCAAATGGGTTAATTGGAGATTGGTGTTATATTGCTGATCTCTGATCGATATGCGGAAGTTGTTAATGTAATTAACTGAAGAATGAACTTAGGGTCTAATATCTCCAATATCTCATTGTTAGAAAAGAACAAGACATAGCAGTAAAAAACAAGTCTATTAATAAATTATTTCGTACAGTTTCACTCAGTTGCTATTAGGGTTTAATTAGAACGCTACCTCGTCTGAATTGCGACAGATTAGCAATGCAAATGTACCAATGAAGTCATTGGATGGGTCATGTAGCATATCGAACGGAGCAAACCGTCTGCTATTCATTGCACCATAACAAGCCAAGTTGGATTCAATATTAGTCCAAAATATATTTATTTATATACATAGTGGCTCGTTTATGATATAGTATATACAAATATAGGTTTGGCCTATTGGATAATTAATTCCATATCCTAATTCCTTAAAATTATTTTTTTCTACTCAGAAGTGCGTTGTAGCTAATAAAGTAATAAACTATAGCTATAATAACATATTAGTTTATGCTGTTAGTCTTATTGATGACTTTTACAGCCTCCCAATACATACACCGGATCCGATAGTTAAAAAATTATAAAAATATATACATATAAGTAATATTAATAAAAGAGGAGAAAGATAGCGTATTAGATGGGGAAGGTATGACGAGTTAAATAATATATGTATTGGAGTTGTATGGATAAGTAGACAGGAAGAGAGAATAGTAAATGAAAAATAATATATATATATATATATATATATATATATATATATATATATGTATATATATATGTATATATATATGTATATATATATGTATATATATATGTATATATATATATATATATATATATATATAATACGACCGATCGGTGTTAACATTCTTGTAAGTATTATGTCAAGGATAAAACCTCTGTCATCGGAAGATTTAAATGATTATTAAAGTTTTTTTTTTCTGAAAATTGTAATCTCAATAACACAGGCATCATAATCATCATCATCGTCAACGGCTGATAGACGTCCACCGTTGGACATAGGTCTCCCCCAAAGATTCCCACATCGATCGAGTAGCGATTCATATGAGAGGATTTGGGCCAGTCCCAACCACGCTGGACTAATGCGGGTTGATGAGAGCCATAACCTCATTTCTTTATTAGCAAGTTGCACCACGAAATTGGCTTCAGTTCCGTGGGTTGCTGTGCGAGACCCTTTAATACACCCCCAATGAGTACATGAACTAAAAGTGACGAATATTTACATTAAAGTATTACTTACCATCAAACAAATTTCTTTCTATCCATTTTTAATACATATCTTTAGAGCAATATGAAAGTTTATTATTTTCACAGCATCTATCCTAAAGACATAATAATGTTTTTAGACGTCGAATTTTTTTTTTTTGTAATCTCTGTCATTCAATGTTCATTGGATGCGATCCAAATTAGTATTTCTATAAATTGTTGTAATCGTATCTCTTACACAGGATTTCTATCAGATAAATAATGAAACATCGATTTTATTGAAGCTGGGAACTGATTGCTCCTCGTTTTTATACAAAATACTTCGTGCTTGTAAAGATCGTACGAAGTCCTTTCAAGTGGATCTAATATCGTTCGAACGGAGCTACGTAGCGCTTGGAACCGTATAATAAATACTCCGATGGATGTCTTTGGACGGAATAATTTTTTTTTAATTTGGAGCATATCATTTGTCCTTTTTATTCGACAAAGCGACGAGACGTATGAGACGTTCACCTGATGGTAAGTGATATGCCCACCCATAACAACTTGGCGTTAGTTATACACTACATTGTACTTACCGCCTTGGAACATAAGATGTTGTCTTGTTACCGCAGTAATTTCACTAGTTGAAACATCCTCCAAACCGACAGCAAATGCAGGAACTACGGTGGTACCTACCTAGACAATCTATTAAGAGACCTACCACCAGTTGTGTTACTATGGTAACATAAAAACAATGCAGGACTGATCGGTGTGTCTATGTCCAGCAGTAAGCGTATTTCGGGTGATGAATGATGATGATGGTTATGACTAATAAATACATACTCTGTTTCACAGTGGTCAATTTCTTATATTACACGGAAGTCCCTTATTTTGTTCCTAGGTCTTATATATATGAAAGTTTAAATGTTGGTCGAACCTGAATAATTATATTTTGCTATATTTATAAGCAGCGATTGAAATAAAAACCCAATGTTCACCAGCACTGATGGTAGGTCTCAATTACCGAGTCCCTCTAAGGAGGAACCATTGTAGTGGCTACCTCTGACGGCAAACAGTAATGTGCGAACCTTGTTGTACTTTCTTTCAAGGGCGCTGCAGCTAGTGAAATTTCTGGATTAACCAGATAACATCTTATGATCTCATGACGACAACATCAATGTAGTATTGAGTATATCATACTAACTACCACCAAGTTGTTATGAGCAGGTGTATCACTTACCATCTGTTGACCGTCCCAACGGATTCGTCGCTTGGACGAATAACAATAATATGGTAATTTTAACTACAGAAAATCATTACACTGAGGCTCTATTTTAAACATAACCCTTAAATATTGTTATTAAAATAACTGATGTATAAGTAAAAAGGGTTTTAATATTCATAGTGTAAATATTAGAAAGATTAAATGCTACTACCACTACCCCTGGGAAATGTTTGCTTACGCTTCCGCCACGTCTGCTTGCTGCTCGTTAAATAATAATAACTTAATATTTTCTTATATATTATTATGTTTATATGTTAAAGTTGTCTTTACACAACTTAATAGGAACAGACATTGAGACCTAGGACATATAATAATGATAAATGGCTTTTCATATGGCGAGACATTCACCTGATTATAAGTGATGCGTCCGCCGATAACAACGTGGCGATAGTTAGAATGATATACATTGTACCATATTGTGCTCATGGCCTGAGACTTAAGATATTGTGTTTCGTTACCTCCGTATTTAGGTTAGCTACAGCGCCCGTCAAACCGGAACACAATAATATTTTTCACTACTGCTGGGCGGCATTAATAGACGCTGCGATGGTACTTTGAAACGAAGCACTTGTGAAGCAATGGATGTGTCAATAAAGATCAAATAATTTTTTTTTTTTGAAGAAGACGAGAAAGCGCTGGAGCCCCCAACAGTGGGAACACAAAGAGGACTATTTTAGATTTGCGCATTACATAATACTAATAAGATCTAAAATATTAAAAAAAAGTGAGACCGTATGTGAAGAGTACTCGCACAAAATACTTTGACTCTCAAATTTTTACAGGCAGAAGACAGCAATGTTGCAGCCTACCAGCAAAGTCCACGATATACGGCTCGGAATCGAACCGGAGACCTTATTATTACTAGACAAGCGGTTAGTAACTGCACCATGGAGGCTGTCAAGTTAAAAATAATAAATTATTTGTAAAAAAAACTATGGAATTAAAAAGAAATCTTCAACCGTCGGATTTTTCAGGAGCGATAATTTCTAGATTCGCTATCTACTTCGAAGACTTGTCTTTGACAGGGATTTTCTTTTAATTTGCAGAAAATTCTCATTTATCTTCTATTTCCTTTAAGATTCTTCTAAAGAAATCTTATTTCAAGGTAAAAACTGTCAGTAGATGTTTTGACTAGATTCTAATGATGCCTTTTATATGTAATAGGTTTCACAACTTAGTTTAGATACTTTGAACAATACTATCATCATCATCATCAGCTGATAAAAGTCCACTGCTGGACATCCTCCCTCGAATATCGCCACATCAATCGGTCTTGCGCCGCCCGCTTCCAGCGGCTTCTCGCGACCTTCGTTTGTAGGAATCATATGTAGGGATTTGGGCCATTTCCCACCACTCTGACCCAATACAGGTAAGTGGGAACCAGAGCCTCGTTTGTTGATTAGCAGGGTGAAGCATGAGCAGGTGAGGTTGGCTTAAGTGCCTTGAGTTGCTATTCGGGACCCTTTACACCTTTAAATAAGTACTAATAAATATTCAATAATATATTTTTTGTTATATACATTATCATAATCATTTCAACTGATGGACGTCCACTGCTGGACATAGATCTGTTGTAATGTGTTCAACAAAGCGCGGTCTTACGCTGGGTATATACGTATGATGATTTAAATGATTATCGTAAATCATTCATATATTAGTACTCGAAAGTTTTCAGCTTTCAAAGGAAACTATTCTTGCTTTTACTAAGTTTCGGTAAACGGAAGTTATCGTTACCGCTCCTAATTTATCATTCGTAGAGACAAAATATTTACCCTCGACGTGGCGGAAAAGGTGACAATAAAAAACAATTTCAGTAAGAAAATCCACAGCTCCCCGTATGACCTTTGTCAGCATACTGCACTAACCAACACGCTTGCCAAACGTGGATTCAGCAAATTCTCACTTTTGGCGAGGGTTACGTTCTCTTTTTTAAGCAGCAGGCTGTTTTTTTGTAATTCACATAAATATGACTAAAATCTTACGTAAATTACTTTCATTCAATTTATTTTTCATACACCCACATTATCCACACTAAATAATACATAACCTTAAGGTTATAGTACAATATCATATACATACCTAGGATGGAAGTAATATTATAACTTTGCCATTAACTTAATAACATAATTTTTAAAGTTTGTTAAAAAAATTACATTTACGTTCCGGATGAAACCACTTTAAAAGAGCTGACAAGTATTCGCACCCCTCTCTTTACATTTTACTTGAAGAAAAGGTAATCTCTATATAAGATACCAATCGGTGCTGCTTGGAGGTACTTTGAGATTCCTTTTATATCAGCGTAAAGATATAATTAAAAGATTTTTTTTTATAAATAAAATATTTTATAACTTTTCAGCTCACAAGGTTGTATCATATATTGAATACATATAAAAATTAAAAAAATTCTCGATCTGCATCATTATATCATCCTATTAGAAATTTTCATTTATGTGCTATTGATTGTTTTCTAGTAATAGATATATTATTATTACAAGAAAATCATTTTAGAAGTAATTTGTTAATATATAGCCGTAACACCCTCGCAACTCCCTTTGGGGAAAGAATTTTATAAAATTCTTATCTGACTTATACTCGCCAAAAAGAATATTAGGATTCTAGGCCTTATGGTTCCAGAAATATCGTAATGAGTCTCTCTAGATAGGTGAAAACATCTTATATCCTTTATTAATATATAATATTTGCATTAAAATAGATTATCGATTTTAATTCGAACTTGTTATATAAAAAATATCTGTCGTTTTTAAATAGGTCTCAAATATAAATCTAGATCGATTCTCTGTGCAGACAATAGTCAATTCTCCACCAAATCTGCATAAAATGAAGTAAAGGACAAAGTTAAAAAATACCTATAGCCTTTTTTTATTTACTTTGGTTAATGCTTTCGCATACCTCCTCTAGCTAGGACTAGTTTTGTGGCTCTCTTACTTCTACTGAAACTCCTTTGAAGTTTCAGAATTCAAAAAGGATTTTTCCAATATTTGTTCTTTTTGGCAATATTTTTTAAATCCAATGGGATATAACTTGACTTCAATTTCATAAGATTTTAAGTGGTAATGAGTGCTTCGACCGGTACACCGCGCTCACATTGAATACTCTGACTTATATGTTGGTAGCTGGAACACAGCTGTGCTGCTATGGCTGCAAATTTACATTACGACCGCGATAGTAGGGTGGGTTTGAAAAAACCCTATCAGCGTACCATCCCTTATACCTCCACTCGTATATCTAACCAGAGATTGTTATTACAAAGCAAGTCGTTGGCAGCGGTTTTACAGCTAGCGCTTGAATTCGACTCCACCTGATGGTAAGTGGCGAAATAGTTTTTGATAGCAAAGCCTGGGAAGTCTATTCATCGTTCTCTTAATAACTGGCCGGAAACACTGACGCCGGCAGGCTATTACAATCAAACACCGTTCGCATTATGAAGGTCGAAGCGAAACATCCTAATGCATGGAGGTAATCGACAACAAAAGGACTAAAGTCTGCATTATGGCTACAGATCCTATGGTAAAAGGAAATAACGATAGATCATTTTAAAATATGTTCTGAATCTAAGACCGAAATCTAATAAATCTGTAAGCAAAAGCTTTGTTTAGTGACATTATAAAACACTTCCGGCTGGCGCTGCAACGAGGGAGCGGAGTTAAACTCCCATTAACTTAAATTATTCTCATGCATGCACTTTACTTTGACTATGTTTTCCTTCATAGCGGAACACTTTGCATTTTTATAACAAATTTTTGATGCAACAGGTATTTCGGAAACCTTACTTTCAATTTAAAAATGCTGACATTTTTAATTTTTTTTTTTTTTGGCTTGCTTGAAAACAATTTAATATTTAAATATTTTTGTCAAATATTTACGAAAAGAATTGACAATAAAACTAGACTTAAATGAGACTGGACTACTCGCAATTTTTTGTTTGGTTATCAGGAGAAATATAGAAAGATACTCTGCTTCTAGCGTGAAGACAAGGCTTATGAAGAATTTTTACTTACTAAAACCCCCTCGGTGGTCATCTTCATGGCGTTGCGAGAGGTCCCGGAATATCCGTCGGATCGCACTGGTGCCTCCCGGCACTACCTCTAACGCGTGGCATCCTAGGAAAGGCTATAGCTGCTCCACATCTCCTCATCATCCTCATCTCCTCCACATCCTCGCTTTAGTACGAACAGAACTAGACCAACTCACACTTGTCGTTTATCACAGGCTCAGTTAGTGGATATTGAAGTCGAACTTCGAAGTCCATGGACACGAAAACCCTTTTAGTCGCCTTCTACGACAGGCAGGGCTTACATTCGTCCTACTCTTAGTAGCCTAAGACTACAGGACAATGACTGCCCTCGCCTAACTATGCGACACTAATAATCATCATCATTCAGGTGCCTTCTTCAAACTGAAATTTGGCAGTCACGTTTCAGAATGTTTACACTGCACTAATTATCTTATCATCCGTGTTTACGTCCAACATAAACTAGCCTCGTGTAGATGTGTTTCTTATCCTCTTTATCCTCACCTGATAAATGAATTTCCTGAACCGGAAAATAAAACTCGGGTAACACCTACATACAGCTGATCTGATCACCAACGGAGGAAAATGAAACAGTAATTGTATAAACACCTCAGGGTGGGAAAAACAACAATTGCTTACCACCACTGAACACGACTGAAAATACCAGTTATACTATGAAGTTATTTTACTTATCTTAACATTTATAGTGAGTTAAAAAAAAAACTAATTAGTGACGAAGAAAAACCTTCTTTTATGATCAGCACATTTTTATCTCAATTTTTCTTCGTCATTGATTCAACCCCCGCGACTAAGACGGTCTCAAGAGTGAATACCAATTTGTTACTTAGATGTAAAATATGAACTATAGTATTCTCTAACAGCTGACAAAAATCATTTAAGTTTAACTTAGATTCATCAATTCCGATCACATGATAGTAAAGTTTGTAAATAGTTTTCTTACTGTTACTACTGCTACTTGGAGATATCTCTCACAAGTCAAACCCTGCTAATCACCATCCGATTAGTAGTGTTAAATAGGACCCCACAATACCCATTAAACGTTTCCAATAAATTGTCAAAGTCAAGGTATATAAAGGAAATTCAATATACTTCCAATCATTCTCTGTGACCTTCACCAGGTAGGAAGGTCTGGGGTTCAAGGAATGCATATCTGAAATCTCGCTTCCTTCTCTGAAATGTAATTGTTTTAAACAGACTAGTGATGATTTAAACACACACTAGTAGTTAGGTTTCTGTTGCCTTACCATCTAGGTACCACCGTCATCACCACCTATTTCTGCCACTTAATGATGGTAGGGTTTGAAGGGCGTTGTGACTAGTAATAACTGTGTTAAGGGCGACGAGCACAATGTGGTGCTGTATATGTCATCCTAGCCTAATTATTAATTCTATTATTGAAAGACGTAATTTTTTTTTTATAGTATTTTCTACAAATTATAACTGATTTCTTTCTACCACGTATTAATATACTCGTGTACGTTTATATAATGGTTGTAATAAAAATAAAGCTAAAAACTATTATCTAAACATTTTTTGTCAGAAAATCTCCTGATTAATGAATACGTTCGGTCTAGCTTCCATATGAATTCTGGTTAGAATACAAAAGGCTAAGTTCTTTTTTACTGCGCCTTATAATATAAATCTCGAGCTTATCTAGAGCTTTTCTTGTTCAGGCTGACTGTAAAACGCTTTACAGATGAAGTCTCTCAGTGAGTTCAGTCGCAGAGATAATTTAATTCCTAATTCTAGTATTTCAGAATAGAATTTATTAACTCAGTGATTGTTATCTCTTAGTAATAGAATTTGATATTATACTTGTAACATTTTTATATAGATTCCGCAAATGACTATCTAGAGCCACCGTTACTATAGCAACTGCATAAATAATACGAAATGAAAACGCTTATAGAGGTTAATTGGAAGTAAAATCAGGAAGGATCTATGAAATTCAAAAAACAGTCTATCCTTCTTCTTAAAATGTATTGCTCATGTCTGAGGGTCGTGACTACCTCCACCCATCACTCTTGACTCAACATTTTTCCGGCTACTCGGAGAGCATCGTAGACTGTGAAGTCGAGGGTGTTGCGATCTAATCAGACCAACGCATTGGGTTGCAGCCCCACATCATAACATCGCATATATCATCTATACTGTATCTATAGCAGCTGCATGCGGGCAGCGCAGGCTCGATCGATGTAGGGATCTTTGAGGAGGCCTATGTTCAGCAGTGGACATCTGTCGGCTGATAACGATTATGATCATCATCATAATCTATGCTCGTATATCACTAAGAGTAAATTTGAATTTAAAAATTGTACACACATACCTCCCAGGGCCGATTAACTTCACCGACAAACTTATTTGTAGCCGCGTAATACTTTCACGAACACCTGGAACTGTCGATATCATTTCCGCCAGTCTTTCACCCGCGGGTCCACTTTCTAAATTTAGTTCCTGCGACAGTCAGGCATACTCCACATTTATTGAAAATAAATTTAAAAGAACTTCCGCCGACTGAATTACTTTTTTTTAATATTTTTAAACGCTATCACTATACAGTGAAATGACATTTCGATTAGTAGTTGTTTATTACAGATTACCCACACACTTATTCTTGGCATTTGTTTTCAAATTACCTACATATACTTCAGAATCCACCCAGCAAGCTTTCGCTCTCTACGGAAGATTGATTACAATCAATCTTCCGTCATAAAAGCTATGTTTAATTATTGTGTTCCAATAACCATAAATATAAGTCAGAGTATAGTGAGCGAGCATGTTTCATCTCCAGCCTCATCATCACACATTGTAGATGATATGGTCTATGTTGAACTAATGATATGGAGAGAAATGTGACATAATTTTAACATACGAGTAAATATATATATATATATATAATACATACATATAAATGTATCAGTTGTCATCAGATGAACGTCTTGCACGTCTCGTCGCTTCGTCCAATATAAAAAAAAATCATATTATGTATATTATACTGCGTTTGCTCTGCATCATCTAATGACCTCGATGACTGATTCTGATCGCAGCATTGTCGACAAATCTTTGTGGGTTTTTCCAATTTTACTTACTTTTAATAAACTTGATTATTTTGTGAACATTTTACAGGTGGTAGGTCTCGTTTGCCGGAAACCTAGGTAGGTACCGCCGTAACGCTTATTTCTAACGCCAAACAGTAGTGTGCAAACATTACCGTATTCCGGTGTGAATGGCGTTCTAGCAAGTGTAATTACTAGGTTATCGATACTCGACATCTTGTGCCTCAGACGACGAACACAATGTTTTTTATATCTTCCTAACTAACGCCACGTTGTTATGGGCAGACGTATCGCTTACCATCAGGTAATGTCTTGATCTCGTCGCTTAAATCTATACAAAAAAATTGTTTAAACGATATCTACGTGAAAGCTTTTATCATATAACTATTTGCTACGTACTGTGTACTGATGGACGTAACACGACGTGCGAATGAACACTTCGTTACTCCTGTACTCTGCGATGCGTCTGTTTGCAGAAATTTCTAGACGTTTTTTCGTTATTAATTTTAAGGTTCAAAAAATTTTACACAGTAAATTTTCCGCCATCATTTGCTTTGTACTTCATACAAAGGACATACTGAATGATTTTGCTATTGTTTTATTTCATCAGCAGTATGAGTAATGTAGTTTGTTTCAGCGAATTGTTAGTGCGAAGTGCAGTGAAACGCTAAGTCATTAATTCTATTTTTCATCATCATCATCCGATAACCGTTCACTGCTGGATATAGAACTCCTCAAGTATCTCCACATCGATCGGTCCTACTCGGCCAGCTTCCAGCGGCTTCCTGGGACTTTTGCTTGTAGTGATCATATGTAGGGGTTTAGGCCATTTCTCACCACCCTAGCCCAATGGGGGTTGGTGGAAGCCAGAGCCTCGTTTGTTGATTAGTAGGGTACACCACGAGCAGATGAGGATGGCTTGGGTCCCGTGAGTTGTTTTCCAAGAATTACATTTTGTTTGATATTATGTTTGAGAAAACATCTTTAACCTGTTGTCTGTATTAGTAGAAGAGGTCTAAAGAGTCTCGCACGTAAACCCACGGGACCCAAGCCAACCATACCTACTCGTGGTACACCCTGCTAATCAACAAACGTGGCTCTGGCATTCACCTACCCGCATTGAACCAGCGTGGTGGGAAATTGCTCAAATCCCCCCACCGGTGAGGAGATCTTTGGGAAATGCCTATGTCCAGCAATGGACGTCTATCGGCTGATAATGATGATGACGTAGTCAAAACAGGAACTACTATTTTATTATAAAAGCCAACGTATGTGCAATTTTTGAAAATGTATTTTTCTGAAGGTTAAAAGACGACGATTCACAATAGTATAGCGTATACTTTCATGTTTAAGTAATATTTATGTTTTTATTTTTGTTGGTATGAGTATCCTTAAGTATGTCCTGTCAAAATTCGTAAAGATAACAAATTATATCCAAAGGAAGGAAAAGTAAGAAGCATTGATTTTGTATTCATTAAAAATTCTTGATTAAAACTTTTTTTACAGTCTATATTTACTGATACGTTATTAAAGCCTTACATCATCAGTCAGGGCATTACATTCATTACCAAATCATCTATTTTTATGTTAATATATCGATTATGTCGTTAGTTATATTAATAAATAATTAATAATATAAAGTTTAAGGAAACTTTTTATTGTTTTCATATCAAATCCGATCCGCTTGTTTGATATGAATAAATCTCATCGGTTCCGAAATAAAAATTTTTGATTGAAGACTTCTCTGTGTCAATAACAGACGTGCTTGAAGAGTTTCATAAAAAATATTTTTCCAATAATACAGTTAGTCATGAAATCGTCAAAAAAAAATCTATACTTTTTTTAAAATACGAACTACGAGACGAGCGTAACGATCAGATGATGTTAAGTGATACGCCAGCTCATAACAAAGCGGCGCTAGTTAAGATCGTATACATCACAACATTGTGTTCGTCGCCTTAAGACTTAAGATCTTAAGTTTCGTTACTCCATTAATTACAACACGCTTAAAACCGGAACACAGTATTCTTTGTCGGCTGCAATAGCGGCAGTACCTACATACACGGCCTTCGGTAACAAAAAGCTACTATCAGTAAATTTAGATAAATATTACATAATAAACACTCGAATATATAAATTTCTTTGTACTACATATACTAGATTTACATACTACATTACGATATATACTAGTTCAGTGGTTTTTAAAATACTCCACAAAAAAGAATCGCTTTAATGATAATATCTTTTTCATGTAGTAAATGTTTTTTTCTCAAGTCTGTCCGCAAAGTATAAATATCAGTTATACAAAGATATAGCAGAATTCCAAAAGAAACGACAAATCTTTCTGAGTTTTTGGTCGTTTCTTTTCAATAGAGGCACTTTATGAACTGAAATAAAAAAAAATATTTTCTTCTCTCTCAAAACAAATCTTCAAATGTCTTGTAAAATTTATCAACTTTTTTTGGTTTTAAAGCAAAACTGAAATGAAAAAGTCAATAGGTTTTATAACGTTTCTTTAATTTATGGTACAACGAAATCGTAAGACTTCAGGAACACATAAGAATAACCTGCAAAAATAAAAAAAAAACTTTTTTATGTTATAGTCCCCACTTTTGGCACCAAAGTTTTCTATCATAGTCAGAACAAAGTCAAAACCATTTTCCCATCATGCTGTTCAAATGCAGGCGGATGTCACATGTCCTCAAATACTCTTGTAACATATCGGTTTCTTCTAAACGATTTCCTCTTTTTTATTCCATAAAGCGACGAAACGAGTGGGACGTTCACTTGATGGTAAATAATACGCCTACCCATAACAACACGGCGCTAGCTAGGATGGTACACACCGTACCACACTGCGCTCGTCATCCTGAGTATAAGATGATGAGCCTAGTTACCCCAGTAATTACACTAGTACCTAACAGCGCCCTTCAAACCGGAACACAGTACTGTTTGTACACTGCTGTCGAAAAAATTTTATAATTTTTAAAACACCTATGCCCGCGCTTCTTCATGGCTGACTTTTAACTATTAAATGTAAAGGAAGCTAACACACCAGCGCCCTACACATCATTAATCCTTCGATCTGTTTCTGCAGCACTGGTGCTGGTGCCACGGTAGAACTCGTACTCGTAAATATACCGATATTTCATGTTTTCCATTGTGCGGTAATAAGCGACCCCAAAGGAAAACATAATGAGGAAGAAATAAGTGAATGGCTGTTTCCAAAACTCAAATGTACCAGCTAAATGAATTTATAAATTTGAATTTGGAATTTTTAACCAAAGAGGAGACATTTCAGATCAAAGTGGTCAGTGCGACAAAACGCCAATTTCATATGTAAGGACCTTATAGTACTAACTTTGCTAGCCGTAACATCCTAGCAACCATTTTAGTACAATTGGTACAATGCCTTAAATCCGTTCTTAGTTATCCTATACTTGGGAAAAAGAATATTCATACTAAATTTCGCATCTCCAGGCCTCATGTTTCCAAAGATATCATTAATCTCTACATAGGTGGAAATATATATATATCAATAATTCTTAAGTGGATTCCTGATTAAATAACTTAACGTCTTTTTTCAAAAAAAGAGTGAATAAGTTGTTACCAGGTTAGTGCAGTTCGTTATAAAAAAATCTTGCGTTACTGCGCTATTGATAATTCACAAGTTCTATCTACAACTAACTTTGTACTTAATTGTATTTCTAAATCTGTTTTATCACTTAAATATATAACTCATTGAAATTTTTATTACACGTTTATTAAATATAATTAAAAACTTTAAATAATAAAGGTTTTACTTCACCTGCGGAATACTTGAGCCATTTAACACTGTCTGACAGTATTAAGCTTTGGATAACTTAAAGCTGAACACTAAGCTACAGTTCACGGCCGCTTTCATTCCGCTCTTTTATTTTCTATCCTCACATTCATATGGGATTGTACGTTTAATTTAATTGAAATATATTATTATTAGTCGACTTAATGACGCAATGAGTAATGTCTTATATTAATGTCCCAGGTTTGATTTAGAGTCATTGTTTGGTTGGTTGCTAGTTTATTTCGTAACTCCGGCTGGTTGCCACTATAAAATTATAAATCTTTCGCCATTATCACCTTTCTGTCATCCAACTGGCAACATATTAGGACCTGATCATCTTCACCATCCACAGCCTCAATATCAGTTAATACCATGTGAAAATAAGGTCAAGTTCATTATAAACTTAAGATCAATTAATAATAGATAAAGAATTCACAACAGTCTAACTGCAACATAAGTTGAAACAAATAATTATTAGGTTATATTTATGTTTTTTTTCTTCTAAAACATTAGAATTAGATCAATTACGTGATATATAGATTATCTGTTATAAATTTTTGTTACTTTTTTTTATATACTACAAAAAGCCGTAACAATCTGGCATCAGTTAGGATGATGTACACTGCTAGTCGGCTTGTTATATCTCGTTATCCCAGTAATTTCACTAGCTACTACACCCTTCAAATAACACGATAATCCTTGTACACTTCCGTTTGGCGGCAGTAATATCAGCTGCGGTGGTTCCTACTCAGTTCTCCTGTATCGGAGACCCACTAATGAACTTCGTAATGGTATATAATCAAAAAATAAGTTAAACAATATTATATTTTACTGTTCTATATACAAGACGATATTATTGTTAAGTTTTCACTACACCGTAAATATATGTAACTTAGCGTTAACAATTATTTTAAGTTCAAAGCATAATAATTCAGCTTTGAACTTAATCCAAGACCTTATAACCTCTCGACAGCAGTAGAGGCAATCAACATCAAAGATGTCAAATACATGTAATTTTTCCTTTGTTGCATAGAAGGAATTAAGTAATTTAAGCTAAAATGCGTGACGTTAAGCACTTTAAGCAGTTCCCATGATTTAAGTAGCAATTTTCTGTTTTATAACGTAGCTGAATCAAAGCTGTAAATATTTTTTTCCAACAAAGCATCGCGACGAGTCCTCTGAATGGTGAATTATACGCCTGCACATAACAAAATGGCACTAGTTAAGATCATATACACAACACCACATGATGCATGTCGCCTTAAGAAATAAAATATTACATGTGGTAATAAAATATCATTCTTTTTTTATTCTATTAAGCAACGAGACAAGTGGGACTTTCACCTGATGGTAAGCGATACACCTGCCGATAACAACGTGGCGGTAGTTAACATGGTATACGCTGCATCACATTACGCTCGTCGCCTTGAGTCATAAGATGTTGAGTCTCTATACCACAGTAATTGCACTAGCTACAGCGCCTTTCAATCCGGAACACAGTAATCTTTGCACACTACTGTTTGGCAATAGAAATAGACACTTCGAGGTGGTGCCTACCCAGACGGTCTCCGGAGATCTACCACCAGTACCATTCACTAGTTACAACCTTCAAACTACTAATAGAAAAAATAATTAGTACTTTTGTGACAAATTAATTAATCTTATTAGTTATTGTGCTTTTTATAACATTACTCGCACTCTTAACAAACACCAAAATGTAGTAATCGCTTCTCCCAGACCCACCACCCTCTCTCCCTGCCGTGATAAACTCAAGCTAATCTCTCGGAGTACAATACACCATTATACTAAACTTTGTTAATAATACATATTTCAAATGAATAAAAGATCTTGTGAAATTATTAAGAACCGATGGGAGGCCTCGAGGAGGGGTGTGAGGGGTCTGGCGTAATAACTTGCGGAACCCAAGCTAACTTCTCCTGCTCGAGGTTCTCCTGCTAACCAATAAACGAGGCTCTGGCTCCTACAAACCTACATTATGCCACCGCGGTGGGAAGTGGCCCAAATCTCCCTATATGAAACCCTACTAACGACGGCCCTTGGTGCCCGGTGATGCGAGCGTCACAGGACAGATCGATGTGAGGATCTATGAAGTAGGTCTATGTCCAGCAGTGGACGTCTATCGACTGTTGGTGTTGGTGGTGGGAGGCCACTGTTGCCGCTCTCAAACAGATTTTCGCCTTGTCGTGTCGTAGCTTGATCATCCACAGTGAAGCTAAGAAAAAGCTATCCGTGAGCTCATCTCGGATATGTCCCGGTAGGTTGCGAGCTGCCACCGCATTGTGGGCTGCAACCGGCAGGGTTATTCTACCCTTCACAACCGAATCGAAGACGCATAAGGAGAGGAGAATCCGTATTACTATTCGTCATTCTCTTTACTTTCTGCTGCGGTAGAGGTGGGCTGCAGAAAAGAGGAATGTTGGTATTGCGTTTCGTTGCTCTCCAACTCCTCTGCGGCCGTATAACGGTGGGCGATGGAACTTAAGACCAGATCCGTCACAAGGAGCCGAGAGAGGTTTCTCCCTTGGCTTCCATAGTCTCTACGGTGACCGAGTCGAGGGAGCCACTGCCAATGTGAAGAAGGCCACAACGAGAGCGTTAGAACACTTACCTAAAAAAAAAGTTCTTTCGTAGGTACCACTATAGCTGCTATTTCTGTTGCTTAACGTTAGTGTGCAAACATTATTGTGTTCCGGTTTACAGGGCGTTATAGCTAGTGAAATTAATGAGATAATGAGACAACATCTTTGTCAAGACATAAAATATTTGGTAAAAAAAAGGCAGTATTTGTTACGAATTCGGATTTTAATGGTCGAAATATTTATAATTGTTATAAAAATAACAATAATCATTATTATACATTAAATACTAGTTTCAATATTTACAAACATGCATTTAAATTTGTTGTTTTTATTATTAATTTAATATAGTAAAATATTTTTTATACATATATAATAACCATTTAATTACATTATTAAATTTAAGTATGCTATAAAAACAAATTGTAACGGTTTATTATATAATAACAAAAGTAATTTTTTAACTTAAAAAAGTGTTACAATTTTGTTAATATTATTATTCATTACTATATTATTATTAATTAAATATTATTTTAACCTTTTATCCTCGTGTATTAACACTGATAGATTCTTATGAAAATAAATAAGAAATTAAACTAATTAAATTAAGACATTTTGTACAATATTTATATTTTTGGGTCTTCACAAATGACCACACTTGTAATGTACGAGTCGTGTGAAGTTTTTTCATGTTTTATAAACATTTACAATACATGACAACATTTATATTTTAAATCATTCGTTTACTGTGAGCATTGAAATCTTAATTATAATTATTACTTTTACAATAATTATTAATTTAATAATACAGTCGACACGTTTTATTTACATTAACTATATTATTTACACCTTCCGGCCGTGAATGTACTCTGAAAAAAGGTTAAATGAGAACTAATTACTATTTTATTATTTATGGAGAAAAATGTAATAAGCGGAAGCAGAACTTCTGGGGTTCAAAACCTTTCACAAGGAAAAAGCCAAGGGCTTTTATCGACCTTAATAGCTAAGCGTTTATTGGAGAAATTTTCCTTCAACGGAAGCTCAAGTTTACTGGAGTAAATAATTTGAATAATCGCTAATCATACATCTATATATATATACAACAGATATCCAGAGATTCATTCACTCGATCGATCTTATTGACGATATCTCCGGAACTATTATTTGTAAACACTCAAAATTTGGTAGAGATATTACTTCTGCTATTTAGAGGTCAGCTGTGAAATGATTTTATTAAATACTTTTCCTAAATGGAGCTGCAGGGTTACAGCCAGCAACTAGTTTATACCATAGGAAAAGATATTATTGATGAACTTCGTAATAAGAAATCGCCAACAAAACTTTTCACGAATCCAACACTTTATGGGGTTTATGTGGGTGGCTACATCATAGTTCATACTTCAAATTAAATAATATAATGGATCCTAAACCGCCCTCATAGTTGTTACATAACCTATAAATTCTCCGCTTGTGCTATTTCTACACAAATAATCCATCAAACCCTGACGCCCCCACTGGAACTATTAAAAATTGCACTTCATTTTCCTGTACTATTTTAACAGCAAAATATCCAGAACAAACAACATAAATATCCCCAAAATATTGGATGGCATTAGTTTAAAGTTTCAAGTTCAAATTCGTATATTTTTTCCTTCAACTGATAATAAGTGGCACCTGCTCAAGCTAACGTGGTGCTGATTCGGATGATATACACTGCATCGCACTACCATGAGAAGTAAGATGTTGAATCTTAAATACCCTTCAAACAGGCACGCAGCAATATTTGCATACTTTTCTTTGGCAGACGAGATAGGCGCTACAGTGGTACCTAAGTAGACAGTCTTCCGCAATAGACAGTTATTACTACAGCACCGTAATTAAATATTCATAATTTACTGTTACCATCATAGTAGGTCCGATGGGGACACCGTGGACAGCTAGCAGGCAAACTCGGTCTCAGCGACCGGGGCGCAGGCTGATCCCGACACAACGACCGGGGCCAGCCGGCCGAGGTAGTTCCTCTTGATTCTTTTCGTTCCTCTATACCTGTAGAAGCGAACACTTCTGGGGAGTTATTATGGATAACTAAAACCCCGCACAAAACATTAAAAACAAATCACTTCTTTCCGAATCCGTTTATGAACAAAAAATTTAATATTTCTAGGAGTGCCTTTAAAAAGTTTTATGTATATTTTACGATTCGTTTTTACATCGTCAGTTAATACTTTCATATCTTCTGGAATTACTTTTGTACAAATCCCAATTCGTTGTTATATCCTCCCACGAACTTACTTAAACCGAGGAGGTCCTTGGATAACGGGATAACGTCTAATTTATTACGGAACCGCATATAGTTACAATTTAGCCGACCCGGTTTGGAATTTCTCATTCCAACATCCACAAAGAGTTTACAATCCTCTAAAGTTTACGATCGCTTACAATAGAATGATTTTGATCTAACAAATGTTGCTATTATTAAATACAATATCAAATATAAACATTTCAGTTCATTCAATAAAAAAAAGCTTGCTGCTTGGCGATGTCATGGAAACGATTATGATCTGTTTGTTATCACTTCAAATAATAATTACGTTAACGAGTAAAAACCTGATCGGGATCGACTGCCGGACTGCGATACGCAATCCGGCGGAGACTCCGGAAGTGGACGCTTGCGCCGGAAGCATGAGTCGCGCCACCGGCACAGTATCGCCGTGCGGAAGTACGATCTAAACCTGCCAGAAATAATAACAATCAATACACCAACCACTCTAGATCAACAAGAAATAATATTTTTTTCCAATGCAGTATTCTTCTCTCGTTAATATTACACTGCGAATTATTTATCGCCTATATCATAACTTAAACTCGCCAATAACATATAACGATATATCTACTATTATATATGTTATTTATATACAAAAATCGAAATATATTCTACAGGTCCCAGATACATGAAGACAGTAGTTTCATTAATAAGTAAATACAATCATGAAGTTATATCTTTAAGAAAAGACCTATATAAAACTATGAAAACATATATTTTACAACTGAAACTTTGTATTACTTTGAACGTGGTAATATATGATGATATTGTAAAAAAAAAAATTATCACAATCATAATTACATTACAATTTTTGACTTAACAAAGTATTACTTACTTGGCATTCATCCAGTAATAGATGATAGGATTGACCATCGCGTTCGCCATCGCCAACCAATAGAAGCCAAGGTACATATGCTGAACATACTTCATATATAATATTGAAGGATTGAAATGGGTGTAGATGAAATAAGAGTGATACGGTAGCCAACAGATGCCAAAGATCACGATAACCAATATGAACATCTTGACGACCTGAAAATTTCACTATTTCGTGAATCTATCAAATTTGCTTCATTTCTAAATACTTTGGCTAATAACAGTTTAATGTCGGAAGTAAACTTTTGTCATCTAATGAATAGCAATCATTGACGCTGTAATCAAATAGTTAACTATTGCTATTTATCATTAAAATAAATGTTCTTGTAAGCACTTTAAGACATATCTAATAATATAAGTATTTTAATAAGATATTATTTGAATGAAAGTCTATACCTTTCGTTTGGAACGTATTGAATCCACTTGACGTTGGGTAAGTTCGCCTATAGAACGGGATCCCCATAATACACGCCCCATGGCGGAATAGAAGAAGGTCATACCCAACATTGGAACCGCATAAGTTACAATAAAAAATAAAACTTGATATCTAAAAGGATAAAGAATAAGCAACACATTACTGAATTCTTCAAAGCTTAATCCTTATTAGTATAATGATCGTTTTAGTACAGGATATTAATTATACGAATTATTAGTTATTCAAAGGACACAAAGTTAAAAGTCACATTATAAGTAATTAAGTAATCGTTACAGCAGAGACGCTTCTGTATCTTTTATCAACAGGCGATATGATCTTTGAAGTTATGATGTGAAATACCATTGTCATCTTTATTTACTACAAGATAAACAATTTTATATATGTACCAATAAAAAGACGTAATAATAACAACAATGTTAAACTAACTAACTATTCTCGTAAACCAGAATATAATATCTTTTTTAATCGTCTTGTATGGCAAAGAGGTTTTAAGTTATTTAATAATAAATTATGCGATAAGTTCAAAGCAATCGTAAGAACAGGTTGTGTCAAGATTTACTGAAAAGTGATTTGATTTTTCTGATTTGTCAAAATTCAAATACTCTTAAATAAGATTTAATTACAATAATCCTCATAGTGTTGACGTGGAAACGATATAACAATAAACATATAAATACTCACATAAAATCCATATACGAAACATCAGGTAATCCATCAGGCCAGGATAATAGACACGCGGTCTTCAAAGTACCTTTAGACCTACAAGAAAGTAAATGAAATGTGTTTTATCTGATAAACAACTTTATAATCTTAGTTCTATTATTTTAACCAGTTTTCTAAATTAACTGTCAATTTAATCGATGTTTTGTAATTACGTATCAAAGTTCATGTTGAACTTTTAGATATTCAAGTCAATACTTGAAAGGAGATGAATATATCTTCCTCAAACTTTGTACAGTATGTATAATTAAAAATAAAGAGCAAAGAGTTATGGATTTATCTCAATTAAATAGTTTAATTATTAAAGAATCCTTTGGTTTTTAAATCTAAATTGTTATCTTTATGGCAGCAGACAGTGAATCTACTTTTTAACAGGATCATTACACGTGAAGAATTAAAAGTAATAAATAGTCGACTGAAACTTTACCTATACTCCTTCGTTGTGGAATATAGTAAACATGGTATAGCCAGAAGCATCCCACTGATCCATATACCGGCTATCATGATCAAGGAACATGTTTTGGACATACGCGGCCTCATCGGTCTGACAATAGCTTGATACCTGTATAATAAAGGAATTTTGTGTCCACTTCGTTAAAGTTATCCATATTAATGAATTTGATGACAGTTGTTTTAAAATACGATACAAAAAGTACAAAACATTTTATACCATGTCCCATATGCAGAGATGCATATCACAGCGACGCTGTTAAAGCAGCAGATTTACAATATGAATGTGACCTTAGCTGGCTCTACAACTTGTGATCTTGCATTAGAACTTGGAACCTGAATGTTAGTAGGTAAGCGCTAAGCCACTGCTCCACGGATGCATTTAAATGTCACGGAACTGTGGAGTTGGAGTTGACAGTGTCCTTACCTGTCAAAGGAAATGCCAGTCAAAGTGAAAACGCTCGCCGCCACAGTAACATTTGCTATGAAGTTACTCAACTGACAATAACGGACTCCAAACACCCAATCACTGTGGAAAGTAAAGTATAATTAATTTAACTTCAGCAGATCTCATCTCACCTTATTTACTCCGTTCATTTTCTACAAAGGACAGAAAGGATATATGTGGGTGAAATCATTATCTAAATATTAATTCATTATACATGAATAAAATCTGATTTTTTCAATTAAAACGTGTCAGCAACTTAAAACTTAGCGAACAATCCCTCCTTATCTATTGAAAGACAAAATGGCAAGTCAATGAAAAAAAAATCTAAAATCTAAATTGTTAATTAATAACAAAAGTTTAAGTTTAAGTTACATACGTTTAAATCTGTCCTCACCTGTGCAACATGTAGATGAAATTGAAGAGGCAGTTCAGTGACGCCATCATCAGATCGGCGAATGACAGATTCACCAGGAAGTAATTTGTAACCGTTCGCATTCTTCGATGGGCTATTTAAAATAATTACTAGTAACAATTATGTTTATTAATAAACATTGCTTTCAATAACAATGGTAATTTATTATGTATCATTAAAACTTCAAGTTCTCTTTCAACTTATATTAGACTTATTATTTTTATTTATGTGAATAAATTATTACTTTATCTTAGCTGAAATTACAAGTGATATAATATTCCGGTAGACACAGTAAATAAGAAAGTTGAAGACAAAAGTTACTTTTCAAGTAATCACTATTTAAGATGGCCGTGACATTTATTATTTAAACTAGCCGAGAAGTTTCTAAATTAACGCGTACCTTGATAGACATTAAAGAATTGCTGATGCTGTACATACTTGAGTGATACAAATTTAAACTCCATTGAAAATAATACTTATGTTAATTACTATTTGAAAATCGAACCTGTTACAATCCAAATTACAATAGCATTTCCGCCGATAGCGACCGCCAACATAGCGGCGAAGAGGCACACCCATGAGTTATGGGCCCACACGGGCATTGTAATAGAGGACGATGGAGCGGGTGTGGACGCCTTTGGCACCAGCAAGGTGGAAGCGCCAAGTGTGCTGCGGTTCAAATCCATCTCCCACGTATATACAACCTAAAATAATATTACAAGCAAAATTCTAAACAACCATCGAAATCAGCTGAAAACAAACTTACGACAGCCTATCCTACCTCGTATCCTAAAGTATTGGAAATATTCCTATAGTATAGAAGAGGAATCAAAAGAAAAAAAAACATAAAAATTATATTAAAAATAATTATACACAAGAATTAAAGACAGATGTAAGTAACAAAGTTAAATGTAAAATGAATAGAAGTTAGCTCTAATTACTGTAATCAATGAGATACAAATGATGATGATGATGAGATTGTAAATAACGAAAGAGAGTAAAAATATAAAAAAAAAATTAAGTTTTAAGATAAATAATTTATATGTAAGAGACTGCTTAAAAAATTAAATAAGTAAAATTAAGTAGCGGCGAATAAAGACTGAGAGGCTAGATGCATGAAAGAAGAAATAGAAACTGTAAAATAAAACAAGTCATGAAATAATTAGAAGAATGAAAGAAGATAAATATTATGAAAAATAAACGTGAGACATAATAAAAAGAAATAAGAGTTATAAATAAACCAAAATTGCGGCTCCACAATACTGAGAGAACATTTAAAAAAAAAATTGCCCTTTTCTTTCTAGCACTATATTCTTACAAGCTAACATAAACTTATCTCCTCGCTTTGTTGTATAAAAATCATACTTTTCATGCAACTTAATTAAAATAATTAAATATACTTAATTACCTCAACGTTTTGCATCTTTTTCTGTTGGTTTAACTTGTCAAGTTGGAAGATTGACGTTTTCTATCTAATTCTTTTAATTCCTCATTGTGATCCATTCCTTCTGCTTAGATTTAATCTTTATCTCCGTTGTAAAAGAAACCGTTTCAAATAATCTTTAACTAGCATTAACCAAAAAAAAATATGTTATTGGTATGTCAAAAATGGCTTTCAAATTTCTTCATCTACCAATACTTGACCTAAATAAGTTTTATTTAGCTCCCTTGTCTTTGCTAATATATATTCGATTTTATCGTTAAGCTAAAATAATGAAATACATAAATATATTTCTGTATCTTGCAGGATATTCAATAATTGAAAAGTACTACTTTCATATCAATACTTACAGGAGTAAACTTGTTATTACCCTTGAGACCAAGGATGTGAATCTTATCCTGTAATTGGATCGGGAGATCAACGTGTTCGGTTTCAGTTATAAAACTGTTATGGCTCATATATATATATATATATATATAGAATATTAAACTTATTGAATCTTGTTTAATACCATTTTATTAATATAATGAGTAGTAATCTAGAAATGGGGTGGGGGGTGTTTGGTAAATAAATACGCACGCAGCAATATTATTGATAATGAGCAGAGCAAGTGAAAGTACAGAGCATGTTTACTAAGTACCACAGTATTACGAAGATCCAGAGAGATCCAGTTGTATGATTCGTGATAAGCTACTGTCTCCAGTCATGGTAATACGGGGATCCAAAGAAATCCAGTTAATAGATACAATAGGATACTTCATAACGACTTATTGACCAAAGTTTTGGTATGACAGGGATTCAGAGAGATCCAGTTGATGAGATCCAATTGTATACTCTATAATGACTTGTTGACCTAAGGCAATGTATACTAAGATACATGATCTTCACATGCGTAATGAAAAACGATAGCGCGATCTATTGGTTGTGGTGGCGCCATTTGTTACAGTATTTAAAAACTTCTATATATAGTTGTTATTTTCTATTTAATAACACTCCATTCATTATTAATATAGTCCATTCGTATTCCAATACTATTAAATTATGCTATATATTATATTAGAATATTTAATTCTTTTTAATTATCTTCAGTTTGTAAGGGTTCCCGCTTAACACACGAGATCAAAGCCAACCTCACCTGCTCGTAATGCATCCTGCTAATAAAAACAAGTGTCTGAGTGCCACCAACTCGCACTGGGCCAGCGTGATAGGATATGGCCCAAATCCCTCCATATAAATCCTTACCAGATCAAGGAGGGATTCTTTGGGGGAGGCCTATGTCCAGCGGTGGACGTCTATCGGCTGATGATGATGATGAACTATATTTGTTATTTATTTTTATTGTTATTTATGTTTATTAATATAAATAAAAAAATGTCATCGTTTCAATTAAAATTCAATATTAATCAAAATACAAGTTAAACTCAAAAGCCTTTAAGACTTTCTTCAAATTAAACAACTTGAAAATTGTATTTCACAGCGTTTATTGTTTTTGTGCGTCTTGTTTGATATTTGGTTATAAAGCCGAAATAATCTGGCAATCTTCGGAGAACATAAAATTCAATATCTGATGCTTATTAAGTATTTGTGTATTCGCTTTGAATTAACAAGATCGGAGGAACAAATCAGCGCCAGAAATCTATAGCACCTATAAATAATTAAACCGAAATGTAGAAAAACGATACAACCATTAAAGCTACAATGTATACCGACATCTGGAAGAAAACTTTCACAATATTTCATCTTAGTTGTATTACTTAGTAAAGTTACGCAACACATAAAAAAGAGATCACGATCCTCAGCAGCGATTAAAAGGATAACAGAAAGTGGCGTGAAACTCATACAAATCACTTAACTGTTATAAAAATATGAAACTCTGATATCAAGAGTATAAGTTTTAGAAAGTGAAACATTAAGGAGAACATCTGTATAGTGTACGCAAATTATGAATACGAGAAAACAAGTGAAGCTGTAGTAAATTTCATGTACCTCAATTTGTAAGGGTTAGTGTCGTAGAAAACGATTTACTTAACTATATCTGTACCACTTAAGAACATAATAAATTTAAATAGAGATGAAAGAAAAGAGGATGGACCAGTATACTAAATATTTTTTGTTTTATAATTTATTGGTGTAAGTCCCGGAAGGCCCTTGCGGCTAACCCAATGAAGAAGATGTATGGATAGTATACTTGGTAACTACATGACGGTAATTAATGAAACAACTATTTACTGTAGCTTACGGGTTAGTTATTGCGTAAATGAAATCACAGTTGATTAGAGAACGTCCCCAATCTCAACAGTGGGAACTATCAGTGGGCTTTCTTATAAAGCGTCTTATCAAGATGACTGCACGGGCAAGTGGTTTCTCTGATTGTAAATGATTGCACAGCAAAATATTATGCTCATCTCGAGACGCTAAAAATTTCTAAACATACGCCTTTCTAAAAACTATTTTATTTCTATTCTAAACTCACCCTCATCTTTTAAAATATTTATAGACAATTAAGTAATTTACCTTTTTCTTATCAAATTAATATAATAAATGCTTTGTTTTTGAAAGAAATTGTATATGAAATGAAAATGAAATTCACTAATTAAAATCAGAATTTGTAATATGATCTCTCTCTCTCTCTTTCTCTAGGATCGTTCCCTCATGTTGAGGATCGTGGTCAGTGCTAAGGTTTCTGTCTCGAAGCGGACGCTACACTTCCACCGATTCCTGTCTAGCGCATCTCTTACGACTGTGTAAAACTTTGATACATGACTCAAATTGAGCTTATTAGACTTATTGTTACTTAAACTACAACTTAAAAATTCATTACTAATACGGTTAAATAACAAAAAGGAACTTGAAAGTAATCAATTCTAATACAACCGTTTTGTAAAGCAATCGACGTTGGTTTGAAGATTGCTTTTCATCTGCTATTTCTTTAGATGAATAATAAAGTAACTAGTCTTGAGCAATATTCAACTTTAACAACCCTTCTTATCTTTGTGAAATCTACTTAAAAAGTCGAACGTATTAACATCTCCGACGTTTGCCCTTATAAATATGTAGCAACATCGAAAAAGCTCTAGTTATTTTATATTATGAATATAACCTATTTACATCATAAGACTCAGACGAGATCCCGTGTGGTAAACAAATAACCTCTGTCTACACAAACCATACCTGTTTAGGATTTGTTTACAACCATAAATCACTTTAATATATATCATAAGGTTACATGGTTGTTATTTTAACTATTAATTAATACTCGATTCCAGTGTCAACACGATAATAGATTCCAGGTCCGTAATCGTTCAGAATATTCTTTCATATTTTGGTGGGAGATTTACAATATGTGACGAATAGTTAACTATTTTGAAAAACCTCTACCATATGTGACCAGGAAGACGAACTGGACTGTTATTCCTAGTCAAGCGACTGGACATTAACCAAGAGGCAATTAAAATCTCAGTCTAAATATTGTAGCACTGTGTGTATATATTCAGACAGTCCTAAGCAAAGAAAATTTAACATTAATTACGGTCTTATGCTGGCTCCTGGCGCTCGGTGCTAGTATATATATAAATATATATAAAGAGAGAGATTAGGAAAGGTTAAGTGAAAACCTAGCTCATATAATATATATTATGTAAGCTAAGTTTTCACTTTTAATCTCACTGTCAAATAACTTTACGTGAAAATAAGGTCATATAAAGCCTATTACAGTTATAAAAAACTTCCAGAATTTTAATTATTATTCACTGATAGGGGTGTGAGGGGTCTTGCACAACTCACGTGCGCCAAACGAACCTGACTTGATCGTGATGCACCCTGCTAATCAACAAACGGGGTTCTGGCTTCCAGCAACCCGCATCGGGCCAGCGTGGTGGAAAATGGCCCAAATCCCTCTATATGAACCCATAAACATGTTGACATCTTTGGGGAAGGTCTATGTCTAGCAGTAGACGTCTATCGACTGATAATGATGAATCACTGATAACGTTGTTAATTATAAAAAAGAGTATCTTTTATTTATTAATGAGCAAGACTTCTTTTATACTAAAAAAGAATATCTTACTGGTGGTAGATCTCTGGTAGTATATATCCTATTTCTGTCCCCAAACAGTAATGTTTAAACATTACCGTGTCCCAGTTTAAAAGGCCGTGTAGCTTGTGTAATTACTGGGTTAACGAGACTTTTTATGTCTCAAGATGATTAGTATAATGTGGTGCTGTGGATACCATCGTAATAAGCACCGCGTTGTCATGAGCGGGCGTATCACTTACCATTAGATGAACTACCGGCAAAAATTGTTTGATAAATTATTGAAATGTTTAGCGGAAGTACTGAAGCAAAACTTTTGATCGAAAAAGTGATTTGGTAATTTTTTTATAAACATAGAACACTTAAACAATCATTGCTTAAAGCAATATATGAACTGTATAACTTTATTGACATAATTACTTCATCATCAGTCGATACACGTCCACAGCTGGACATAGATCTCCCACAAAGATTCCCACACCGATCAGGCAGGCATTCATATGAGAGGAATTGGATCATTGCCCACTACACTGGCCTAATGCGGGTTGCTGGTACCTTAAGCCTCGTTTGTTGATTAGCAGGGTGCATCACAAGCAGGTGCGGATGGCTTGGATCCTGTAAGTTGTGAGGGAACCCTTACACCCCCACATAATTACTTAAAACAATTTAAATTATTATTTTTTCGTACTTTGAAGTTGTTTAAAAAGGCCGCTGTATTACCTCCTAAATTCTACCCCAATTTTATTTATTTTATAACCATTTGTATATTTTTAATACGTGTACAACAATAAAAACTTTTAACCCATACATTTCAAAGGAGACAAATTTTTTTTGATCTTTACAAAGTTTTGTTTGTCTATGATTTAATTATTTAAAACCTACCTCAATGAAATATTATTAAAACACTTTTTTTTTGATATAATTAAAATCACAAGTGTACTTCACGTAAATATATACACTGAAATTGTTTTAAAACTTTGTTAGAATATGGTTTTTGCTGATTTATTTCGATACGTATCAAGTGCGGGAGTCGTACACAGACGGAGCGTCCGGCGCCGAGCGGCATACGAAGCAAACTGAAGCATTGCCAACACTAAACTGAACTGGTGTCACCAAATTTACCGTAACGGAAAATTCTATTAATCAATCCAGAGATTTTTAATTGAATTATTATTTTTTGTATCCGATGGTAAGTGATACGCTCGCTTATAACAACGTGGCGCTAGTTAAAATTGTATACAAAGCACCACATGCGCTCGTCGCCTTAGAGATATATTAACTCTCCTAACCCCAGTAATTTTACAAGCCACAACTCCCATCAACCTGAAACATAGTAATGTTTGCACACTACTGTTTGGCGGTAAAATTAGGCGCTGCGGTGGTACCTGCCCAGACAGTTTCCGGCAATAGAGACCTATCACTAGCGTATCATATTTGAACATTAATATTACCCTCTGTAACCAGACGCTAGTCATACCGGAGTTCCTGGTTCAATTCTGGAGACATGTGGATCCATTACGTTACTTTCCGGCTGTCAATACATGAGAGCCAGAGGAGGAAACATGCTTTACTATCATCAAATTCATCACCGAAAACCATGTGAAATTCTATTATTTAATACATTACGGCAGAAAAAAATGATTTTAAAGATAAACTAAAGTATATTCTTATGCAAGAATGGTTACCACAATATATTATTTACAAAATTTTGTCTCCATCATCACTTCTATCAGCACATATATTTTTTTTTTATATGGACAATGCATCACCGGATGAAATTTTCTTCTGATATTCTATACCTCGTTGTCCGATTTGAAACCAGCATGTCTCTTTCCATCCTGTCTATTCTTTATCCTCTTCCTGTCACATTCATTTATATTATCAATATTGGATATAAATAAAATAACCTTTTTTGACATATTTTCTTAAAAAGCATAAAGATAATTTTAATGTTTATTTAAGCTTCGAGCATTATCTAGTTGAAATACTTATATATAAGTATATAAAGAAGACGGTGTCAATTGATATATATAAGAGCTGTTCCCCGCCCGCTTTGCTGGCTTTGACACCCCCGCAACTGCCCTGGAGGAAAACATTTTGTAAAGTCCATTCTTAGCCGACCTCTAAATGGCAGACGCAATATCTGTACCAAATTTTGTGTCTATAAGTCTAATAGATATTACTGTGTTCTGGTTTGAAGTAGCTAGCGTAATTACTGGGGTAACAAGACTCAACCTGTTATGTCCTAACTAGCAACATCCTAACTAGCGCCACGATATTATAGGAAGGCGTATCACTTACCATCAGGTGAACGTCCCGTCCTGTTTGGTCACTTCATTAAACAAAAAATAAATAAATAAATGATCTAGGGGAACCGGTTAAGATGCGATTCGGCGATGAATATCCTCTATGAAGTTAGAAGTTTGACCAGCAGTAGATACTCGCTGTTCAGCATGCCTCTTTGCTGTGGTAGCTGCCGTCGAGATGTTGCCGAATCACCCATAAATGATCTGGGATTGAATTAATGTTTTCTAATATTCAGGTGAGCAGTTATTCTTCGGAAATTTTCCGATATTCACTTCCGGTTTTCGTTTTTCCTATTCCCCTAGGGTATGAAAATTAAGGGAAATAGAGGGGTGTAAGGGGTCCCGCGCGACAGCTCACGGGACCTAAGCCAATCTCATCTGCTCGTGGTGCACTCTGCTAATCAACAAACGAGGCTCTGGCTACCACCAACCTGTATTGGGCCAGTGTCGTGGGAAATGGCGCAAATCATCCCTTATCAACCCCTACAAACGACGGACCCTTGTCCGCGCAGGTAACGGGAAGCTGCTGGATGCGGGCAACGCAAAGCCGATCGGATCTCTGGGGGTAATCTGATGATGATTACCTTTCCCTTTTTCATTTTCCACCACTTTCATTAATTTATATATTTGTTAGTTGAGTTACTAACACTCATGAGTTATTATTTGTTCCCCGCCCGCTGTTTTGGCCATAACACCCCAGCATCACCTTTTCGGGGTAATAATTTTGTAAAATCCATCTCAGCCATACTCAGCAAAAGGAACAATCCCACTACTTTTCAATTCTTTAGGCCTTATGGTTCCAGAGATATCGTAATGTATATTTGTTCCTCAAATCATATTTCTCACGTCTGAGGGTTGTGACTACCTTTACCCATCACTCTTATCTTCGTGATATTGTTTGTCTTAATGTGTCTTAAATGAGTGGAATTTGTATGTACTCGTACATACACGATTTATCAATCTCATCAACTCAGGACGCTACGGGAGCTACCCTACAATCATCCATCCAAATAGCGCAAGACAGAAACGTCTGGAAAGAAATGGTGGCCAGGGCAACGCACCATAGTCACGTTCGCTCAGCCATGAGGTTACGACAAAGAAGAAGACATACACGATAATACTTATGCAGAAATTACGTTTAAATTTCTTAGATAAGTTTTTGCCAAAGTATTCTCTCGTTTGATATCTTAGATTTATCTGTACTTAGGATTTCCCATTTTTTTTATCCAGAACACCTGTGAGAAAAATCACTTGGCAAGATTTTATGAGAGCACGGAAGGCTTATCCTATGTAAAGATTGATACCAGATAAACACGATGTGAAATGTGCTACGTCTGTTATCTTCTACTTTGCCATAGATAATAAATTGAATTGAATTTATATTGATTAAATTAATATCATTTATTGACGACAATTGCACTCTATGGTATCATCTCATCTGAATACATTGAAAGCTTGTTTGTATTAAGATAAATCTAGACTTTTGTTCTGTATACAAATTAACAATATTAAATGTAGGATTATGATAAATATCATCAACTATTCTGTATTCTCAAAGTATTTTCAGTTTACATTTGATTATATTATGATGAAATACCTTTTAGGATTATCTGTATTTAGCACCGAATGTCTACTAATTGAAATGAATGATATTAATATTTTCATTCCTAATCTTCTATCTCACCATACCTTGTAATGGTAGATTTATATTGGTAGTTTATGATACGTGGCATTAACGGAGAGTTTATCTACTTTGAACCTGGAATTAATTACTAATATATAATCGAAAATAATAAAACTAATAGTTTCCGCGTCATCTATCAAATAGTACATTTAGAAATATGCATATTTCCTACTTGTAAATAAGTCAACTGAAATTATTTCGCCATATCATTTGAAAAATTAACATCCTTGACTTCATGTATAAAAGTAATAAAAAATATTTATTACTAAGTCTATAAACAAAAGGTTGTCATAAAAATTGTGCCGAACGTCCCAATCAAACAATTATTCAATAGAACAAAAAAAAAACTTGAAAAGAAAGAATAAAGATAGAATATATGATATATCGAGTCCAACATATTGACAACCTATATCAACAATAATTAACTGTTAGATTAATGGTAACAATGGTTAACGTTCAATCACTGTTGCGTTGCTCGTTACGATCGAAATGAACGTCGTAAAAATAAAACCCCCATAAATCCAACCACCGGGTCGGATATACGGCTAATACTTGCAATTGGGGTAGGACTTGGCGATAACTGAAAATTATTATGAAATGATAAGGAATGATTAGCTTTCTACATTTTAAATAGAGGTCAAACCATAAACTAATAGAAAACCTTTAAGCACATCTTCATTAACCGTATTTAACAGAAATTATTAATTTTTACAATATATCAAAATTTTTTTATGGTTTTCTATATCCGGGATTAAGCCTTATTTTAATAAAACTATATATATATATATATATATTAGAGTTATTAAACGAAACAGCAATTTTGACTATTAATTACACAAAATTTTTAGTAGTATAATATTAAAACTATATTATACTTTCGCACTAAATATAACTATATAATTTTAATAATTAATTGATTGTTTATTTCTATGTATTTGTACTTTTTGAATAGTCATACATACATACTAATTTATTTTCATATCTTTCAGTGACGTCGATTATAAAACGCCGAAAACCAAGAGGGTCGATGAGGAGTATCATTTAAGATCGAGTACTTTAATTTTACAACTTATTCCAGAAAATATACAGTAGTAATACTTAAATTAATTACCAACATACAGATACCAGTATCGTTAATAATCTCTGATTTCTTCATCTTTAAGAAACTAAAAACAATCACTAGACTAGTATTCACCTCATATCGAGTATTCCTATAATTAAAGAGGTTTAATTAAAAGTGGTTTGAGCTACTATTAAATTTATTCTATGTAAGCATCATACCAGCATAATAACTAGATGTATATAAGACCATATTAATTTTAAATTCTTGCAGTATACGTAAATTGTAAAAGCTGTTAGTTTCTTGAGAAATAAAAAAAATTATCGCCGCTATACTACGTATTCGGAACATTTACGTCTTTCCGTTTAAGCTTGGATTTTCAGCTATGTGAAATATATATAATAAAATAAATCTGTTGGTCATGAATATTAAATCTAGAATAAAAAAGCTCCTATGAATACCGATAGGTGCGTTAGTAATTAAATTCTGCACCGGTACGCATAATCCGTCACACCCATTTTTATTCAAACAACCGACCCGGAAGTAATGTCAAACAGTATGATCTGGATGCCGTATGAAATGCTATTTCACAATTTTAGTTTATCATTTTATTTGGTCTTATTTGTGGTCCAAAACTCATTTAAAGTCTATCTGCCTTTTTTGAAACACACAAATTTGTTTTGAACGTATTTATACATATTTGTATATTGCGCCTCTCTAGTTACTATGTATTATCTATCGTAATAAAAGATGTTGGAGAATCACTTAAAATATCTAATGATATCAACAATAGAATAACTCTCCATTTCTATTTATTTGCATATATAAAGTTCCGGTATCCGTATTTTGCGTTTATTTAATGTGTTTTATTAAAATAAACTAAAATCTATAAAAATAAACTAAATCAATACAATTAAGAAAAACCTCTACAGATTCGAGTAAAAAATAAAACATAAAAAAACTGACTACTTGAATACTTGTCACTATGACAAGATAAATTTTAGAAACAACCTGAAAATTAAAAAGTACAAAAAAATACATAATAACATAATGCCTAACTCAAGGCGTAGAAAATTTTCAGTGAAATTTGACTTAGAATCACGACCTTCAAGATTTCAATCACAAAATGTATCTCAGGACAGGTATGACGGTTAGATTTTAACTGGCCGTAATTATTTAATGTTTGTTTGTAAATTCATCTTAAATATTTAATAATTGTTCTAATTACTTTATGGATTTCAGTAACTTAACTGCCGATACGAAACTATCGACTTCAAAACCTGACTCCAAAACAAAGTCTGAAAATCAAACATTACATAATATAGACAAAACTCTCCAACGTCAAATTATGAGCAAAATTTCCAATACGACGTTAACAAATACTAAACGAGCAGTGACTACTGCTGATAAAGATGTAACAGCTAGTTTAAGTGCAAAAGATATATCTTGTAGTCCAGAAAGTTTTAAACCATCTACGATCCTTTGCGATAAGGCGTTCAGCACATTCAGCGACGAAAGAAAGATTTTGGCAGAAAGCAGTAAACCAAAAATGGTGATGGGCAGGGAAAGGCACGCCCGGCAACATAAAATAAAAATTAGAAATCCGCGACGCAGAATTGTGTTATGCGATAACTATAACAAGTTAGTTATTGAACGTTCAATAGGAACCAATACGGAGATTCCGAAGTCAGCATTTGATCCAGGACATACAGATAGCGCCGCTGATGCTTACGTTAGCATAGAAACTGCAAGCGATAACTCATTTGATGATATGTGTCGTATTTGTCACGGTGATGATACATTTTCCCAAGAGCTTGGTGATCTAATATCGGCTTGTTCTTGCCGTGGAACAGTTGGCAGGGTGCATGTGAAGTGTTTGGAGCGGTGGCTGACGGAGTCTGGTAAATCGCGATGTGAACTGTGCGGTATTCGCTACATCACTCGGCGAGTACACCGATACGGAATACCGAGAGCTCTTGTTATGTGGGTTTTAAGTCAAAACGCTAAACAAGTAAGAGCTATCTATTATTATACAATTTAATAAAATTAAGTTTAAATCAATATATATTAACGAAGAAACTTGTCTGTAATATTTTTTTGCTATTTACTCGTCCGTATTTTATTTTAGAAACAAGATACAGAAAAAAATTGTCACAAAAATGTCATTACTTCTTATTTTAAATGAGATCGAGCGCGACAACAGCCTCTAAATGTCCTTCATGAGGAAAACATTATACTTTGTAGTACAAAGATAGAAATTCTGTTTGATCAAAAATCTAAATACCAAATGGTTCTTAATTCATTTATTATACTATAACATTTTATAGCAACAAAAATTCTAATTAACATAGTTACAGTATTATTAATTACCATATTTTCCATAAGTTCTATATTACTGAGTTTCTCTATGAGGAACACTGAAGTTTGTGATATTCCTAGTATATCTAAAAAAAATCTGGCGCCACATTGTTATTGCTAGTATATCATCACCAAGATAATATTCTGCTCGATGCTTTATTATTTATTAAAAGAAATATCTAATGTCACAAATAAGTAAAAAAATAATTAAACAGCAACATTTCCTAACTGATTAAAATGCTTTTTTAAGTGAAACAATTAGAGTTAAGTAACTATAAATTTTAATTTTAGCTGTTAAACCCTTCACGGTTTGTTTTAGTTAATGGTGGATATTCTCGGCATCGTACTAATGTCTCCATTGGCTGTACTAGCTGCATGGTTATCCGGAAGAACTTTTGCCACTCTTATATCACAGGAAAATCATTCTGTACCAGCTCCTTGGCCTCTCGCTTCCACTTTCGTCCTGGCATGTATGACTCTTGTAAGTTCATCTAATTTTTATATTGCCGTTTTCGGTATATGGTATACAACTATAAACTTGTTTCAAAAATTAGCTAATTTTTGTGGTGATTTTATCCAAATCTAGCATTAAGATTCGGTTTTAGAGTCCACCTTCACCTATTTCAACATTTAGCAGAATGTCTACTGCTTCTTGATTTACACTTTCTGCAGATTTGTGGTGATGATCAATGAAAAATCTTGCTCTCGATTTTTAGATTGTTATCAAACAAAATGTTTTAATCTATCCAGGTGTGTTACTACTGCTGGATTGTATCAGCAGCAACTCGCCACACTCTTAGCTGGTGGATTTGGTACAGATCACAGTATGAGGTGAGGCTTCAACTCCACAGTGACACTGAAGATTGATCGAGTACATAATTATACATTATTCTTTATTTTGTTACTGTTGAAACTAAACAAGTAATTTATAAAACCTTGGATTTTGAATGAACCGCAATTTTGTATTAAAAGCTGAAAAGTAAAAACGTATTAATAATTTTTATATAATCTTTGGATTTCAGAATCCAATTCCTTCCTAGCTTTTCTGTTATAATGAAATCAAAAAGACATCTCTGCAAGTTTATTCTTTACTTAAAACCCTTAAAATTACTTCTTTGTTCTCTGTGTGTTTTATTGAATTTAGTCATACAGAAGAATTATTTCCATAAGAATAAAAAATACTTCTGAGGATAAATTAACATAAACCAGACGCTTATAAATAAAATGTACAATGTCCTTGAAGCATTTTAAAGTTTAACTCCTTCGAAAATGTTAAATGTCTCAACTTCCAAGTTATATAAGTGTTCTTACTTAGTGAATGTTGTAGAAGCTTACAGGTTAACGTTACAACGGGGAAAAGCCCTCAAGAAACTTGCTTTTAGGTGTATGTATTTTAATAATTTATCACATCTGAAAAGATAAATGATAAACTTCTAACTAGAATTCTTTTTAGATGTCTATTAAAGATTATTACAAATGTGTTAAGTTGTATTACCACATTTTTCTTTTTTTGTTTGTTATAATCTATCTTTTTAAACACACTCGGGGCTCGTAGATCACTAGCGGTACACGAGCCTTAGAAGATTGATGATCTTTTAAAAGTCGTCAAAAATAAGGCATAAACTTCATTCGGAAAAAACTTTTTTAAATTACACGTAACTTGAAAAGGTAATGAAGTTAAAGTTATTTCCCGTGCATAATGTTCTGGTTTCTTTATGCTAATGTTATAATGCGTTCGGAACGATTTTGTTACCAAGAAAAGTATACCAATCGGTGAATTCCACCATAAATAAACAAGTTAAGTTACTTCATATGAAACGATAGTATTAAATAGTAGAGGATACATTAAATGAATACATTTCAGCAAATACGGATAGTAATGATGATATATACTCCACTTTATATAAGTTAGTGAATATAAAGCAAATCTTCGTACTTTCATACGTTCCTTAAAATTTTAAGATGTCTTATTCAGAGTTCCGGATGAAATAATATACATTAAGGATACATACAGAAACAACGGAAATCCCACAGTTGTTCGTTTTACCTCCTCTCCTCTACCCCGCCCTATTTATTAAGACCAACCCGTGCATGTACCTTAAGCATAAATTGAAAGCCCTTTCAAATAACTTGGAAAGCGTAGACGTATGGATCAATGGGAATGATTTGTTGTTTGTACATTTATATGAGAGTCACAGGTACGCGTTTATTATTTTTGTTTTGTGCACTAAGTATAAAAAAATGTATTAAAATATACAAACCAAACGATTTCAATTACTAAAGTTAAATATCACATTAAAACTTAACGAGATTTTTTATATTAATCTTTAAAACATCAAATAAATAGAGACGTGGTAGATCTTTGTTTGCTGACTGTTGAAGATCGCGGTAGGCCGCTGAATACGGACAAAGCGGGATCGATGGATGTGGTGATCTTTGGGTGAGGCCTATATCCAACAGTGGGCGTCTATCGGCTGATGATGATGATGAAATCTTTGTTTGACCAAGTCTATGTAAATTCCACTGCCTATTCCTACAGTCAAACGGCGATCTACAAACTTAATGCTCTAATTTGAAGGGCTCTGTAGCTACTGAAATTACTGAGCTAAAAAGATAACATATTTCTGAAAGCGACGAGCACAACGTATATTAACAACATCATCGAGCTATATCAACATTAGACCCCTGACCAACAGAGATAGATGTTCCAGTAGTCGTTTTAAAGAACCGGACAGTTTAAATAAATCGTTGGTTTCTGAATGACACGTCATATTTTCTAGTTTTATTTTTATCTAAACTACACATGAAACTATGTATTAAAGATCTCAAATAAAAGCTAAAAAAATATTACGCTATTGTAGCCCTGATAACAAGTATTCAAAACACATCAATTGAATTATACATAAATATAGTAAACAAATCGATGTATACTGCCGGTGACTGTCCACAGTTACCACCACAGCGCCTATCTCTTCCGCCAAACAGCAGAGTGCAAACATTACTATGTTCCAGTTTGACCAGTGTAATTACGGAGGTAACAGGAATCAACATCTAAAATCTCAGAGCGACGAGCACAACGTGCAATGTAATAACATCCTAAATAGCGCCGCGATGTTATGCGCATGCGTATAACTTAACATCTGGTGAAGGTCTCGTTCGTCTCGTCGCTTCGTTGGACAACAAAAAAAAACATATATTCCTTTGATATTTCTTTAACATGTTTAAGAGAGATTAACGGTGTCCTTATACATGACTTACTCTGAAGACTTTCATGTAACATGATATTGTTACTTTGAATAATTTTGTCTTGAAACTCTCGCTCGACAATACCATCGTCTTCACTGAACTCCTTTAAATCTTTCTCGTTATTATCTTAATATAAATCCTATCACTTATTCACGAGAAAACAATCTACGTTATCATATTAACTAAGATACAAAGATTTATATAATATTGGTCATTTCCCACCAACCCACATTGGGACAGCGTGATGAGAAATGATCTAAATCCCCCCATACGAACTCCTACAAACTACGACTTTTATGCCCAGCCGTACCGGAAGCCATACTGACTGTGTGAAGGTCGCGGAAAGCCGCTGGATTCAGGCAACGCAGTAGCGATCGATGTGGAGATCTTTGGAGGTAACCTATGTCCAGCTGTGGACATCAATCGGTCTATATACCATCTATTAAATTATAAGAAAAATAAATTAAGAAGATGAATTTTTGAAATAAAGAAGACTATTTCAAGTAAAAAGTTTTTATGTATTACAAAACGACGGTACAGACAGGACGTTCACCCAGAAAGTACTAATGAGGATGTTTACATAGTACATCATCGTTACCTTAGTTACTATTATTAATCTTTAAGTTGATAGAAATAGTTTAAAAAAAAGATAGATATGAGATATACTTAAAACTTGCATATTGCTTTGCAACTGACGAAGCTCGAGTCCGTAATCAGTTTGATGAAATATTTTATTTAACATACCGCGATAACTTAACCAAAATCTATAGTAATAAGAAAATAATTTATTGGACTAAACTATTATTTTTTTCATACCAGTAACAGGCTAAACAAGCTGAAATGTCTCCTGATGTTAATACAC
Organism: Ornithoptera priamus; assembly: GCA_029034505.1. NCBI lineage: Eukaryota > Metazoa > Arthropoda > Insecta > Lepidoptera > Papilionidae > Ornithoptera > Ornithoptera priamus. The sequence continues at coordinate 2,682,864 of JARDWD010000508.1, read as the reverse complement.
CCACCGAAAACAATGTGGCGTAACTTAACAAACATTACACTACATAGCTCATCGCTTTGACAACATGATGATACATCTCGTTACTTCAGTAATTTATTACAATCGTCGCTATAAGCAGAATAGTGTATTACTTATTAAAGTAGTCAAATTCAGATTATTGAATCTAAGTTTGATTTTCGTCTTGAAACGCTGAGTTTTATACGGAAAAATCTACTGAGAGATTTCACTTAATTCAGTTTTTATCTGTATTCCTTAGTTTTGCTAAACATATTCAATCTGTTCTTATTTATATTTATTTAAACTCCAGTTGTATTTAAGTATTTATTTTTCTATTTTTATACTGATTTATTTTGCAATGTTATACTTGATTATAGATACTCCATTCATAGATATGTTGATATTCCTTGCACTTTGACTATCTCTAAAATAGGATAAATCTCTTCATGTAGTAAAACACTTATATATTCTTATAATTCTACAGATCGAAAAAAAAGACCTCGCAATATTTAACTAATAATTAAGGTATTGACATCCAAGTAAACATCGGGCTTGTGGAAAATGAAAGATTTATATGCACGTTTTCCTTATATTTTTACTGAATCATCACAAACAATAGAAAAACATTAGTTAGTATTTAAATATTACAATGAGCTGGTTAAACCTAACAGTCATTAATTGTACTGGTATCTATAATGCGTCATTTTGATATTTGTGATAAGAGTTTACTCTATCAGAACGTATAAATCAGATGTTAAAAGAAATATCAGTCTTAATATTTGTATCTCCATAAAACTGAATTTTCAATCCGCTAAGAGAAGTGACAAAGGAAACAAAATTTAAAGATTCTAATCAAAATTTACTGCAATGTTTCAAAATCCAAATTAGAATCCAAAAAGATTCGAAATTTACTAGTAGATCAGAGTCGTGGTTTAATCTAGATTATACTATCCGCTCTATAATATTCAGGAATCAAAAAACTAGAATACATGACTTAAAAACCAATTTGTTAACCCTCATGAATATAAACGCAAACTCGATAAGGGATGCGATTTAACAGGTATTGATTACAACCGTTCTCGCTTCAGCACACGTACTGAATGCAACAAAGATAAGGCTGATAATAGAAAGGTATTTATTTGGTACTTGGATTGTTTGTTCTTCTATCAAGTCCTCATCATCATTTAATTCTCATTCTAATCGCAAGATTTATCCAATCCTCTTCTTCGAAACGTAAATATTCACAATAACATGTAAAGTTTGTATTTAAGTTCCTAACGTCTAAAGTTTTATATAGGTTTAAATTTAAGGTCTAAGGATTATATAATAATTGAGCATTTAGTTTTACATTCAAAGTTTGTTTTGAATGCTTCTTATTCGTGAATTTCAGTTCTTAATCGAACTGGCATCCTCTAACCAGTCTGGCCATCTCCTGATCTCGTTGTACAACTTTCTTCCTGGACTCTCTGAAGCGATGAGCTGACGGTGAGCCACCACATGATAATTACGTGCTAAATGACCCTGCTCTACGCCACATTTGATCAGCGCTTTCGCGGCATCAAGAGCTTGAGTTGTTGGCACATCCTCTGCAAAAAATCATGTTTGACTGATGGAAAAAAATCACCAATACCTCCTAATCTTATAAGTTACAATTAATAAAATAAATGTAATTAAGACTGGAAGAACATTATATGATTAGGATATAGGATGTTAGGATTTACAACGGTATGATATCCGGTCAATGTTGCAAAGTACATTGAAGTCGGCTCTTGCGGCTTTAAGTACTGATCTATGGCTAATTAAGAGACGATATATCTTATTTCTTATTAGGAATTTGTCTCATCGGTATGTATTGTATAAATATTGATAGATTAAAAGGAGCATTTCAGCCTAATAACACTTTACCTTTAAAGAATATAAAATCATCTTATTTTTTTATTTTTTTTTCAATGAATACTTATAAATTTACTTACCATTAAAGTTTCCGATGAAAGATATTGCAACAGATTTACTATTGTAACCATACGTGTGTGCTCCTGCATGCAACCAGCCGGGACCTTCGTAAATCTTTCCATTACCCCCAACAAGGAATCTACAGAAGGAGCATATTTCAGTTATCATCATCGTCATCGTATTTACGTAAATTTTTGAAGTACGATTTATCTCTTATTGAACATCAGCTATATTGAAGTGATAAACCCATTACAATCGGTACAACCATTTGACAAATTTCCCTGAATCATCACAAAAACGAATTAGATTATCTTTTTAGGTTTCACCTACATAAAGCAGCTGTTTTTGTTTATTTTTTAAATTTTCTGTTTATATTCTCTCTGAGGAGCCATGCGTTTTCTACTTACGATTGTCCAATATCCCAGAAATTCAGGTTGTCCATATGATTTGACTGGATATTCCGTACTGTTTCTGCGCACGCCGCATTCGTCGCACAGGTAGGGGTGACCGTATGCTGTATGATGACCAAATCCACCGGCCGCGGCAGGTACCGGACGTGAATTGGTTTAAGACCATCCCACTCCTTCCGCGTCACAACATTAGGGCAAGCTGTGAAAGATATCTGAATTTAGAATTACATCATACATTAATGTAACCCATGTTGAAAAAAATATTATTAATACTCCAAGAGACTAAATAAAATTCCAACTTTTATATGAAACAGATTATTAAGTTTCTATACATAAGTTGACTTTATAACAAATTCCTTCATTGACCCCAAAACGAAAATATTTGTTGCTTTGTTTTTTTTTTGCTCTTACTATGTTATTTTAACCCCAAGCTACAAATTTCTCAAACATATTCGGACATTATAAAGCAGAACAAATTTTTTTAATAACACGATCATCTTTAATATAATAATATTCACTTTAACAAAACAAAATGGCGTTCGTATCTTTACTGTTTCTTATGAAGATGACGCCGGAATCATATTAACCGGAAAAACAAAACACATTGTCAGGAAACTAAATAATAAAGTAATTTTTAAGTAAGACTTTAGTTGGTAATTTATTAAGAAAGTGTAAAAAATTTATATAAATAAGCTCCAAGTTCATATAAAAAATATAGACTATTTATAAACAAAAGGTCTCTGTGATAAATGTCATAAAGATAAAGTCTAGTCTAGTAGATAAAAGTTTTTTAATGAATCTTACTAATAAAAAGATGCACAAAATATATTATATAGTTTAACTGCAACAGTTTTATCATAAAAATAAAGACAGTGCTGAAGTTTTTAGATTATAACTTCTGGTATGCCTCATTGTTAAATTTGTGTACTAATTAAAAGAATTACTTACTCTTACTTACACCAGAACGCCATTGCAACGACAGGACAAACAATCCACAAAAAAGTAGGAAATTCATGTTCAATGACTGATTTGATTGAGTATTCAATGGATACTAAAGATTCTTTATAAGACCGTTGCTATAAATTCTGAAGCAAAACTTGTAATGAATAAATAGGTGACGTCGATTCGTGTCTTATCTCAGTCACACTTAACGTGTTCGACAAGGACAACAAGTGATTGCTATTACGGTACCGCGAATCGTTCTGCCAAGTGGTAGTGTTAATTATTAATTCAACTTTTTAGTAGTTCCGTACAAATATCTTTTAGATATTTTCTATTATCAATATTGGCAAATAAATTAACAATCATTGCATGTTTTATATTTTTTATATATAAATAATTATGGGGAGAAGACCATTGATTATTAGTTTTAAAGTGGATTTTTTTTATTCAATTTAACGACGACGAAAAGGAAGTTAATTGATGGTAATAGTCGCACCTGACCATAGAAATGTAGCACATTTATTAGGATACTTCCCCTGCCATAAATTCTGCTCATCGCATTGGGGTGTGAAGCCTCGATACCCCAGTAAACACACATTTACTGGTTGTAAGTCTCTCTTGTCGGAGACCATATAGGTAGATACTTCCGCAACTCCTATTTTTAATTACCAAATCTTAGTATGCATTATCGCGCTCCAATTTGAAGAGCGTTGTTGCTGATGTAAATATTGAAGTACTTGACATGAACATCTAACGTCTCATGTCAACGGGAACAAAGTGGTACAGTGTATATCATCTGAACTATCGCCACGTTGTGTTGGGCAGTCATATCGCTTACCAGGTGAAAGTATTGCACATTTCTTTGTTTCGTCGAATAAGAAAAAAAACTGCTATTTGAAAGATTAACGAGGCACTACGGTGATATCTACTTCTACTTCATCATTATCAGCCAGGTAAAGAATACTGCTGATCATAAATCTACCACATTAGATACTTTACTCTCAATTTAAATAGTTTATTACTTACACCTTTTTTATTTATAAAAATTACCTATATCTTTAAAGGTAATGGGTTTTATCTAAAAACTGTTTGTCGGCGATAGAATTTCAAGCCATATTAAAAGTCTATAAAGCTTCTAATCAAGGCTTTTAAGCTATTCTATCTGAGAAGGTAACTAAATATTTTTGCTAGCTATACTTTTCTCATTGTAACTAAGTCTGAACTATTTTCAAATGGGATATTAATTAATTATTTCATTTGATAGATATTTTTATGCAAAAGTGTGTAGAATACTATTTTAAGTAACTCCTTTCATAAGTGAGATAAATTTAAATCTTCACTCTCAGATACATGCCAATTTAACCTTGAGAGTTTATACCGAAATATTAAGAAAAAATAATCTCTTATTTACACAATTAAATTGATTAATAATTCGTAATTCTTGTGGATAGTCCATACATTAACTGTTTTGTCTGTCCATTAAATTTCTCATACAGTAATTAGACCATTGACTATAAACTTTAAACGTTTTAATGCAAGTATAACAGTACGGGGTTATAATGTTATCATCCATGTTATTTTATCATTTACATATTTAAATAGCATATACTAGAGTCAAGATGTTCAGCTAAAACTTAATTAAAACACTTATTTTGTATATAAACTAATAATATTTTTTGTGTAGATAGTTGTACAGAGATTTTGAAGTATCACAATGGCAAGGAGACAGACAATTTATGATGCAGATGAAAAAACCATTACAATAATCAAAAAGTACACGTGGTAAACATTACTTCTACTTTAGAACGGCATGCTAGTTAAGATATTTACACAACACCACATTAGGTTTCACTTTTATCAATTTTAATAAACGCTAACTTTCATTGAAATGTCACAACTGATCTAATTAAAACAAGGCTATGTATTCGTAGTATATGTACACAAAAAAACTGATGTACAACTAATATCATGATATAAATATATTTAATATTTATTTTATATTTTTCTAATACTTAGTCTAAATTATATTTTATATTTTGAAACTACGTACGATGTTGTCGCGTCATGTGAAGGTACTTCCCCGTCTCCAGGAAAACTTGGTCAACGGCACAAATGTACCAAGAAATTGTAATTTATTAAACAAAAATTCTTATTCAGTACCAATTAAGACATCAAATAAAACTATTCAAAATAATTCACTTATCAAATATGATGTTTTTTTTCTCATAATCAACATGCTTGAATGCATTGCCTTAAGTTATTATGTCCGTTATTTTACTTATCTATTTCTATTGTATTAATTTTATTTAAAGTTTAAATAAATAAATAATATAAAACAGGTTAACATCTACTTTTTCTGAACAAAACGATGACGTTATTTATATGACGTGGATTAGCCAAGCATCCATCCCAACACCTTTTTCTCCCTCCAATTAGCACTGTGTATAATTCATTCATTCAGATCAAAAATACACTATAATTGATTGAATCGCTCTATATCTTATTTCTCAAGATTAGCGCAATATTGCGCAGGTTAAACATCCCCACTGAAACCTCATTGTTATAAACACGCATATTATTAAGCACATAATCAATTTTTATCGCTTTGTTTAAAAATATGAGTGACTCAACTAATATTGTTCATGGCTTCATAAAATTTAACTGCTTCCATTGTATAGAGACTACGCTTGTCATGTATTACGTAGGCCCCAGGTTTAATTCCGAGACCATATGTTCTAGAGTTGGGTTAATGGTGGATGACTACACTCTTATTGTAAATACTTAATAATAGCTTATCAACATGTGAGAGCCAACTTGTTTTAGATTAGCATGCTAATCAAAACACCACCCCGTTAGTACTTTAGTAGCGTGTAAAACTGTATACAAATGATAGCAAATTGTCGTTAAATAAATATAAAAATTATTGCATTCTATAAAACAAAATAGTTTCTGTAATTACAACATAATAACGTAGTAAAAAAAAATTTTACTACCAACACCAGGCACTAACTTCTTTTCAAATAAATCAATCCAAAGGAAATTATCGCTTTTAGAGATAAGACCGACCATTGGACACTATATTTTATATTCTGTTGTCCTTTTACTAATTATATATATAATATTTGATGTATAATTAAGCACAATAAAATATATTTAAATGTATTTTAAATTATATAAAAATATAAATTATCATTGTTAAGATGCCTAGAATTGTTCAGAACTATTACCAATCTAACTCTCTGTTCGAAAAAGAATGTACTACTTAATAATTTGTGTCATAATTCTTTAGAATAATTAGCATTTATTTATATTAACAATATTGCTTTTAAAATAAGCGCAGGCGTTGCTTTTATGGGTCGTTATACATTTATAATATAAACAAAGGTACTAATAAAATAATATAATGAAAAAAATATATTTAGCTTGTTAAAAGACTGTTTTCAAGTTTCTATCGAAAACTGTTATAAGGTGTATAAATTTTCAAATTTAATATTTCTTAATTAAATTGCTTTATACCACCATTTATGAATAATCCCAAAAAAAATTAGGATTTTCATGCAACTTTCTCTTTCTATGAAAAACATATTGAAATTGTGTATAGCAGTCTTACTCTTAATGTCTCAAGACTAAGTAATGGCCTTTACGGAGCAGAAGCTAAGTACATTCCTTTTCCTGAAAACATTACAGTATTGGAGTTTGAATAGTGATTTGGAGTTAAGCTATTCTTTTGTACGATTAGTGAAAATCTAAACCCCAATGAGCAAAGAACGTTTAACGTGGGGGGAAATGCCTACGCATACTCGTCCTCGTGGGGCGAGGACGGGTTATGTCGGACTTGCACCGACTAAAACTCCGCACGATGTTCCACCTCATCGCCATGATGGCAGGGACATGGGAACGCGGGTACGCACTCAACCGCGACCCTGCCGGCGCTAGCCGCTTGCACGGCCCCACCTCGGGAGGGAGAGATGAACCCTCCCTTTCCAGGGCGCGCCGGAACATTCAGCGCGCCCTTTTCTCGGCCTCCTGCAGTCGCGCGGGCGACGGATTCCCCCGAACCCGTCGCCCAGAGGCCATGGGAGCCACTGGAGAAAACCTCTCCCGGCTCCCCGCGGCGGAGAGATGTTAGGCACGCCGCTATCTGTCAACGGCCGCGGAGGAGAGCTCCAGTTATCTAACTGGTGTTCGAACCTGGAGCGGCCACCACGGGCCGGCCCGTCGCTGCGGGCCGGGCGGATGGGTTTTACTTAGCTTCACCGTGTTCCGTCCCACGGTTACTAATCCCCTCCGCCACGACAAGGCGAGAACCCGTTGGATGGGAAATAGAACTCTGTTTACCAGTACCACTTCTAGGTTACTTTAAAACACTCATAAAACACTAACAACTCTGCTATGGTATTATGAACACATAAATTTTCGGTGAATAGCTATGAAACAATATCACAAGATGTACAGCAAGCTTGTAAAGGTTTAGACTGCAAAGAAAGACTGCATTTTTCGGACAACTTTAAAGAGGATCCCTATATAAGTTCGTAAGGTTGATCCTGGAGGAACAAATTTCTAGAAAACGTGCACCTGGTAGATAGCAGAAGAAACGGTTTGACGACATAAAAGAGTGGACTGTGCATAAATACCATCAGTTAGAAAGAATAGCTGAGGATCAAATTAGTTTTCCTAATTTAGTAGCCAAATTTCAGTTTGAAGTTCACCTAATAATGATCCGAAAATGAAGTGAATCATTAATCCAATTATAACTTCGTGGCCATTTGGTGATCGTTGAGACTTATTTCACTTCTCACGTTTCTGTGATTATTTCCCTAAAGTTTATAACAAACCCTTGTCAAATTCTAAGAGAATGACAGACTTGTTAGTAAATTTATCTTACAATTCATTCGATTTAAATAGACCAGAGGTTTTCGTGAAACTTAGCACTTTCTTACGGATAACCTTTTTGTTATTTCTTGGTATATAAATGTTTTAACTATCTCCGTAGTGCAGTTACTAAATGATTGCTTTGTAATACGGATATTTTATAAGCAATTTTTTAAACCTACTTTACCAGCTACTCTTGTAATAGTTTTACTACTACAACAAAATTTCTCCGTTCCGGCTGTCAATATAGACCCGGAGTATTCTGGATAGGCACGCTTTACCATCTCATTTTCACTTAACACCATGTGAAATTCAGAACATTTTATAGACCATTACAAAGAAAGAACGTACAGGAGGAACGTAGGAGATTTTGTACATCAAACTTCGATTATGATACATTTATTATAATAATATTAAATATATTTCTGGGGTAGTTGTATAATAGAGAAAAATGTGGCAATGTGACATTTGATAAATAAGTGTTTAAAGATATTTAAATTTTTAAACATTTAATATTTACTTAAGAGTTGTGGATATTACATAGATTATAACATATATTAAAATTTAGTTTTCTTAGGCGGCGAGAGTAGTATTAAGAATACTTTTGTCTTACTTACTAAACTTTAGTATTGTTTTCGTCTTTACCATTTCATTGTATTTGTCCATCGTGACCAAGTTTTAATATGATTCTGTAGACTTTCACCGGGACTGCTCGTAGCTGATAACTGTCGATGTCCAACTAAATGATAAGATTCGTTTAAATAATTTCTTCTAACACCACATGCTAGGAGATCATAGACGGCTTCCAAAGCTTCAGGACTGGGTAGTTGATCTGAAAACAAATGTCGACTTAAAAGAACTGACGGCATCTCAAGACAGACACAGTGGGGATATTTAAATTTATTTCTAATTATATGTATCCGTATATTAGCATAGCTATATATCGGTTTAGAGGCTGATGGCTACATTATGTTATTTAAGATAAAGAAAATTAGAACTCACATGTGAAGTCGCCTATAAAAGAAATTGCTATAGCTATATTGTTAAATCCCCGGGTGTGGGCGCCCACGTGGCTCCAACCTGCACCCTCGTACACCTCACCATTGTCACCAATCAAGAATCTACAAACCACATGATAATGGAACTAACTAAATCCACCATAATGTTTTAGATAAATATTTATATATTTTTCTTATAATACCCGCTCAACATATTGTAGTCATTTCATAATTAAAACTCTCTTCGACCTTATGGACTTGAAAATATGCTTCAGATCCTATAACTAGTAATTTTCGATAATTTTTTTTATAAAAAGAAATATTAGTACCAACATTGCTGGCAAAATTGATACTATAATTAGGTACTATTTAAATTACGTTTTAATTGAATATAAAATTTCTTATCTATTAGCGATTAAGAATTTTGATAACAATAAAATTCTTTTGAATAGCAACTACTTCTTTTGTAAAAGATGTTATAAGTCATTTCAATTCCTCATTAGCAACTGCAGATTTAGATTCAAATCTAGCCTGAACCTATAGAAAATTTTATTGTTCTATAATTTTTCTTGCATTAAGGCATAGACTTACCGTTTGCAACTTTATCTATGGTATTACAACTTGATCTTAATTCTATTAGTAGGAAGTTATTTACTCTATAGTCTTACGAGATTCATAAATCAAATTAATAACAGGAAGACTTTCTCCATCAAAAGTTATCCCATCTTTTCTCTTGCTATCAACAAAATATATTTGGTATATAAATTAGACACTTACGATGGACCAATGTCAACGAAATTCAAATGTTTTATCTGATAATCTCTAATGCTTTTCAAAGAAATTTCGCAGCTGGAATCAGTGTAGCACGGAGGTGACGCCGTATGCTGAATGATCACTAGTTTTATCGGAAGGTCCAACTTTGCAGTTCTTCTAGAAGGTTCACCGGCCCATTTCGACATAGGTACAACTCCACAATTACGACCTGCAACATTATCACTTTTATCAAAACATTTCCATGAAGATACAGAAAAAATTGAAAAAAATTTGAAACAATTTATTGTTATTCAACAAGCTCCGTTCATTACAAATGTTCCCAATAACAATAATGAAAATTTAAATGTTTGGTTAACTTTAGTATTAATTTATTTTCGTACAGAATCAAAAGAAATTACAAAAAGAAACCCACAACGGCGGAGACGTTTTGTGTTTGGCTATAGAAAACTTCCTTTTAAATTGTTTAAGCAATAGATAGCCGTTCCAAAGTATTTTTTTATTAATTCGGGCTCTAATTATGAATTATAATTATACATACCAGCAAAAGCGTTGGCAATGATTTGTTGGAAAATTACTGCGACCAAAATAAATTTATTCATGGTGGTGATTTCAATTATTGTTAACGTAACAGTGTGCGGCCGTCAGCTTAACAGTAATAGTGATATGACCGAGTAAATACACATTTAAATAGGCAACAAATGTCGCCCCTGAATTACTCGGAAAAGTCCCATATTTTCTTATCAATCATTTCAAGAACAAAGCATCAAGGCAAGAGTTCACTGCTGTATCAAAACAATGTTTTAGTGATATGGTTTTCACAAAATACTTTTTACTGGCTCGCAAAAATAACTCGACTAACCTACTAATCTAAAAAAGGAAGAGGAAACTTCGGGCCTTTTTTTTCCTCCTAGAAATAAACGTTAACATTGGAGGGGAAAAGGGAATAACTTTATTCATTGCTTTCCTTTTGAACAAAATCGGCATAGAAGAAATTTTTACTCAATATTACTCCTTCGTTGGTCACACTAGATTACCGCCTTTCTCCGACTTGATTAGTTACATCTAAAAGCCTCCTAAGAACCACGAACTCTTGTATATTTTTAGACTTTTCTGTCGCTTATCACAACTGCAAACCATGAAGGAAGAACCAGCTCTTAAACAACCGAGATTGGTCAATTGCTCTAGGCCACTGCTGCTTCACGACAACGTCAGACCATACACTGAACAACAAACAACCAATAAGTTAAATGAGCTACAATTGGAACGTTTGTGACATCCACCGTACTTCCCGGATCTTGCCTCAACAGATTACCATTTTATCGGAATTTGGAAAACTTCTTACGAAGAAAAAATTTAACTCCGATGCGGCAATCCAAACCGTCTTCAAAAAGTTTATTGATTCTCGCTCCCATTGTTTTTTTAGTAAAGGGATCAATGGACTACCTATGAGATGACAAAAGTGCATAGATAACCACGGTGCATAGTTTGATTAATTAAATATATTTTACAAAAAAATTATCTTTATATTTCTCCCGTACAAAACGCCAATTTCATATGTAAGGACCTAATACAAATCCACAAACCACAAATACAATAATGTTCAGTAAGACCTGGCTTTTACTGAAGATTATTGTAAACGGTAATTAAATTATAAAAGTATATTTTAACCTTCAAACTAACCACTAAAATAAATAATTAGTTCTCTATTTGTAGCAACAATTTTATTATTAGTATAATAGTAACCAAATGCTTCTCTAAATATCCTGTCTGTTTCATTTATATTGTATTGTTGAATACTGAGGGTAGGTCCCTGTTGCCAGAGACCATCTAGGTAGATACGACCGCAGCGCCTATTTCTGCCACTACAAATTAATGTGCTCCGGTTTGAAGGACGTTGTAGCTAGTAAAATTATTAGTATAACAAGTCCTAACATCTCATGTATTAAAGCGACGAGCGCAATGTGGTGTTATGAATATTATCAACCAGCGCCATGTTGTTATGGGCAGGCATTGCTTATGTTCAGGTGAACGTCAGGCTCATCTTATAGCTTCGTTGAGTAAAAAAAATTGTCAACTTCATAAATATTAGCACGTTTATCCTTAAATGGGAGTCCTGTTCGGATACTTCGATATCTTAGAGGTAAACAGATTTAAGTCCCTTTTTTCATCTTTAATAAGACAGTAAGTTATATTTCTTAAAGGCAAAGGTTTAATATATACAAAAAAAAAATGTTTTTGGCCGCCGGAAGAATTTGGTTTTGTAACCAGAAATTCTTTGTAACAGGAAATGTTTTGCAGGCATTGTTCGGATAACTATTTATACAAAAATCTTCAAAGCTTACTTATTTTTATAAAAGGAGCATAAATAATCGGACCGGTAGTCAACATAAGCAAAAAAAATAAAGAGTTTAACACAGGAATTAATAATAGCTACAAAGTCTACAGATTTTTTCTTTCTTCAATGTTCATAGAATTCATCTAACCAGGGTAATCACAGGAACAACAAGTAAAGTACCAATGCAAGGGACTTAAATATATCTAGACAGCATCTATCAACAGATATATAGCAGTGAATAGTGCGTACGTTTTTAGGTCTTAACTGTATGAACAGTTTTTGGTAAAGGTGATCTGTAATTGTTACTGTAATATAATGCACTATTAATACCTTTTTTTTGCTTCATATTAAGAAAGAATAATATGACATTATCCCGAGACGTAGACTAAGAGAAAAGAGGCCCGGAAATAAAATTTATAAATAACATCGATTAGGTTCACCCCTTGTTTTGAAACTATGACTAATAGTATACAACAACAACAAAATATTACTACAGTAATATGTACTTTCCCATATTGCGATAAACTTTGATCTCATCGGCTTTATAAACTTATATGTTTGGTTTAATGAAAAACAATTGTTATATACTCGAGAGCAGTTATTGCGGGTCACCTAAAGAAACCTATAAATCTTGGAAACTAGGAATGCTAGCTTAATAAAATAAACGGTGTTCAATAGACAATATAATACCCCTTAAATGAAAGTAATAAAATTTATGAGTCACTACATTTTATTTATTAAAAAATTACGTAAAGAAAAAAACTGCTGATCTCGCCTTAAACGAAAAATAGGAAAATGACATTTTTGTACGACAATATGATTTTCTTGAATTTCAATACTTTGTATTGCTTCCTCGTGCTTCCGCTTCCATTACTGCGTTTCCGCGGTTTGGCACGGTTAGCTGTACACCAAGTTTCTTATACGATTTTGGTAAATATTCTCCCATTCCTCTGCGAAAGCAATTTTTAGCTCACGAAGCATGATTGGGGGAGGGTTTCGTTGTTTTACTCGTCTTCCTAGCTCGTCCCATACCCATGCCCATGCATGCTCGATCGGGTGGATATCCGGGCTGAAGCTGCGTGCTGGCCACTCCATACGAGTAATGTTCATCTCTTGTAGATAGTCATTCACAATGAAACTTGTATGAGGTCGGGCATTGTCATGCCTAAATATAGCATCCTCACCCAAATTGACCATAAATGGCTCAACGTGTTCATTAAGGATTTCTTCCACATATCTTACGCTAATTAACCATTATTATTATATTCAATTTTGAAAAACAAGATGTATACTACTCTATACATTGCTACACGTACAGTGTTTATCACATTTTTAGATATGTATATTGCTATGTTTAGGGAGAGTTGGAGTGCTGCTGGTAGTTTTTAACATATACCAAAAGATTATTGTAAATAACATGTTTTTAAACAAAAATAACTATCTTGGTGGAAGTAAAAATAATTAATAATATAAATTTTACTGTAACAATTTTTTTAGAAAGAAAAACGTAATTTAATAGTTCAGAGACCCCATTGCTTGAGGTGCTACTCCAAAAAACAATGTCGGCTCTTCACATAACAAAGATGAAGCTTACATTTTGTGCACATCGTACTTGCCTGGCCAGCGTTACAATACTTGCATTCCTAATGTCCGGTTATTTGCGGCTAATGCACATATATGTCATACCGGGCATCAACAAATTTGTAGGAGGTTTACCCTTTCGAGAATAGAATTTATCGATGGCGCTGGAGAACTTTCTGCTGCTCCAATCATTTCAGCTTCATCACCGCTATTAGCTCCGTCACTTGTGTCAGAGTGCATTATTTTCAGGCACCAAGAATAAAATGCGCTCTGCTCTTTCACTCATAGCAGTGTAAAACCATAGCAAAAGTATAGTATTGTATTATAGATAGGTAAATCATATACTTAATGTTATTTGTCTCTTTATATATGTGTCGCTTTCAACAACCACTATATCAACGAGGGGGTCAAACATCAGTACAACTATCTTTTAAATTATAATCAAAATTTGTTTAGTATATAAGACAGATATACTTGCAATTTAAATTTTATAGTAAAGTCCAAAAAAATATTCTTCCCGTGAAGTTAGCAATATATATCATTCTATACAACACCAACGAAAGGTAAATTACTTCAATTGCGGCATTGTATAGTATAATATACGTGTAAGATTAAAATAAAAAGCATATTAATTTGATAAAGATGTTATAAATTATTATTAAATTGTAACTACTATTTTATAAACTAATACTCGTTATTTTCTAGTTATAACTATTAATTTAATTAGCAACTTTCACTGGCAACACTAGCAACGGAAAAAATAACGGTCGGCGTGGTGGCGAGCGTTAGAAGGAGAACAAAGGAATGGAGAGAACAAAGAGTAGCGTCGTCAGTGAATCGTATTTTGATATCAGTTTAGTAATGTAAAAGTGTCGGAGAGATTATAATAAAATATTATTATAAATTATTTAAAACTCCCCCTTTGGAGAACGCTATTACATACGTTATTAAAAAAACACGGCAAAAACATGCTAATTATCATAGCAACAACAGCATATATATAAAAATGTGTAACAACAAACATTTAGGCTTGTGTATTTTATAATTAGCATACATATTTAAGGGTACAAACATAAAGATAAAACTCACCTTAGATTAACCTGAGAGACCCTTCTAGACGGTTATTTTTCACAACCGATTTAAAACTATGACAGATAAACTGTTTTATTTTTGAAGTATATAACGTCTAAAAATGTCGTGTGCTTAATAAAACTAAGTTAAAAATTATTTTATAGTGATCGTATATTTTTATAAAGTTGTATGGTATATTATACAAGAGGAAAATAAGAGTTAAAGAGCCGTTTTCTATGAACACCAATTCTGTGCAACTCTCAGATAAAATTCCGGTCCACAGAAGTACAGCCCCACCACCGTAGGCTACTTTTTCGTCTATGCATGCTTGCTTGAATCTTTCCCCTGGTCTTCTATACACTCTGTGTCTTCCATCGTGCTTGTAGAGCATAAAGTTTGATTCGTCGGAAAACATATCTTTCAAACAATCTTTAATAGTCCAATTTAAATGTTTCTGGGCATATCTTAGTCTTGAAATACGATCCCCATGCTCCAGTTTAGGGCCATTTTCAGGATTAAATAGTTACAATTTAACTTCAGCAAGTCGTCATCTTACTGTCCATGCGCTTGGGTTACTTCCTCCGAGGCATCGAAACTGATTTGTAAGTTCAGTTCCTTTGAAAAAGTGATTACGAAGCATGGTGTACACCAAGTTTCGATCTTCTCATGCTGTGGTACACTTAGTTCTGCCTGTTCCTGGTTTACGTAGGTTAGAGAGCCAGTTTCCTCGTAACGTCGGAGAACTCTTCGTTCTGTTGAAAGCGACACATTAACAGTCCTGGCTGTATTGCGCTCACTCCGGCCAGTTTTCAGCGTTGTGAGGATTCTGGTGCATTCTTCAGTTGTGAGACATGATTACAGGTTGAATAATAAATATTGAATACTATCAATATCTTTTAAATACCCACTTAAGTAGTTACATAACCTTGCAGTAACTAAGAAGTTTTAATACCTTAGTTTCAGAAGTATTTCATTGTCTACTAAACCCGATTTATTTCATTAAGCTAACATTCTTAGTTTCCGAGATTTATATATTTTTTTAAGTGACCCAGATTCATTGCTCTCGAGTGTAGTTTCTCGATTAATACGATACAGACTTTAGGTTTATATACGAATGAAAACTTAAGCGCTGCTTCCTGTTGAGGAAGTTTTTGTTAAAACGAAGATGAAATGTCAGATGCTGAATTATTGCAGAGTAAATTTAAAACCCATGTAGATTTTCAGATTCTCTCTGTCTCTTTGACGATCGGATAGTTCTCCCCACTAATAAACAATCAAATTGTTCCTACAACGTTAAATTATTATTTATTTATTTATTTATATATTGTAGAAGTCTTAAAGTGCGAAATCGTGGCCCCACGTTAGACGTCACTGTAAAAGTCTTGTGGTGGGGTGAGGGATCTCTGGAGAATGACAACGCACCCAACAACATCAGCACTATATTGGTAATGACAAAACGATTTAAAGGCTACGATCAACACATCATTATCATCATCATTTTAACCGATAGACTTCCACTGCTGAAAGGTCTCTTGCAGTGTGTTCCACAAAGCACGAACATCACATATATCCAAGAAAATAATAACCTTATAAAGTTATATGCCAATTATTTAAAGGTTTATATTATATATAATACAGAGGCTGTTGTCGGTCTAATTATCAAATATTTACTGTAAATATTAGTATATATTAAAAGTATAAAATAAATGTAACAGCTCATCTGAATGATATAATCCCTATGGACCCTATCTACAAATACTCGTAGAGACCGCGAGCGGAATCAGGTTAAAGAATCCGTTGTCTCCTGAGGGTTGAGATAGAATGTTTTAAAGTTTAATCTTACAGCATTATTATTATAGACTGAACAGAATTCAGCTGTAATAAGATCAATGACACAGACAGTTACAGAGTCACCTATATAAAAAAATTGAGTATTTTACTCGCTTAAAGTATCGCTCTATTTGTTACGTAGTTAAAAATGATGTATCTCTGATCTTTTTTTTTTCATATTTATAATCAAAGCTATTTGTTTGAATATACATAAATCTGCTTAATATCTTAAGTTATATACATAAGTACATATTTAAAGAAAATCTCTGTGAATATATTTAACGCAAATAAACATAAACACAGGCTTGTTGGTGAATAACATAGTACATCTTTACAATAACGAGACTTTCTTATAAATTTGTTAATGATGCTGTAATTAGTTTTCTTTAAAAGTGTTGATTTCAAACACTAGACATCATTGAAGCAAAATTTCCTAAATTGCTTATATCCGAAGCTTTTCATTGCTAGGATTATGTTAAATAAAATTTCCTTAAGTCCATTTCGTATACATTATTAAGTAGTTTGTCCAGCAAATAACGAATATAATATAGACTACACTCCATGTTATTACAGAAATAGGCATTCCTTAACAGACAGATTAGTCTAGACTAGTAAACTATGTTAATGTATAAAATTCGTCTAGCCCTACTAAAAGATATTAAAGACAGTATCAGTTTTAACAAAGAGATAAACATTTATTAGTCATCATTAATCTTCTAATAAAAATACTGTAATTTTTTGATGTCTGTGTAAAAGAAAATATTTTTTTTTATTCACAAAGTATCTATAAGAAATATTCATGAATATCATCTTTAAGAAATTGTTTAATATAGTCTTAATATGATTCTCTTAATTGTAATATTTAAAAATTAATAAAAAGTGTACTGTGTTAAATAAAACAGTACATTTAAATTTTTATTGTTTTCATAATCATCATCAGCCGATAGAAGTCCACTGCTGGCCATAAGGCACCAGGGGCAGTCGTTTTAAAGGTTGATATGGGAGGACTTGGACCATTTCCCACCACGCTGGCCCATTCCCCTCCAACGGGTCCTCGCCTTGTCGTGGCGGAGGGGCTTAATAACCGTGGCCCGCGACACACGGCGAAGCTAAGTGGAACCCAGCCGGCCTTATACTGCCCTAGCGGCCAGGCTACACGGGCGGTTTCATACCGGCCCTCGCAGCCGCGGTGGGGTCGCGGACAGAGTACCCTATGCGACCAACCGGTGTCGCACCGGCGATGCGGCGGCGGTGGGACCACGGGGGAAGAGGAGTGTCGGTATTGCGAAGCGCCGATTTCCCTATCTTCCGCGGTCGTTCACGGGTAGCGGCGGACCCAACTTCTCTCCGCCGCGGGGAACCGGGAGAGGTTTTTTCCAGTGGCTCCCATGGTCTCTGGGCGACGGGTTCGAAGGAACCGGACGCCCGCGCGACTGCAGGAGGCCGAGGAGAGGGGCGCGCTGCATGTTCAGGCGCGCCCTGGAAAGGGAGGGTTCATCCCTCCCTCCTGAGGTGGGCCGCACAGGCGGCCAGCGCAGGTAGGGTCGCGGTTGATTTTGGCGATGAGGTGGAACATCGTGGGGTTTTAGTCGGTGCAATTCCGACATAACCCGTAAGCACATCCCGCACGTTAAACAAAAAAAAAACGTTGTTCATGGCAGGTTGTTGGAAGATTTTACTGTTTATTATTATTCAAAGCAGGTTAGCGTCTTTGCAATACATAAAAAAATATCCTGTTAGAATTTCCTTCAAGGAGATTGTTTTATCAAAGTTTTTTTGTGAAGTATTCTTTACTACGGAAAGTTTTCTATTCGGTTCCTTCTTTATTATTCATTGTTGACGTTTCTACAATTAATCTACAAACATTTTAATTACTTCTTAGGCGAATTGGAAGGTCTTCAGGACAATTATGATTTACAATACAGGACTACAAATGATCATATTAATGACAAACGAAACAACTTATTGTTTAAAAGCTATTCTAATTACATTTTCTAAGCATACCAGCTATTAAATTTACTGGTGGTAGGTCTCTTGCTGAACCGTCTAGGTTGGTAGCAGTTCATATTTCTGCCGCCAAACAGTAGTGTCAAATATTACTGTGTTCGGTTTGGAGGACGTTGTAGTTAGTATAATTACTGGGATAACAATAATTAACGTCTCAGGTCTTAAGACCTCGAATGTAATGTAGTGAAATGTATATCATCGTAAAATTGTTATGATCAAGCATTTTACATACTATGAACTGAACATCTGCCTGTCGTAGACGACTAAAATTGTCATCGGATTTCAAGGGCCTTGGGAGTGGGTACCCTTATCGGTCAACAAACAGACCCTCATTTGCTGTAGCTCAGATGATAATGCCTAGGAAGATTTAGCCCTTCCATGAGACGTGTTAAAACAAAGTACAGAAAGGCGCCGGTGCATTCTATAAGAGGTACCGGTACTATCGGATGCGCTGATGTAGATCACGAAGAAGGTTTTAGCGAGAGATATTAGTAGTAATCTCATATAAACCTGATTTCATTCCAGAGACAGGGTACGTTTCGAAGATGTCATCCCCGAAATAAATAAAAGGTTTAGAAATCGAACCGGGGATGTTTCAATGGGTGTGGTTTAAACACAAGATTACTAACGCACACACATGTTCGCTTCAATACAGATGATACAATGAATCATTATGGATTTCCTTCTGCCGATAAGTATAATTGATCTCACGGGATGCGGGGAACAACTGGCACAACCGATACGACGCTCATCTAACACTCATGGGTATTTAACTTATTAAGTAATTTTATTTATTTTCCCGAGCATATTAAATGCAAAATATTTAGAAACTTATTTTTATCTTCGTTTTATTTATCATTAAACCTTAATTTAGTTACATAAATTATCAAAGAGACGAGATGCATTATACCTTACCTTCTTACCCATAAACCAAAAAAAAGACAATTACTTTAATACAATTACATTCTTAGCTTCATTGCTTTTAAGATATAACTTAAAGCACTACATAACTTATTGAAATCATTATAGCCGTCATACACAATAAGAATTAATTAACACAACACATTGAAATCAAAATTAACCGGACGTGGTTTACAGATATATTTGTTATGAACTTAAATGACTAGTCTTCGGATATTTAGTTTTTTTAACTTAGATTACTTGCAAAGAATCTAAGCTAATTATGACTAAAAACATACTTATAAAAAAATGTGTAAATACTTTTATTAATCTAACATCTTTATGGAGTGCTGCTAATTATGACACCGACAAGCAAAATATTGCAATTTTGGGAAGAGTGCTAGTGTAATTACGAATAAATAATAACTTATAAACAAATGTGGTTTTTTTTATAACAACTTAACATAAGCACACGTTTCCCTATAAACTGGCGCTTTTACCATAGTACTGCATAAAGAGGATTGTATAATTGTTTGTAAATTTGCTTGAACAATCGTCAAAACAAATGTAAATAAAGCGGGCAATAGTTATTGTTTTCTTTTATATTATTATAAAGCGAGGTGATGGTTTGTTTTGTATATATATTTAACGGTAATATTCTGAAGTATTGTTAAACATTTTCCAGGATAGTATATGTCGCGGGGATTCACAACAAGTCGACTATTGTACTTTTCAACATATAAACGTCCAGGCGGCTGTTTCCCGTCCATTTTGTGTTTGGTCGCGCCAATGGTGTCGTATATGTGAATAATAAACGCAAACTTTTGCAAGCAACGATGATGAGATATTTACTTTTGTTTTTTACATATAAAGTCGTTATAGCCGCCGGTAAGGTTTTTTTTTTATTACATTAGTTACATAATTGTGAATGTTAACGATTGCTCGTGTCGCTGTGCGTTTAAAATTATTTGTTGTGTGGTATAAATTTCGAGAAGAAAACTTACTTTGATACTTCTAAAATAAACTAATATTACTGAGTGTGACAACATAAAAAAAATACAAGAAGTCATTTCCTGTCACCATATTGAACTTGTGGAAATGTGTAATTGCATTTCGGTATATCTATTAGTGACAATGTAGATCGATCAATTGATCTAGATTCTTTTTCGTTTGACATATAAAAAAACTCAATAGAACTTTTCTATAAAGGAAATAAGATTTAGATGAAGTTTTTTATCATCATACGTAACGTTCCAAAATAGTAGATTTTCTTTGCGTTATTAATCCAATGGAGATCTGAAGGAACAGCCTCTTTATAAAGATTTAATCTTTAACCTTTTGGTCAAAACTATTTAAATAATTTAAATCTTTATTATATCAGAGTAAGTGAGCACAGTAAGGACATAACATTATTTGAACAGTGATTGGCGTTGAAAATATTTGCTATGATATAAATGAGTACGTTACTAGTGATGAAGATATAAAATCGACTCCATAACCATATTAACATTTCGACAGATCTTACTATATATATTACTCTCATCTTTGTAGATGCAGATTGCGGCGTCATGCCAATATCGCAATGGAGCGGCGAAGAATCGCGTAGAACTGAAGTCTTAAAGAACCCGGTCCAGCTCGTGGTGATCCAGCATACCGTTTCGCCCCCCTGCGAAACGGATCAAGTTTGCGAGAGTATCATCCGCGGCATCAGGTTGCACCACATCGTTGATCTGGAATTCACCGACATAGGCATCTCGTGAGTTTATTTATATTTTAAATAAACATCTATGGTTAATATCCATAGATATCTAAAATAGCAAAATTGTTTCAATTAACATTTACTGGCTTTAGTGAAAGGAGACCACAAACACAGCTGAAATAAGATGATTTATTATCTGATAATAATTGAAAACCTATACACAAACACCATAAATATGCTTCTCATGTTTCCTGCTTTAGTTATTAATTAAAAATTATCTTCTTAAAAGGCTGTTATGTGTAGATATGTTAAACACTGTATCCAAAAGAAAATTTGTTACTGATTACAGACATACTTTATGGGATAGTGACTGATGGTAACCAATAGTCTTAAAGCCTGCGAACCCATAATTGCTATGGCCAAATACTGCTTACTATCAGACAGAGAATCTATTACTTTACTCCATTTATTTAAAATCCATATAATATCATATTTAAGTATTTAACAATTTAATGTTCTTTCAGGGTAATCGTAATAAAAATTGATTTACATACATATACTTAAAATTAAAATATGTTATCATTTAACTAACATTTATGCACTATAATGTTATTAACCCTATATGAAATCATGGTCTGTTATAAAGATTTATTTATTTATTACTCATCTTGTTTATTTTAAACGAAACCATTATAAATCTATTTCAGGTTTCTAGTAGGGGGTAATGGAAAAGTGTACGAAGGGGCAGGCTGGCACCGCATTGGTGCTCACACGAGAGGATACAACGATAAAGCTATCAGCATATCTTTCATAGGAAATTTTATTAGTAAGTTTTTTTATGAACTAAGTGAGCTCAAAAAAAATACTAAAGGAAGTACTAATCTAAGATGACAAGCGTAATAAATTTTTACACATAAAAATCCTGAATATTTCAAATAATACAAATCCTTATTACCACGAGGCTCTGTCACTCTCTAACAGGTGAAAGATTTGTTAGTTTTCTCACTTCATATATTAAACTAAAATTTACTATGAAATTGTCGCTGTGAAAACTATTATTTTTTAACTAAAATATATCCAAGAAAAAGAACCTGTTGTCATTAAATATTCAAACAATTTTAATCCTTTTTTCAGACGAAGTACCAACCCCTGACGCTCTACAAGCAGCACAAGACCTTATAGCTTGTGGAGTCAACAACAAATACATTGCCGAAGAATACGACCTCGTTGGTCACCGCCAGCTATCGGCGACGCAGAGCCCTGGAGATTCTCTTCAGGACCTCATAGAGACGTGGCCGCATTGGAAGAAATACGATTAGAATTAATGCTTGTTATGTTTGTTCAACATCAATACGTTTGTTAACTTATTAATTTATATATAACAGTTATGTTGTCAAAATGATTTTCCATTCAATATCACAATCCAAACAAATCTCGATTCAAACGTTTTCTCACGCGTGAGTTTGTTATAAGAAATCCATCATTGCAGTTTCTGAAACAAGTACAGTTTTCTTCGCAAGAAAATCTATAAAATGGTTAAAATTAAAAACATACTAACTTCAATGTAGAAATGGTTAGGTATACCAGCGTGGGATTCTATTACTTGTTTAATTAAATCCAACTCCTAATATAACAGTTGAAGACTTTAAGACACGGTGAGGTGATACTGTAAATCGCTGGCCATGATTTATTATCACTATTATCAGCTGATAGACTTCCACTGCTAGACATAGGCCTCCCACAAAGAGATCTTGTTTGAGTTGAAGGGAATTGGGCCTTAGCTCACCACGCTGTTCCAGTGCTGGGTGGTCAAAGCCTCGTTTATTATTCCGAAGATGCACCGCGTGCTGATGAGATAGACTTAGGCTCAGTAAGATGTTAGGCGAAAGCCCTTAACCCATAAAATAGTTGCTCTAGAAATAGTAAGATAAGTAATATCTTTTATAAAATTAAATAATTAAAATCGCTAATACTTTTGACGAGCACGGCTAGTACTTACTTAGGCTAGGTTCTACCGCCTCTGAAGAAATAAGACCTATATTCACTAGTGGATATAAATACGATGAAATATATATACATATAGGAATGGGACGAGACTAACACTAACCTGATAATAAAGTGATACATACGCAACGTCGCGATAGTTAAGATGAACACCACATTGAACTTGTTAATCAAACTTCGATTACTTCGTTAATCGACTTCCGACTGGGGGGACTAAATCTAGTCCAGTTTAACCCTTCTAAGACTCAAGTTTGCGCGTACACCGCTAAAAAAGCCCCCTTTGTCGCATCGCCACTCTTCGGAAACACTCACCTTTGTGCCAAGCCAAACATTGGCATTCTGGGCGTCGATATTTCGAGTGTTGTCCAGTTTGGCGGTCATTTGGAGAGCAAGGCTAAAATGGCCTCCAAAAAACTCGGAGTACTCAACAGGGCCAAACAGTACTTCAAGCCGGCTCACCGCCTTAAACTGTATAAGGCACAGGTGCGGCCTCACATGGAGTATTGTTGCCACCTTTGGGCCGGGGCTCCGGGTTATCAGCTATCTCCATTTGACCGAATCCAACGTAGGGCATCTCGGATTGTCGACGATCCTGAACTTGCCGATCGGCTAGATCCTTTGGCACTGCGTAGGGATCTATCTTCCCTATGCATACTTTACAGAGTCTACAATGGGGAGTGTTCCGAGGAGTTGTTCAATTTAATAGAAGCCGCTGATTTTCGCAACCGACCGTCTCGCCGGCACTATCATCCGCACCATCTGGATGGTTGGCGTTCCACTACAATGCGTTTTAAAAACAGTTTTCTGCCACGCACAGTAAATATCTGGAACTCGTTGCCATCAGCGGTCTTCCCCGACAACTGCGACATTGGGTTATTCAAGAAAAGAGCATATTCTTACCTGAAGGGTAGGCAACGCACTGGCGTCGCTGGTGACGTGGGCGGCGGTGAATCACTTACCATCAGGTGACCCGTCTTGCTCGTTTGCCTCTTTTTATCTTCTATAAAAAAAAAACCTTGCTAATATGTTAAATAACGTTACCGCAGTAATATCGCTATTACCCAGAACACAGAAAGGTTCACACCATACTGTTTAACTGTAGAAATATACACTGTAGTAGTACCTACATCCTGTTCTCCGCAGGAGTTACAAGATTTTATTACCGTTAAAGATTTTTGATTACGTCAGGTATATTGATTCGAGGAGGTATATACGAATTTTATTATAACACATTAAAAGTTTTAATTATCGATAATTTATGTCTCAAGTTATCACTTATGCGACATTACTAGTTATCAAGTAAAACAGTTCACTCGTCTTAACACTTTTTATTTATATATTCACTGGTCTTTAATCAACTTATATGTATAATTATGATGCCATTAAACTATCGCTGTTTTTATTAAATGATTGCAGATATTTTAGATATGTAACATAAAATATATTAACGCTAAAACATATGTAAATAAAAGGCAGCATCGATGAAATCACATATATATATAGACAACGATATTTATAAGTCGACATGAGATATTCCCCGAACGAGTTATCCAATTGAGCCGTTGTTTAAGTATCTTCCTGTGAAGACGTTATCCTCGCAAAGACAACTCCACAGGAACAATCGCAGGAGGATAAATAATGTATAATATATGAAATGAGAGGAACGTGAATCTGTCTATTGTAATATTGAATGGACGGTTTGAAGTATAGTACCCTTATACATTATTTTAAGAATAGACGGCACGAATTGTTTGAGAACGAAATTCTTCGAAAATTTGTACAGCTTATTAGAAGGATTTTTTAAACATATCTGGTGGTACTACAATATTTCCACTTATCTGCATTGAGGATTAAATACGAAGGGTTCAAAATGTTGTAAGACACAAGAATCTGTAATATTTAAATAATCCACTATCTCTGAAGGAGTCTGGAGGACACAATCAATGTAATATTCAGATATATAGAAATCTATACATATAATAAAATTGACTGTTCTTTATTCACCAGTCACGTGAAAACTAGTGAACGTATCAACATAGGAATATGAGCATTCGACACGAGATGATTCATAGATTATATATCCTTCATCACGTTATGCGTAATTAACTTTTAAAAAACATTTTCGTTTCGTATTATTTATGTCGTTTCTATAGTAACGGTTGCTATGGAAAGTCATTTGCGGTCGCGGTTGCTCTCTAGCAATATATCAAACAAATTTCAAATTTTATATTACAGCCAAGAAAGCATGAGGGGAACAGCTAGTAATTTTATATACACCGAGAAGACATCGTCTGTAGCTTTCAGTGGAAATGTCCAATAATATTTATAATTATACTCACCGGAGATAACTTTAAAAAGTCAAATTATTACGAACGAGTCCTTTCGCAAAAAATAAGGATTAAAACAAACTTTCTCAATCTTATTTATCCTTTTCTTGAAGACGCCCACATCTTATATAGACTGAAAACTGACTCCAGTTGATTTAAAGTTATTTACTTTTTGCGCTATAAAGAGCTTCAACTAGGATAAACAGAAAAGTCTATACCTATATCTATCTATACCATAGGTATAAAGTGATAATGAATCACCACAAGATAACCAATGAAAGAACCATTCCGATACACATCTCGAGAATTTTTTTTAAGAAATTATGACATTACAATTAATAAGACTAACAATAGTATATGATATTCATTAACCCATGAATTTACATTAGTATTATTTTATGAAGATTACAGACGAGCACAATGGATCAAGATGCTGAGATCAAAAATCATTAGGATCCGTTAGCATCATCATTAAGTCGTGCATAATATCTATTCAATTCAATAAATTTTAATACGCACAAGTAAAACGTTTATTAATTTTTTTAATAATTATAATTTTACAGTAATTAATAACCAAACAATTATTACCTGCAAGTCAATATGTACAATATACTATACTGTGTATTGAGCAACAGGGTCAACTATTTTAAAAGTATGACTTCACACATTTGAAAATTAAAAATTAATATGTTGAGACGATCGCGTAGCAACCGAAAGAAGTTATCTAAAGATAATATACAATATCAGACATTATGAATATTAATTACACTTCTTATCTATAAGTCTTAAACAATAACTATTGTTTTATCGTTAAAAGAAAAGTGTGAACAAACTATATAATAGCAGGTGTAAGATCAATACTTCAATTGAAAAGAACTCGGTTAAGTCAGAAAAATACCTCTCTGTTCCTTTTGAGCATCTGACCGTCTTCTAGAATGTTCCACTTACATATGAGTCTGATTGCGGGTTCCGTAACAACGTTTCATTAACAACATATTTACGAATAATCAACTATATTTTACGTCCGAGTGCCAACCCTATTGGGAACATTGAGTTGTTACAAATGTTCTTCTTAGAGTGCCTCTCCAACTAGTGAAGGTTGGCGATCAGCGTGGTACAATCCTTTCTGTCTCTGGTTCAGCGGAACAATTATAGACGTTAATAATAAAAATAATTAGTAAACCCTTAAAATTAAAACTAAGAAATGTTTAACCTCGTTGTCTAGCCCCTAAATCGCATAGACTAGTAAATACTACACAGTCTGACAGGGGAAGAACTGCTCAACAGGTCAAATAAGCATCTTACCTGCAATCAGTTGTAAAATATTATAGAATAGAAATCTATATATGATTTTATATGTTTGTAATGGTTCCGTAGTTTTACTTTCTAGTATACAACCGTATATTGAATGTTTAGTCTTGGATGTGAAGTAATTGAAAACTTAACTGTGATGAAGATTATATTCAAGTAGACAAATACTATAAGAGTTCAATTAAAAAAAATTAGGTATCCATTCCAAATTAGATATAGAGAAAGCTTTTTGGCGGATTTATAATAGGGTTGTTTTTTCTCAAATGAGTATAGAAATTGGATATGGCTAACAACGTACACAACTTTTTTCCGCTTGTATCATGTTTCACGTTGCTTAATATAGAAATAATAATAGTAACGACTATTGTAATAACCGCGGAACCCTAACCTACGAATAAAGTGATACACAGTCAACCGGTTTTTTTGTTATACACGCAAATACATTGTTAAAGACATACGTCAAAAATGTGTCAAAGTATCAAGACTTCTGCTGAACTTTTACTTGCGTCAAACATGACGACTTCGGTCAGGTTCTCCTTCGTCAGAGGACTGTAAGTGATATCAGCGGTTTATACGAAAGAGGAAGGTAGCAATACATTTTAATTACAATATACACTTTAGTTAATTAAGTTAAATTTATAACAAATGTAAAACCAGCATAACAGCAATATGAGGAAAACGATTACATAGTTGCATTTATGTTATAACATATTTTAATAACTGTATATGTTGTATTTGAAGAGGTGGGTGTTCAGCTGTAATGCCGTCACAAACGCTATACGTCACGAAGAGTCACGGGTGCGATCCCCGTTGAATAACAAGAAAAACCTGGTGAAGTAATCGAAAAGATCCAAGAACAAAAGCTTTTATGGACAGGCGACATACTCCTACTGAACATGATGATGGATAAATAGTTTTAACAGTCTCCTTGTCACGGAAGGCTTGACTTCGAATATCATTGTAATGTATACTTGTGAGAAGTCTTTATTTCTACCTCCTGGTGAGATGCTTAACCAAAGCGTAAAAGGGCTGGTGCTTCTTTTCTTTTTCTACCGCTTAAAAGTAGTGTCTAAGTGTTACTATGTTTTATTTTGAAGACCGCTGTGATGTTACTGAAGTAACAATATAACATCATAAATCTGAAACTGACGAGCATAAACTGTAACAGTACTAACTAAAACTTATATTATTATTATTATGTACATCATCGTTATCATATTTCATGAAACACAAAAAAAATTTACGATAAACTAAAATAAAAACACATTAATGAAATTTGCATAATTACATGAAAAGCAAACAGTATTTGAATAACCAAATGCTTTAATAATAACTTATGTTATTTTAAGTGAAAAAGACTACAGACGAACATAATAAATCGAGTTCACTTTGAAAACTAAGCTCTAGAAACATCCTGAACAAATATTATCTAAACGTATATTCATATAGATATACCGTTTTCAGACTCTACTTTGTTCAAAAAGTAAAATACTAATCTGCAACCAAGTATAGTAGACTATAGCATTTTTTTTTATTTCGCTACCTACGTCTTTATTAACTCTTATGTTTACAGATGAGAACAAATAAATTATAATCTGTCAAAAGATTCTTACATATACATCGCCATTTATATATATCATACATTCTTGTAAATCGTATGGCAGAGTTATTAGGAGAGCCAATGCCTCTATTTGTTTTTATTCTACTAGCGACATGTTCACCTGATGGTAAGGAATACGCCCGAACATAACAACGTGGTGCTAGTTAGGATGATATACACAGCACTGCATTGTGCTCGTCGCTTTGAGACACAATAATTTATGATATATAACTAAGGCGATTGTCTTTATAAAAGAAATATTTATGTTCTCTCACTTTTTTCGATGGAATTTAAAGGTTATTAGTTTATGTTAGTGATAGAAAACATACATCTCAATATCATCATCATCACCATCATCGTCATCGTTAGCCGATAGACGTCCACAGCTGGACAAACCCCCAGCAACCACCCACCCACCACCACCCAAAGATCCCCACATTAATAGGTACTGCGCTGCCGGTATCGCCGGGCACCAGTGACATTCGTTTGTAGGGGTTTATATAGGGGGGACTTAATACATACATACAAAAAAAAAACAATTAAACAAAAAAACATACTTGTAATTTATTATATATAACATACTTGTAATTTATTATATGTAATATATAAATATTAACAAATTTTTATATCGTTTGTTTTCGATAACTTTTACGTAAATATCCCACCCTTTTATTCCCTTCGGTCGGCAAAGCATCCGCGACCCCTCTGGTGTTGCGCCTGTCCACGTGCGTCAGTGATCACTTTCCACCAGGTGAAACGTACCCTCGTTTGTCGACACTTTTTATAAAAAACAGCCCCGACGGCAAAGAATACGAATATGTCCAAAACAAAACATTTTCATATAATTTTTTTAGCAAAACCACAATTTTTTGAACTTTATTTCCTGATCATTTGATCCCGGAACCATACACTTTTCGATCTCATATATATTTCAGAAGCTGCTGCTTTAACACCTTTTAATCTAAAGTCCTTTCATACCTTTCTAATATAACTAAATATACAAGCTACAAATCTATTTCCTGTCTATCTAGAATATTTATGTAGTTCGTATGTAATAAAACTGACCACAGGTAGCTATAAATTTTTATTGTTTACTACTGAGTAAACATTTCATAGAATTATGCGCAATCTAATTACCGTTATTAATATCTAACATTACTTGAGTCAAGTTCACCTGGAAAAACCCATTGAGCAACCATCATTTGATAAACAATCCAATAAAACACATAATTACTAAAAAAAACAAGGTCATGAAAAGATATATATGTATTCAAAATAATTTCTAACTCTGACGTCAATGCTACCTAGGAGAGATATGCATATTAATAAGATAAAAATATATGTTAATTTAAAGAAAAAATCCGTGTGAGAAACAGGATAGAATAACCCTTACTCTTAAGATGGAACGAAGAGGTGGAGCTCCCCGTTCTTGATAACAATAGCAAAAGAGTGGAACAATCTCCAGACGACTAATTTCCTGTCCAAATACGACGTCGGTATCTTCAAGAATATAATGAGTAGATTGTTACTAGATTATTGCTCTTTATCACCACAGACTACCATCACCACTCTTGGATAAAAACATAACCGTTAAAGCAGGAGTAGGTCAACAGCTTTTACCGATATGTGGTCTCCGCTCGAGTATGCTTACTAACCATATATTTCTTTATATGCTAAATATTCAGTATATTGATAGAGAACCGTCTGAATTCAACTAGGTTATAACAAATCCTTGAGCCGACCTTAGAGCTTTAGAAATTATCCGCATCATGAAGCTCGTAAAAAGTACTTTGTAGGAAAATGTTGCCTAAACTGATCCTTAAACATTCTGCCCGAATTGCGTCTCATCCGTCACCTTAATAAAATAAGTCACCATGACATCTCGACATGAAAACGAATATCATTACAAGAAGTTTGTGTTATTTAAGTGTATATAAATATTTATAAATATCTACAGTGTTTGTGATAACGTTAATATTTTATACAACACTATCTTTCTTTAAATCTATTAATAACTCTGATCTTGAAAATTTCCTATGTGTGTGCCATATTATCAAACATTCACGTAATTTTGTTGGTGGAACCTCCTTCGTAGCGGAGTACCTAACAGCTTTCCCCTTCACATTGCACATAATATTAAATTTGGCAAGAGATATGGATTTTTTGAATCTGTCTAGATGACCTACAGCATTATCGCTGAATTTCCTGTTCATTTTGAAATAAACTAATCATTATATACCACTATTATTATAACATACATTATATATAAAATGTTACATATTATGTATGTTATCAAATTTTACAAGCTTAAGAAATCACTTGTAAAATATAGTGAGATTATCGAAGAACCCTGACTCTATTTACTGAATGGTCTATTCACGCTTACGTGATTTTATACACGCTCCCTTCTAATATTATTATTTAACAGATTATTTAAATTTTTTATACACAAAGCTTTTCAGGGCCAAATAATTTTAATATCTTCATTGACCCATTGTCATAGCTATTGTTAAGTTGGGGAAACAATTCCGATTAACCAGTGGAACATAGAGCTGCGTTCACTCCATTATATCTTCAAACGATTTCTTCCAATGTCTATCAAGAGCATGTGTTCTCGAAATTTTGCTCTCTATCATCCTTGGGAATTCATAAAATTTTCTTTGTATGCCGGCTTTCATCAGCATACATTAACTTAATAATTTACTTGCTGAAAATATGTAATTACGCCAGATACCGTACATAGTACTTTCTGTCAATGAACGTTACAGGTCAATAACATCACCGTTTGCCTGTCTAGACTCGTGCGTGGTATAAAATTTGTGGTAATGATAATTCTTATCAATTTAACAATACGTTTATTATTTAACCACTCGAAGACATTTGTAATTTACGCAAATGAAACATTTAAAATGTTCAAACAACGTTGTTGGAAACAACCCCACAATTATTTTAAATGAACATAGAATTTCTTGTAACGAATAAAAAATTGTAAATATAACTTACTAAGAAAGTTACACATAGGTTTCTTCTAAAGATCTCGACACTGATCAATTCTGTACTACCCACATCCAACGGGTTCTGCCATTTTTCACTCATTTTTCGTTATTAATGACATCATTAAACACTTTTTTATTAATAAAATCGATCAATCTTAATGAATTATATTCGAATTGAGACCAATTTTGTTGTTTGTTGTGGTTGGTTGGCTTGTTTTTTTTTTTATTTAAATCAGTGAAAGGAAATTGGCCGCCCGGAAATACATACTTGTAAAGTATTAAAAACATTCCGTTCAATTTTAATGGCGAGGGAATACCACAATGCCACTGTCGCACCACGCTCTCTAACTAAACGTAAAACTGGAAAATTATATTTACATTCTGTTGACCAGGTATTGAATCATAGTTTTCTTGTTAAAAGATCGTAAAGAATATACATAAATCATAAATACAACTCATGTATGATAAATAATACAGATCACAATATAATGTAATGACACTATCTGCTTTTGTTTCGGGTACAGGTTAAGTTGACGACATAACATCGTAGCCTTCTTCTAAAGTTATCAGGTTTCGACTGATTAGAAAAGGTTAAGATAAGAATATACTTATACATAACATAGCAATAACACTAATTTATGCTTCCGATAACCTGAAAATCTATTAATAATTATCGAAATTATGCTATAACATATAATTTTTTATAATATTTATAACCATTACGAAAATGTTTAAAATGTTACATTAACTTTTATTTTGAACTTAAACAAAATGCGAAAGCTAGTGTCGTTAACCCCAGTATTTTTAGTAGTACTATAGTTTATGCAAGCGGGTCGCCAACATCAGATCGGACCGTAAGATAAAAAACGCTGCGTCATTGATATCAATTATCGGTCTATCACTGAGCTGATGGGCAAAAAGCAATGACGTCGGCTCTCGAGATGCGCACACGCCGCAGTGACTGTTATAAAAGCGAAGCGGAGGGGCGCCGACTCAAATCAAGTTGAACTTCAGTCGTGAACGCACGCGAACACGCAAACACCTCAACATGTACACAAATCCGTTTGAGAGAAAACATTCAGCCCTGAGGCAAGCCCTCGATCGTTTCATCCGAGGGGAGGCGAGGCTCAGCTTCAGATCAAAGAAGAACTCGCTGAAGAACAACGGTAGCAACTCATCCATTGGGTCAACATCTACTATGGAAATACCGAGATACAACGGGAGGAGATGAGCGACAGTGTTGTGAATTAGTGTCAGTGAAAATATTTTTGCTCGGTTCGATCTATGAAAAGGTTGGTATTAACTTAATTCAATATTCACATCACTAAAGCTTTTTAAACTCCAAAATTCAAATATTTAACGGATTAGTTCAATTCTTGACTTTTAATAGAACCCTTTTTTATTTGTTAACATCTAACATTGCGACGATAAGAAACTATTACAAGTAGAGATTATATATATTAAAAACATGAGATATTTCAAGAAATTATCGCAGTACTTGAATTATTATAATGTAATAAATAAATTTAGTATTATAATACAGAGAATTAAATGTCATACTTATAATATTATATGTTAATAGTTAAATATGCGACAATACTTAAGTCTCAAACGTTTTTGCTTTGGAAATAAATCTAACATAGTTATACTAACGTTCGTTATTCTCTTGCTTACAGGTCGGGTCGGACCGGATTCAATCCTTTGACGTCAATGAGTCTAAATGGGGTCAATACTGTGTCGTTGGTAATTTGGTTGATGGAAATAATACTTAAATGTGTTAAATTTTGATGCTGAAAACTATTAAAATGTAATTAGATACACATTTCGTTTGATTTTTTTCTGTAAACAACTAATTTTACCAAACCTGATTTTTTAAATGTCTAATGTTACGACGAAATCGACATAATCTAAAAAAATTCAAAATATTTTCGGATGATAAAGTAAATCTATTTTGGATCGCAACAATAATACTTATAACTGATAATGAATTAGCGAGATTAATCTGCAATTCCAAGAGTTAGAAGTATTGTTTAATTAGCAGCTTTTATTTTCTGTAACTCAGAAAACTAACAAACTACATTTGTTTCAAAGTAAACATTAAATAAAACATTAAATCAGTTCATCTAAAAGAAAAGGTTTATTTTTACGAACAGTGTTTATTTTTAATGCAGCTACACCAGGAGGCGCTGAAAGTAGACATTTACTTGAACATCTCCTGGGAAATTTCCTTATAAATCCTGACACACCATTATTAGTTGTATATTAAATGGTTCTCAAACTTTACCACAGATGGAACACATAAAATATACTGTTAAAGTAACATAAAAATGTTTATAGTTAATAAAAGAAATGAAGATTATTTGTGGAAGGTTATACACGGAAGTACCGCTTCGTGGGATTAATATACCCGTTAGGAGCAAAAATCTTAAAACAAAAAGAAATAGAAAAAAAAACTACTGCTTCAGAAAAACAGACATACTTTTACTATTCGAAAGGGATTCAATACCATCATAAATCCAGTACGGGGTTCATCCAGGTTTGGAGTTTCATGACCCAAAATAATTAGTTTGATTTTAATCATTACCCTCAATGTATCATACTCAAGTCCTATATACACGAACCACTCTTTAAAATACTTTGAAAAAAAAAGTATAATCTTTTCAAATGTTTTATTAATATTTCTGATACTAAACAGTGTCTTTAAATTGTAAATATTTTTTCTTTATTAAACTACGAGACGAATGGGGTTTATTGATGGTAATTATTAAAAAGATTTATTGCCTAATTTCATAAAAAAAAAGATTAGTATAAGGGAGTTCTGAGCAAATTATAAAGACTCAATAAATAACAACAGAATGCTTTTAGATTACTAACTATGATGAAGTTTATTTAGATTTATCATACAATAACAGCATAAAATCTAATGTATGATCTATTATCATTATCTCAACTGATGGATATCCAAGGCTGGATATACTAGATCTATCGCAGAATCGCTTCGATGTTTATAAGAATTAGGACTAATAAATAAATTCCTAAACAAGCTTTAGGTTATTTTTTTATTAGTATAATATAATATCTTATTAATAACGGACAGTATACTTTTAATATCATAATATATTCTTACATGTGCCTAAGAGTGGGAGTCAGGAAATTCATAGCAAAAGACAAACTAAATAGGATTCCTTGCTTCCAAATAAGTACTTTGTAATATGAATGAAAAATGAGATCAGGAAATGAAATCAAGATATCATTTACTGTATAAAACAAAGTAAGGCAAAATTTACAAACCCTTGTAGTAATTTCTATATAAATGACAAGGTTATGATAATTAAATAAAAAAAATCCCCGTATCTCTGTGAATGTTCGAAATTAATAAATTAATAATCGATAAACACTTTCTATACGAGACCGGATGTAATCAGAAAAATGGGAAGCGATAACTTCGCAACCGGCGAAATGTGATAAGGAACGACGGTGATAAAAAGCGAGACTTAATATTTTAACTGACAAACGTTTTAAATTATAACAGTTAAGTTTATCAGTATTTCTGTAACATCCTGTAGTCGTTCTACTGCTTATAAGTCTTCAAAAGCTACGGCTTCTAATAAATATTTTGAATACGTTTAAAAAATATCATATCTTGATGTTAGTTTTACGAATCTTTTTTTATTTTACGAAGCGAAGAGACGAGAGAATAGTTCATTTGGTGGTAAGTCTGTCCGTAATAACATGGCGGTAGTTACGATGGTATATACTGAACTACATTATTTTACACTACATAATTACATTAGCTACAGCGCCCTTCAAACCGGAACCAGTGTTGTTTGATTTTTTCTGTCTACCGGCTACAATAGGCGCTGCAGTGGTACCTACCTAAACAGTCTCTGGCAACAGAGACCTACCACCAGTAAAATCCTAAGCGATAAAGACATTTCATTAACTTATAATTAAAGTGACTGTAATTATGGAGCCATATAATTTATCATTAATAAATAGTATTTAGTTAGAGCACAATTTAGTGCAGTGTATATTATGCTAACTAGCGCCACATTGTTATAGGCAGGTGTATCATTTACCATCAGAAGAAAGTTCCGCTCGTCTTGTCGTCTCGTAGAATTAAAACAATATATATTGTTACGGATGGGCATATCATTTACAATTAGGTGAGCGTCTCGCCGCTCTCGACGCTTTGTCAAATAAAAATATAGTATTGTTTCTGTACTATTGTTTTGGCGACAAAAATAGAAGCTATGGTGGTACCTACCTAGACAGTTTCCGGAAACAGAGACCAACAGAGATGGTTTTTACCAAAGGCAAAAATATAAGCGATGGGATAGGATATTAACGATGCGATTGATAATAGAAAGGTATAAAAGCGCGAAATATAATATAAGCAATAGACCCTGGCCCATATAAACCTGGAGAAGATTAAAAAAAAAACAAAGATCAACAATCGATAAACTCACACACGTTACTTGAGTATGTAATCTATGGATAAGTGCAGTAGGTAGAACATAAATATTATAGAAAGAGGTTATATGTTAACACCGTCATAAAAGCAGAATGAACAAGAGGAAATGTGGCTAAGATTAAAGAGTGTGAACATCCACGTCGTTTTATTAAAAGGTACCACCAGATCTAAGTCTCAACCATTACACAATCAATCATTTCTCCAAGACAACGAATCATTTCGCCGACCCTTAAACCGTACACGTAATTGTGTGTCTAAAAACTAAGGTTTCAATTACCGTTTTTGTTTGTACCTATGCAATCTTATCAAATTTGACTTTAGATTTACTTTAACAAATTTCATCATTTTCGTATTATCATTTTTACTTAAGTTGAGAACATTTGGCAAATCTTCACAATCTTTTGGCAGCGAACCATTGCGTCATATAGGCCAAAAAAATATATAATATTATTTACATGTTTGAAAACGAATGTAAAGGTTGTAACTTTTGTATTACTTAAAGTAATATAAAAGGCAAAAGGTATTTAAATAAGAAAGAACAGCGATTTTTTTCTTATAACTATCAAGCTTTATTTGTCCAGAAAATAGCAGAGCTTGGCAATAGTAATAATTTTTTCTCATTCAAAACAGTAGACCCAACATCAAAATTCGCAGAACATGATTTATATGTCTTAGCTGTTAGTTGTTCTATATCTTTGATAGTTGTAAGTATCAGGTTTATTGGTTACTAAACAAAGTTGAATCCCGGAAATAGAAATATATAAAAAATCAATACTATCTCATACCACGTAGAATTGACTGATTAAAATTGTAGTAGATACATTATTGTCAAAGATTTTAAATTATTTTAATTAATATTAGATTTACTATGCTAATCTATATTAAAACAAAATCTCATTATGTTAATCTTAACTGGTATGCCTTTTTTTATTAACTACTGATTAAAGGTTTCTCAACGTTTTTATAAAATTCACTTCAATACTGCCGTTCTGATTTTCTCTTTTACATTTTTGTCTTGTTCCACTAATATGCAAGCTTCAACTTTTTACTTAGCCTTCTTTTATTTAGCCAGATTGAAATTTGTAGCTAAATTGTTACGAACGCTGTATAAAATTGTATCAACATTAAGTAAGTAACGGACACGAGATAATTATTCAACGACTAACGCTATACGACCTGATAACTTATGACATTGCTAATTATGATAGATTGCCTCGATCGAAACTGTGGATAGGCCGCTCCATTTAATTTGATGAACGGAACTATTCTATTTGTCAGCCATTTTTAACTATTTTGCTATGTTGAGATCTAAAGATATTCTAATGACATATGTGTAATGGTATATATATCCCACATGCACCTTTGGATGCGTATAGCCGAAGATCGGGTTAAGTGGCGTTCTTCAAAAGAGACTTATGTCCACTAATGAACTGCCACGAGTATGTTGATGATGATCATCATTTTGACTTCTAAATTTACAAACACAAACAAATTTATATTTTAATATAATCAAAATGTTACAGTTATCTAGATATTTCGATGGTAATTTCCCACTTTTATCATCCACCACGTAAAAAATCTTATCATGCAACGTTATGGAAAATTACTAAAAGTTGAAAAGACTTAAAACTACGTCTTTGATTGTTGGTTTTATTTTCATCTTAAATAAACAAATGATATTATAAGACTGTTCAAAACTATTTTTATTTCAGGTAAACATAGTATTTACATTGTGAACAAAGGTAAATGATCTGATAACGGTACCTAAAGACATTATTGCATTGT
Organism: Ornithoptera priamus; assembly: GCA_029034505.1. Classification (NCBI taxonomy): domain Eukaryota; kingdom Metazoa; phylum Arthropoda; class Insecta; order Lepidoptera; family Papilionidae; genus Ornithoptera; species Ornithoptera priamus. Next base: position 2,644,998 of record JARDWD010000508.1, on the reverse strand, counting down.
TTGCGCACCGAAATATAGAGTAAAAAAATTGTTTTTAAGGCTACGAGGCTGTTTTGGTCTTCAATTTGTTTAAAATTTCTTAAAACTTTTCTTTTAGTTGGCAACTCTCGGAATTTCCAGAGTAGCGTCTAATTTACCTCCAAACGTTCTAGTTAACTAATGAAGTATACGATGCTATGCACTAAAACACTTTTATACAGATTACACTTTATTTTATGTGACTACCCTTTGATGAAGCTGTCCGTTGATACTCCCCAAAAAAACTACGAAGTTAATCACCAATTATCTTATTCAGTATCGCAATTAATAAATTTCCAGTAATCTAGTTTGATAATTAACAGTTAAGTGTTATTTAATTGTTTTGTCAATGTTAACTTTATGCTATTTATTACTGCAATTTATAATGAAATATTATTACAGATCGTAGACAATGTTATTTTTAGATTATTAACCGATACGGAAATAAATTGTGAATCGTATACATTTCATACTGCAAAGACACTTGTTGACCTTACAAAACAAGCTTAAACGTCCGTCTTTGTTCCTATAGGTGGAAAACTCGGTTACGAGGAATTATTAAGTTGTTTATAACAGTATTATTAGAATTGTATTACCTCTTTCACTTAGATTTAATACAGTAAGTAATATTTATGAAAGCGTTCAATTATTTGCCAAATAACCTGTATTATATAAAGTACAGATGATTTTAAATAAATGTTTGTATAGAAAATTACGACCAATACAAAAATGAATTGTCACATTTAGAAACCTTTAGAAATATATTGCTTTTTATTACATCAATAGACTAGTCTAAATTGTAATTAAAGTTAGTTCAAATGAATGCGGCGCCCACTTGCAAAAGAGGTGGTAGCGTTAATCATACAAAATAATATGATAGAGAAATTCAAACAAGATGAACTCATACTTGCCTTGTTGGTCCTTCATACCTTCCTCTTAATACCCAAAATCTCTTACAGGCGCAAAACGATTTCTGGCATGAATTTAATGGATTTGCCTAAAGATTGGAAGACAGATTTTATACAAAGTGAATTTGTTTGTTTTATATCGAAGTATTTTGTTATCGATAGGAAACATCATTAGGCAAAATTCATATCTAGTTTAATTAAAATATATATTGATATATACCGCAAGGACAAAATATTTAAGTTTATCCTTTATTATGCAAACAGGTAAAGATTGGAATGGGCTATATGTATGTATGTGGGAGATTAATAAATAGGATTTTTCTTGACTTGTCAGCTCACTATAAATGACAATATTGTACTCGCCATGAGGTGAGTTCATTGTCAAGCCCTAATGTATATAGTTATAAATAATATTCCATTTTGTTTTTTATATATCTTGTATGATTAAGATTTCGTAATAAAAAAGAGTCAGCTCCGTGTTAGGGGTCATATCTAAGCCGATTTGAGGCCAAAATCTGGCCCTGTTACAAGATAACCCAGTGAACCGTTTAATTATATAAATGTATTCGTTTCCAATTCAGTAAAATCTTGTTAAACTTAACATCAAAACGATATACCGTTTCCCTATCGTTATATATGTATAATTTTCTAATAAGTTAATTAAAGTAAGCGGGACGTAAACCGCATTGAGAGGTTAAATAATTTTACTCCTTACAAGAATATTATTTTTCACTAAATAAAACAACAAATACAAAATTACAAGAACTTCTTATTGTATAAATAATCTATAATTTAAACAACTAATTAATTAAGCTCATAATAACCCTAAATAGGACATTTACACTGCATCCTAAAGTAATACCATGAAAAATTATCACAACAATATTACTCTCATCAGTCAACGTATAATACATTACACATATAGCTATCATTATAACGAGATTACTTCATAAGCTGCCTACTACCATTACCACTAACACCCTAGAAGCTACATCTGGGGTAATAAAGAGGTTGTATCTAGAAGTCCTTCAACAAATGAATAATTCTTAATTCGTCCCAATCTCTGAACAGATAATTACCTAAATTAATTAAGACAAGTGGAAAATACCATTAAGAGAAACACAGTCTTATAAAAATATAAACAAGATTATTAAGAAACGTCTGATATAATGAATCGGATCATTTATTTATTATATTACATAGAAAAGGTGTAATGAAATATTTTATTATTAAAATCCCTCCTGATGTAGTGATGGACCCATGTATGTGTCTTGATCACTTCCATCCATCAGGTTTCTATTTCCGACTATTCAATGACCATCATAGAATTAATTACTATTACCTTCGTATAATGTAGTAATAATCTTAACGTATGACAAAGTTTATATTATCTTTGGAGACAAACGATGACTCCGCTAGGTGTACTCGTATTGTATTATATATGTATCTTTTACTTGGAGGTTACTGCCGCATAACAGAAGTATGCAAAACGTTCGTCATCATCAGCCGACAGACGTCCACTGTTGGACAATATGCAAACATTATTTATTAAGAATACATAATGCCAAGAAATTTGTTATAAATAGAAAATTACTGGAAGTAATAAAGGCATAGTCGTAATGTGATCATGTGTAAACATCTTAACAAGCACCACGTTGTCAAGAGCCGTGAAAGATGTAGTGTTACTATAAATTAAGCTATAGAATAAAATGTTTGTATAAACAAAATAATGTGTTTGAATTAAATATTTGTAATTGTAAGCGCTTAATACTAAACCGAACCTCCCACCCCTACTCCATTGTTTAAACCAGTGATGGGCAAAGTGCGGCCCGCGGGTTAACTCGTAAAGTAGAAGTATTTAATCCGGCCCCCCGAAAGTCCGTCGCCATGGATTGTATAAGGCCCGCTAAACGCTTTTGACGGTTAAGAGGTTTAAAGTAGATTCGAGTTAGTCAAATAATAGATGCATAATCTATAGGTGAAGCTAAACTAACCGCGTAGTTCGAAGATGCGTAATACGAGGCGCATACGCAGGCCAATACAGCGCCTTCGAATAAAAGTTAAATTAATTATTCTTTAAGGTAACAGGTAATTGGAAAAATTTGTGTGTAATACTGTAATGTTTTTATAATATTATGATTGAAAGCTTTAACACAATATGAATTTTTTCTATAATTCTGACCCTCCTCTCGAATTTCTTAAATTTTGTGGCCCTCTATTAAAAAAAGTTTGCCCACCACTGGTTTAGACAATAGCGAAATCCTCAAAATATAAAAGGTTCTCAAATTCGCTGTATTGTGTGTTCTAAACAATGTAATTTAATTTTCATGAGACTCCTTTTGACCCGTCAGAATAAATTAAACGCTGAATTTATTAATTACCTTGTTTTGCATTTTTTTTCAACTTTATAATGTTTATTTGTAGTAAAGTTAAACATTGAGAAAATTTAAACTTCTCAACGTCAGTTATTATTTATCTGTGAAAGTATGACAGCATTTAATAACTTACCAATTAACAACTCATGTATGCACAATTAATGTTCTTAAAAAGTACTCTAAAATTATTATTCCACTTATTAACAATCAGATAACAGAACTTGTTATAAATATATATATATATATATGAAGTAAATATAAACTTGAAATCTGGTAGGAATATTCTTTCACCGAGTATAGGTCAGCTAAGAAATGTTACCTCCAAAATTGCCAGGGTGTTAGTGCCAGCAAAAGCAGGCGGAGAACACCTAGTTATTTATAACTAGTCTGGCCATAAATACTGTTACATAAAAACATTTTTCTTTTCAACGTTTTAATTATTTTGAATTTGGAACACGTACATAATTTTAAAAATTTTATTCGATTTTACGCCATTTCACATTTTTTTTTGTGTTCATTATCAAATTACAATATGGAATGGGATTTTAGAGAAAATAGAATTGCAGTGATCGCCTTGCACAAAGTGTGTATGGAGCCGGTCCGGTCGGTCATATTCCAGACACTTCAAAAACTTGATATCAGCCGTACGTTCGTATATCGTACTATCAACAGATACAACAACACTTCCTCTGTGGAAGACCAGAAAAGATCCTGGTGGCCGCGTGCTGTTAGGCAAAGGCAATATGGCCTTGGCATACAAAGGCAATATGGCTATACAAAGGCTGTTAATGCTGTTAAAGTCAGAATTCGTCGAAATCCCATTACGAAGCAAAAAATCTTATCGTGAGTAATAAAGATTCCCGCTAGGACACTGTCGCGTATTATAAAACAAGACTTGAAGCTCGATGCTTATCGTCGATATACAGGACATGCCCCAATAAGAAAGTGGACCGATCAAAACGCCTTCTATCGCTATACGCAGATGAAAAGCACAGAGATATCCTCTTTACCGATGAAAAAAATTTCACGATTAAAGAAGACTACAATAAGCAAAATGATAAAGTATACGCCCACAGTTCTAAAGATGATTTGGTGGGGCGTGTCTTAAAGAAGTCAAGAAGTCATAAAACTACATTTTTGTGAAAAAGGAGTGAAAACTTCAGCCAAAGTGTATCAAGATACAGTCTTGGATCATGTTGTTAAACCTCTCAGCAATAAAATTTTTGTAAATATACCGTGGACTTTCCAGCAGTACTCCACACCTGATCACAAAGCACGAACTTTCCGGGCTTTATAAGAGCTGAAGACTGGCCCACATCTAGCCCAGACCTCAACCCTATAGACTTCAAAATATGGTCAGTTTTAGAGAACATGCCCTGCTCTAAACGGCGACATTGAGTCTCTTAAAAAATCTTTGGAGCGAGCAGTGGCGGTGGTGGGAATTTCCCTTTGAAACAGCGCGTAAATCCTTAGATTCGTGGCCAAACAGATTAAAGGCCCGTATAAAAGCCAAAGCTGGCCATTTTGAATAGAATATTTTTTTTTGCTGAGACTAATGAATATGTAGGTATAAATTTTAATAACATTACATTACTTGATTGAAAAAATGCATTTTCATTTGTAACAGAACTTAATGCCGGACTAGGTATATTAACACTTATTTAATAAACAAACTTTTCCACCAAACCGCATTGGGCCCGCGTGTTGGGAAATGGCCCAAATCCCCACATAGAAACCGCTACAAACGTAGGGATATTTGGGGGAGGCCTATGTCTAGCAGTGGACGTGGACGGCTGATGATGATGATGATTAAACAAACTTTATTAAAGGTAGAACTGTTGCCAATGATCGTCTAAACTGATACCGCCGCAGATCCTTTTCTGCTGCCAAACGGAAATTTGCAAATATTACTATGTTCCGATCAAGAGGCCTTGTAACTAGCAAAATTATTAAGTCAACGAAACTTCAGTATCAACATCAGTAGTGTATATCATATTAACTAGCGCCACATGATTAAGAGTACGTCTATGATTACCCATCAGCTGAACGTCTGTTTTGTTTCTTCGTTTCATCAAATAAAATCTTTAATTTTATAAGAGTATGTATGTAAAAAATTGTTTTCATAAAGTACACTCTAAACATCTAATTGCTTTAACTTAATAGCACTGCGACAGTAATAAATAAGTGTGATTTATCTTTAAGTAAAATTTAAGTATAAATTTTTTTATTCTACCATTAATTTCTGTTTACATTTAAATACGTTACTCGTATTTGGATAACCTATCACCTCAAAGCATCATGATGTTGAGGTGACATGAACTATGACCAATAAATAATATTTTTTTCAATTATTTATATGTATACTTTTTTCTATTGTTACTTCTCGCCAAGGTGTTTCTGATTAATAATGCAAACAAAAAAAAAGTATGCCCGCAATATCCTTTTTTTTTGCTAGGCTTAGTAAGACTTAAGAAATATAATAATTGAACTATTATAAATAAGACCAATCTAACTTATTATAAATTCATCAAGCGGTATTCAACCACGGGCTGTTGACCCTAGAAAATTTATGTAGTTTAATAATATTTAATCACCCATTAGGCGCTTGTTTGATTAACCGAGGAAAAAAAAGAGTTCCTCAATTAGTATCATATTGGTCCTCCAAAAATTAAAGAAGAGTATTAACTCTCTTAATTTCTATTATTTTGTATATATATCGTAGTGAAGTGCAACAGTTCAGTTTGTAAGTTATTATGCAGGTTTGCTATCCAGTGAGTTTGACGAGGGTGATTGATAAATGGCCTTCACTCTCTGCTTGTAAAAGAAACAACCGAGTCCCAGCTGTGGGAACATAGGGGCGGATGTTTAACATCGGTTTGATTTTTCTTGGAAAAAGTATTGTAACATTCAACAGGATATTTAAGGTAAAAGCACTTGTAACGAAGATTTATTCAGATCTCTGTCGTTTTACTTCATACGTTTGAGAGTAACAATGTCACTATTGTGATGTAAAAACAATTTTGATTCTGTGAATCTAACAACCATATTTAATAGTACTTTTTGTTTATTTTATAATAATACACAATATTCTAATAGATCTTTACTATTGTAAATGAATGAATAGAGCAGGAGTAAAGTAAATTTCGAAAAATCCAAAAATATTTTTTATTATTAGCGGTAAACCAACAAACGTATTACTTTTGTCTGTCGGCAAACAGTTGTATACAAACATTACTGAGTTAGAGTAAGCAGGATTGCCAAAAGCCGTGAAATATTTGAACTAATAACTACTTAGAAGATTTAACGTGGATATCAAGGCGACATGCTCAATGTAGTAATAATCACACATTTTACATAGGGGTTCATAGTAGGGTTAACATTGAACTCTAATAATATATCCATCCTTAAGGAGATAACTAGATATAACAATTCAAGGTATTATATTAATTAATCTACCGTCGTGGCTGAGTGACCAATGTTTGTTTTTTATCAAAGAGCCCGGTGTCACATTAGTAGTATAGCGTGATTTAAATGTATTCAGTATAAATCATCTCCCATCCCTTAACCAGCTCCAGCTAATACTCTAATTTTCAATCTATCGACATAATGTAATGCTTTATTTCGTCTGTCAACAAATGAGAGCCAGAGTATACTGGGCGAATACGCTTCACCACATACAGCCATATTTCATTTAACATTGGTCTGATAATACACCATATTATATGTAAAATTAAAGGTAAATATTAACATATTTTAGATACAAAAAAAGCAAAATAAATATAACCAAAGAATCGGTTACTGTTTACGTTACCGAATCACTGTATTACAGTAAACTCCCAAATGAATATTTTTATTATAACAGCAATTTTAAAATCTCTTCGGAATTACCCAATTCATTCTCGAAGGATCTATGCGCCATAAAGCGTTTAAGTCTCTATTACAATAAGTCTTAAGGTTTATTATACTACATCGAAAATTCTAGTATAATACTGTCAACGGAAAATTATGAGACTAAATGGGCAAACAATTAATTCGCCATTGAGGCGATGTAAACAAACAACGCATTGTCATTAATGTACAATTAGACAATAGACATATAAAAACGGCAGATGCAATATAATTAAATCTTTAACCTTATTGATGATTTATACACTGGAATCATTCATGACCTATAAACCTTGTCCAGGTTTTCAAGGTCTCTACATGTTGGCTTTTATGCTATATTTTCAAAATAAATAGCTTTTGTAAAGCAATATGCAAAAATATATTTTTGATATTGTTTGATTTATTCAAATATTTTTTTTTACAATCAGTTAATTTAAGATAATAATAAATAAATAATAATCTATATCTTCCTTATTAAGTTATTGAAAAGAGTTAACTGTTACGTACAAAAGCAGCATTTAACAAATATTAATTTCGAAGGATTTCTCGATTAATAAATAAACTAAGTATAATGTCGCCAATAGCATAATATTACTATGTAAATATCTTATTAACTCGTCTTTTTGTTGTATATACAATCCACAGCTGATTAAATATTATATATCTTTGAAAAAATAATACTTACTCCGAACTTTTGAAAACCTACTCAATTTTGTATTGGTCAGTTGATTCAACAAATTTTAAATAAAATTATGTTATTCAAAATTGAACCTATTACACTTTGTTACACCTGTCGCATATTTATTTTGAAAACCTAATTGTAAATAATTTGATTTCTTATAAAAAACTTAATTAAGTTAAGGTTTTAGTCTTTTAGCGTGTTTATAACAACTTCACGATGCAATAACAAACAACCTGATACAAAGTTGCAACCGACCGTATACAATATTTAACAAGCTATAATTATTTAATATAGCAACTATCCGGTTATATAATTTTATAACGCGTCACGTTCGGAAATTCATACAAAATGCTAATTATCAATTTAATTTATTCATAATAACAGTTCGACAAACGATAATGAAATTAAATATAACCTCTAAAATATCTAGCTTAAATTTAATATGAAGTCTATCAGATTAATTTCACACAAAACAGTTTTAGGTCAGACGTTTGACTCTTCAAGGATATCATTTTACATATATCTAAGGGTTTTATTTACAAATAATGTAGACAGAAATTCGCTATTCGTAAAAATACCAAAACTTTATCGTCATCCATCGCCGAAATGCTTGGGACGTTATTGACTTTTTTTTTTCGTTCACAAAACCCAAACACTAATATAAAGGAAAAATAACTACGGAACGAACACGTTTTTTTATATGAAGTTAAATTGTAAAGAATTTTATTACGTGATTTGATATATCCTTGAGGACACATCTCGAAAATTCGAACGCAAGAAAGACAGTAACGCCTTTCAAGATCAGCAACGTGTCATCTAAAGAATTTCATTGTTTGTGTCTCTTTGTTCCGGGTAATCTCTGAAACAGTTGGAAGTATTCTAGACCTTTACTGATAGACAGCTAAGAATATATAATCTATTTCGTCTGTCAAACTATGAAATCGATCTTGAACGTCTTTGACTGTATATGGTTGGAAACATAGCTACTACAAGACTACTACACCACTACTACTACACATAGAACTATAATTTGAACTAGTAAAAGTCTAAATGAAAATTTATACTTAAACATCATCGGTCACAAAACTGTTCCTTAACATTTTCCTATTTACTACATAGTGTGGATCCTTGGTCCCTCTGTGCATTTACGTTGCAAAATAACTTTGAATCAACTCTGACCATGCCCTGACCTTGATGATACTAATGACTGTCTTAAGTGAATTATAATAGGTCTAGTCGAGTCATTCCACGAATAAAATTATTACTACAAAGTAGTTAATCTTTTGTCGACTATTTCAACTACAACATAACTGTCTCTCGTTTTATATCATAATATAATATTAGGTCCTTACATATGAAATTGGTGTTTTTTACGGGAGGAATAAAAAGTCTTTTTTTTTTTTTGGAAAATATATTTAACTAATCAAGTATACACCGTTATTATTTATGCATTTTTGCCATCTCATAGGTAATCTATTGACCCCTTTACTAAAAAAAACCATGGGGGCTAGAATCAATAAACTATTTAAAGGCGGTTTGAACTACCGCATTGGAGTTGATTTTTTTTCCTTGTAAGTTGTTCAAATTCTGGAATAAATGGTAATCTGTTGGGGCAAGGTCCGGGGTGTACGATGGATGTGGCCGACATTCCAATTGTAGATCATCCAACTTAATGGTTGTTTGTTGTACAGTGTATGGTATTGCATTGTTGTGAAGCAGCAGTGACCTAGAGCAATTGATCAACCTCGGTTGTTTAGCAGCTAGTTCTTCTTCCATGGTTTGCAGTTGCTGACAATAGATATCTGCCGTAATCGTTTGGCCAGATTTTAGAAAGCTGTAGTGAACGACACCGGCGCTATTCCACCAAACACTCACAAGTAACTTTTTCTAAATCAATTTTCGTTTAGGGCAGGATTTGGCTGGATCTCCAGAGTTCAGCCATTGCAACGAGCGCTTCCGATTATCGTACAGTATCCACTTTTCATCACAAGTAATGATTCGATTTAAAATCCCTTCATTACTGTGTCGGTTGAACAAAGTAACACAGCCAGCAGTGGACACGTGTTTACAAGTTCGATTCATTCAATTCATGAGGTACCCATCGTTCAAGTTTTTTTACTTTCCCGATTTCCTTCAAATGGATTAATACAGTTTTGTCACTTACCCCGAAGCCTGCTAGCTATCTGCTGCCAGCTATCTCTGAAGTGCTTTGTGATGGATCCGCTTCCACAATAGCCTTTAATTTTTCATTTTCCACTTTGGTCTCCGGCCGTCCACGGGGTTGTTTCTTTAGGTGTATCCCAGCAATGACATATATATAATATATATACACACAGAGTCAAACTACTTATCAACTTAACCAAAATTGACTAAAGGCGAAAGTTAAATGCTATTCGGTTCTAAAGCCGTTTCTTTTCATAATATAGATGAAGTTAGTATAGTAGTTATTTAACTAGAATAATACTAAATAACATACCAGAAATCCCTAGCAAGTAATTGTAATTAATACGAACTCGGACTAATTTCAAAGTAACAATAACACGTAGTAACAATTCTAACGTACTAACTATTAAAGTACAAACTGGAGACCGCGTTTTAGACACAATAAATTTGATTATTATATTAGTACCGAATGCTTAGTGGTCCAAATTTTACTATATAATTGTGGAAACAATGTCCAAAAGTTAACAATGAATGTCTAACTTAAAATAGATTTTAAAAATTAAGGATAGTGCTTATTGTTATTGAAGATATTGTTTTATTAGAAATCGTCATATAAAAGTAAATGTTAAGTGATACGGGTCTGTTGCCCGAGAACCGTCTACGTTATATTTACCGTAACTTTTATTTCTACCGCCAAACAGTAGTGTGCAAACATCACTGTGTTCCGGATTGAAGGGCGCTTTACCTTTTATTTTAAGTGGGCGAAATGCCTGCGCATACTCGTCCTCACAGGGGCAAGGACAGGATATGTCGGACTTGCACAAACTAAAATCCCTCCGATGTTCCACGTCGTCACTTTATGGCAGGGTCATCGGAACGCTTTTACAATTACACGAATCCGCCAGCACCAGCTGCACAATGCATCCTCACCTCGGGAGGGAGGGAAACCCCCCTCCTTTCCACCTTTGTACGGGCATGCCGGAACACACAGCGCGCTTCCTCCTCGGTCACTTACAATCACCTGGGCAATGGATTCTCTCGAATCCGTCACCCAGAGGCCATGGGCGCCAAGATAGAAAACTCTACCGACTCCCTACGGCGTATCCAATCTTGGGTTCCGCCGTCACCCGTTATACGGCCGCGAAAGATAGAGAGAGGGGCGAATCGCAATACCAACACTCCTCTTTCTCTACGACTCCACGTCGGCTGCAAAGGAGCGTATAAACCCGCCTCTGCAGCTCACCGGCAAGAATCCGAGTTGAGCTCACGGAGCTCCAGAGCTCTAACCTGAAGCGGCCGCTTCGCTTCACCTTGGGGGACCAAGCCACGGCTATTGAGCCCCTCCGCCACGATAAGGCGGGAACCTTTTGAGGGGAAAAGCGCTTTACCTAGTGAAATCATTAGGTTAATGAGACTAACATCGTATATATCAAAACTACGAGCACAATTTTCTGCTGTGCCAATCTTAACCAGCGCCAGCTTTTATCGGCTGGCGTATCATTTATCGTCAAGTAAGCCTGGCTCGCCTCGTTGCTTCGTAGAATAAAAAAAAATAGTACTATAATTGTAACGTTTCTATCGTATTATGTATGATATATTATAATTTGATTATGTTTAAGCACCTCTTACTAGCGTGAATCTTAACTACATCATAATACGATTATAATGAGGTATAAAATTTGATGTTACTACATAATAGCAAACGCATTTCTCTCGTTTAAATTAAATAAACAAAACGTAGCATGATGCTGACAATCGGATCGGCTTGAACTTGACCCCTGATGTTTCGCAAGTCCCCTCTCTCTCATTCACGCGCAGCAGCGGACACACTACCCACAGTCCACAGTGAAACGTGAACCCGCGACCATGTTCCCCAATCCCTTCGACAGAAAGCACTCGACCATAAGGCAGGTTCTGGATAGATTCCTAGACATGAAGAGAACTCTGCGAAAAAATGCTCTGTCCAGGAAAAATAGTAACACGTCGTCGATCTCGACGAGCTCGTCCGAGAGCCGTAAGTTTTTCGGCTTCGGTATCAGTTCTTGAATGGTACTGTTGGTGTCAATGAATGAACTGTCAAAGTGATTTTATTTGTTTCCAATGTTCTGCGATCTACTGGCCACCGTTGTTTTGTGTACTTGAAATTTTTGGTAAGTTGTCTTACTGTTCTTAGTAACTAAACTAAACTAACTAACTAAAATATTAATATTTATTTTAACGCTGTTTTGTAATCAAACGACATTGAATATAAAGAACTGTGAATGATAAAAGTAGTTTTCAAGTTTTATAGTGGGATGTTCACACAAAATCGAGCACAAATGTTTCGTAAATTTTAAATTATAGATGTAAATCAACTTTTGTGTATTTAAACTAACTATTCTCAAGTCGTTAGCATTTTAACTGAAAAAAATAATTAACTGCCAAATTTTCCGTTGAAGTTAATTCTTTATACAGATCCGAACTAGTTATTTTCAACAACATGTTTACGTTATTTTATCTTAATAAATATGTATAAAAACTATACAAAAATTATATGTAATCATTATAGATTAGGCTAACCATTTAAAAACTTTATTACTGAAAATACAATAAGAAAATGATAACTATTGATATTCTGTTGCCGGAGACAGTCTAACCACCACCGCTGCTTCTATTTCTACCGCCGAACAGTATTGTACAAACATTACTGTGTTCCAGTGTTAAGGATGCTGTAACTAGTGAAATTACTGATGTAACAAGACTTAACATCTTGTGTCAAGGTAACGAGCACAATGTGGTGCTGTGTATTACCTATTATTACGCTGTGTATTATATACTAGCAGCGCTTATCATTAGATAAATGACCTTATGCAGTTTGGTAATTAAAAAAATTAAACTGGTTTTTTTATACTGTAATCTTTACCACTGCTGTACAGATTTCCATAATACAAGTTGTTGATTGAAAAACAGTTTTTTTATATAACGAAACGATGAAACAAGATAGGCGTCCACCTAGGCGTTAGTTACGATGTTATATATTATACAACTTTGTGCTCACCAAATTGAGACATAGAAGTTCAGTTTTTTTTAACCGGAACAGTAATCTTACATACATGGTGTTTGGCGGCAGAAATAGGCGCTGTGGTGGTAACTACCCAGACAGTTTCCGGCAACAGAGACCTACTATAACATCATCGCTCATTTGTAAACGCCATTGTCTGTGCCGCATTCGTAAATACAACTTAAATCAATAACATAAGAATTATGGCACGATTCCATTCCAGTATAGGATATACCTGATTTGTATCTTTTCGTGTGTACAGTAGGGTACTCCTCTGTTATCATTTCACATACAAAATATAAATCAAACAGACTACAACCCGGTGACATTTTGTCCGTATGTCGACAACTGTATTTCGTAGCGCGCTTGCGACATCCGCATCGCGTTTGAATTTCGACAATATACCGTCGAATCTTTCAAACACTCAAATCTTGGCACATTACGTTTCATCGAGTGTGCTTTGTATTTTGTAATACATCCAATCACCACCCAGTTAATCCTCCGCACCTAGAAATTTAGAAAGAAATACACACGTTCATCTCTACTGTCACTAAAATAAGATGAAAAGTTTGCATACCCCAACCGCTTCTCTTATCGTTAAATATTAGTATAACTATATACCTAGAAAAGTAAGAGCAGATTCAAGTTTATATATTTTATACAACAAAACGACGAGTAGCGTTTGTTTACTTAATTATTATTACTTAAAGACACAGCACCAGACAGCGATCATGACCTTTAGATATGCACAGTACATCCATCATTTGTTACTATTTCTGATGTTTATTCTCAACCTAAACATTTGAGTAGAGGTTCAATAATATAACTGAAGAATATAGTACCATTCTTTACACATAAATGTTCTAACATCGATCATTTTGAGGTTATTATAAATGGACGATTAATAGTTGACATCGACACTACTATAAAATATTATTCGTTTCATTTGCTTCAAAAAATTACTACTGATATAAAAGTTACTATGTTCATAACGTACACTTTGATAATTTTTTTTAAATGCTGATGAATGAATTAAGCTATGACAGAGTAATCATAAGTCATATAACTTGTATAGCCAAAAATCTTTAAGATAACAAGGATTTCAAAAACTTGAATAGATTACAATATTTGTATGCCGAATAGGTATTTCTCTGCGTAAACCAAAACAGGTTATTACTATCAATAAAAATTTAAATTCTAACACAATTATTATAGTATATAAAGATAAAGAGGTTTAGCTCATCGTTCTTGTGGAGAACAGCAAAGGAGTAGAACAACTCGCCGATATCAATGTTTCCGTTCATATCTAACGTGAATGTCTACAAGAAAATAGTGAATAAGTTGATACTATATTAGTTCACTACCGCTAAAGACCACATCATCAGTTAACACGATGTGGGATCATAGTCAAGCACTAACGAATTTAATAAAAAAATAGAGCATATATCAAAAAGGTTTCATTAAAATTTCAAGTAGTGACGATCGTCTCTACCTCATTGCAATGACTTCGAGATTTCATGTGGTAGAAAAAATTTTCAAAGCTACTCTGCTCCCCACGGGGAAGACAATATTATATAGGTCTTTTAGCCACTAAAAATCCACTCGATTATTGCGATTATAGGACCTCTGGGATCTACAGAACGCACCAATGTCCCTTGGCACTTCGCCTAAGCCGATGTCAGTGACATATTTTGACCTACTAGTCTATTCAAATGATCAAATGTAACTCATCGACATTTATATGTAAGAAGAGCAACATATCATATAATCTTGAGAAATGTACGTGTATTCTCGTACGTTTAGTAAATTGCACAGTAAACTGGTCTGGAAACGTCGGCGTTGCAACCGCGTGGCGTGTTAACTTGCGAAACTACACTTTCTAGCCGCGCGGGTTAAAAGAAAAAACATGCGCCGAGCGCCCGGAAGGCGCGCCCTTGGCTCCGTAGTGAATATTCAGTGTCGAATCCAAAATGTAATCGCTTCTAGAAACACTTGTATACAACCTTTATTAGACCGTAAACCCTGATGTAAGCCAATGTGTTCATACCTTACAACAACTGATGACTGTCTGACTGTTTTTTGGGAAATGACGTAAAAAACACAAAAAAGATACCTAACTTCTATAAGAAGTCTTATAGGATTTACCTGGTACCCTTTAATAGTCTCTACATACTGTACTCTTCATTGTCCTGGTAGTAGGTCACCCAACATCACTGTGCAAATTTTATAGCTGGTGAAATTATTAAGGTAAAGGCTTAACATCCTATCTCAAGGTCTTACTTGCCATCATATAAATGTCTAACTCGTCTTGTAGCTTCGTCAAATGAAAAAAGAACGATGGAAGGGGCCTCTACATCTTTTACAGCACGTACCGGAGAAAGAGACATCCTTTACACTAAGGCATGTCCAGAACAAGTGACACCTTTGACACATGCTTACCTCCCTTACTGTAGTACAATAAACGAGTCCAGTTTTAAATACAGTCTCTGAAGTCTGATGAATGATTACATTATACTTGCGTATCTTGAACCATCAATAGCGAATAATCTGTATATTTATTTTAACTGATGTAATTAAATGATATTTTCAACATGTTTTGAATTAACAATGAGACGAGCAGGACAATCAGCTGATAATACAATAGTGACATGCTAGTTGAGATGTTTACACAACACTAAATAACGTCCATCGTCATCAGACAAGATGGTTTAATAAAGCAATTTCGTATCAGACCTATTGTTGATTGAAGTTTCTACAGTTACGTTGAATGATTGGACTGTGATTATTTCCAAAATCTACGCTTTATGTTCCCTTTGATCGATTTAAATAAAAAAATCATTTGAAACGTTAAAACTATAAAAGATATTTCCGTTTTCTTATCAATAATCGTTCTTTTTTCTGAAAACATATTTTAAACAGTAGATGTAATAACTTTAAATTTACTGCTATATTCTCCTCCATGTAAATAAATGAAAAATTATACTTATTGTGGAAAATCGTAATCATTCTTTAATCACATTATACATGCTAAAATAACTTTATACGTTTGTTTTCAGGTACATAAATAGAGATATGGATTGGACTAAAGTAGGACAAGCCGTAGACAAAATACAGAAACTGGTTAAACGTACAACCAGGAATACTTCATACAATGTTCCAATTGAAAATATTTGAAGATGAAGAAGATTCTAGATAAAATGATGAAATAATCTTTGTAAATATAGGTTAAAACATTGTGTTGAAATTTATTATGCTAGATAATATCCAAATCGTAGTTATTTTGAATAAATTAATGTACTATTTTTAATTACTAACCTAGTATATAAGTATATAGTTTACAGGGAGTGTGCAATACATTATGTACGTGAAACAAGCAATGTGGCTTTGTAACGAATTTTGAGGTTATGTTTGAAACAAGAAAAATTTTATGATATAAGTATTACTGTAATCCCAAGTATTCTATAATATAAGCTGTACCTAAAACTGTATAAGCAGTTGGTATACTGTGCATTAAAATTGCATACATGCATTAAAAATTAATAATTGCTATTTCGTATAGTTTAAAGTTATGTGGAAATAACATTTGCTTGTAGTGCTACTACTACTACATTAAATGACCCATTGAAATAAAATATATATACAAATGAGCCAAAGAGGAGTTTTTATTTATCCTTACATATAATTTGAAGAAACTTTAAAACTAGATATCTGCCAATGTACTGACAATATCGCAAGAGTTAACAAATATTTACAGCTTTACTAAATCTAAATCCTGTAATAAATAAGTTATCGCTGACATAAGAAATCCAAATAATAGTTATTATTTAAAGGCAATGGTCTTTTAAAACTATCACTCGCCTTAGCAACAAATTGCTAAATATAGACACCTTACCTTTAATTGGGTAATGTTTATTAACAAATAACCTAATATGGCATAATTCGGGTGTAGCGTTGCGTTGTATGTATTATACAACGCGCGATAACTTGCCGCAAACATGCTAATTTTTGTGTGAAATATTTAACATCTGACTTCAATGCAATATATTTAAATATCTTTAACATTTCCTGAAATGTAGCAGTCCAAACATCTTTTAATTTTTTGCTTATCTATCGATTTCCTCAAGAAATACAACTTGGCCCAGTTACTGTAAATATGAAATAGATGAGTTAATCAAATGACTTCGTATTGATATCTTCGTTTGATGAATTATATAAATTTCTTCGGATACCAGTCGTCAGATCAGTAATCGATTTGTTTACTACAACCCAGTTCAACGCCTTCACTGACACAAAAAATATATAGAAACTGTTGCGAAGCTATTCTCCAAATAGACGCCGAGCAAGAGAAAGGTTGCATGATCGTTTTATTTAATATTGTCTATAACAATTTCTTAAAGGAACCTACGATTTTTTTTAAATTCCTCTAATAAATAAATGAAAACTTGAAAAGGTCTTTGTTATACTGTTTATTTTTTAATAATCTTGTTTTTTATACATACAATGACATTAAAAATCATTGTACAATTTTTTTAAAAACTTCACGTATCCTTTATAAATATTAGCTTTACCCAAATGAACCCTTTCTGATTCCCTCGATTTCCTTAAACTAAAACTTAAAGATAAACTTGTTTAAAATAATTTACTCCACCTTGTGATGTGACAAAGCTAATTATTGTCCATTTCTGACATGTTCCATTAATAGAGATATATTTGAATTTACTCAAGTACACTTATGAACAAGCAAGGAGAAGCTGGATCATCAAAATGGCCTAAAGGATTAAGTGGCAATGGGTGTAGTACGTCGTTCAAAAGACTGATTGCTATTGGGGCAGAAAGTTTTTCGAGTGGACGTCGCCTGTCGGTAGACGCAGTCCTGTAAGGATATCTACATATGCACTGACGATCCGGTGAAGGTCTCGGGAAACCGCTGGATGTCGGCAGCACAGAACCGATCGATGTGTAAATCTATGGGGATACATCGGCTGATGATACTTCTTAAGACAATACGAATATACCATTGACTGTGATTTAGCGCTCAAGTCAGTTATTTTACTAAAGGTGTGAACGTGAGGATAATTACCTAGTTTAAAATATATACATGTTATTATCTATGATTATTAATAGGCACAGTATAATATGGTTATCATAATATATCACCAATAGGGTTTAAGTTTTGATTAAAGAAAAGCCATAGGTGATATTTGTTAAAATATAATGCTCTGCTACTAATCGTAAGTATGATATATTGCAATGTTCCTGTTGGTTAAATTACTGAGGTAAAGAGTCTTGTCTTAGGGCGAGGAGTACTATGTGGTGCGATGTATATCATCCTGACTAGTGCCACGTTTTTATTGAAAAGATATATCACTAACCATCAGATGAAGGGTTCACGAATTCACCAAACAAAAAAATAATAACTTTAGTTCAAATGAGTGCTAGTTCATTTAATTATTAACGTACTCAATCTCTTAAAATTAATCGAGAATCTTAGAATTTTAAGAGATCTATAATAACATGCGCACTGACATCCATTGTAAAAAATTTAAGTACATCGATTTGAGCTATCAAATGATTTCAGATAACCAGATTTCCGGCTATCTTATTTTACAAGTTTTTTTGTTTTCTAGTAATACTTATAAGGCTTGAATTCTATTGCCAAATTCATGAGCTCATACACATTTGTAATTCTTAATGTTTTTGTTTAGGTTTATATTATTCATTAGTTATCTTATACGAGCATAACCGCGATAAAATCTAAAAAATAACTAATTTTGAATACAAAACTATTGTTTTGCAAATATACTAATAAAAGGTTTTTTTTATTTAATAATAACCTTTTATCAACTCTAAACCGTTAAATCCTAAATCTAAATAAAAAAAATCGTAGTAACAAATATGGTATGGCATCAGCGTTTCACCATCAGATCACAATACATTTCTTTTTCTTTCTAAATATAATATATTACTTTATATGTTAATTGCGTAAAAAAATTACACAAATTAATGAGATTTAAATTGTCCAAAAAAATGTTAAAAAGCTCTCCACAGTACTACAACATGTCATTTAAGAATTAATAGTTACCAGTTATGAAAGAATAACTTTAGATAAGCAAAGGTCTATGAAATTTGATCAATGGAAAATTTTACTGAAGCTAATTAAAGACATGCAAATTATCTGTGAAACATCTATTAGAATATTTAAATGCTGAAATTCAACAAAATTGTCCCAAAATTACTAAATCAAAGAAACTAAATTGATAATGTACATAGTATTACATTCACAAAACTTTTAAAACTGAATATTTCTTACTTCATTATTGTAATTAAGATATATAACTTAGGTATGATGTTATACAAAAATATGTAAATCTACCGATAAATAACTATAAGCATAAATAATATTAACGTTATTAAGACCTTCAAATCACATTAATGTAGTAAGACCATCTTAAATCTATTTATGTGTATTTTACATATAGTTACACTAGCAACAACGTCCTGTAAACCGGAACACGTAATATTTGCACATTACTGTTTGGCAGTAGGAATAGGCGCTGCGGTAGTACATTTTTTTTGTCGCGAAGGAAATCTTCTTAAAAAATACCCTGCTTCTGAGTGGAAGACACGGTTATGTAGGGCTTGTACCCACTAAAACCCCCTCGGTGGTTTCCATCAGTGCATTACGAAAGGCTCCGGGATCTCCTACGAAACGTGCCGGTGCTCCCCTGCACACTGGCTAAAACATCCCACGGAAGGGCACAGCCATCTCTAACACCTACGCTGTTCTACGACAAATACCAACGATCATGCATTTACGGTTTTCCTAAAACTCGCTTATCGACCTTGGAGGGCTCCCATCTGCAAGGTTCACGATCTCGACAACCCTTTTACTGGCCTTGTACGACAGGCAGGGAATACCTTAGTCCTATTCTTAATAGCCCGAGACTACAAGCCCTAGACGGTGTCCGACAACACAAACCTACCAACAGTACTTGTACCAGCACAGTAAATATTGCCTGTTCGCAGTTCAGCAAGGTGAGTTTACTGTTCATTCTTGTACATACCACAAGACGAGGAGAAGAGAAATTATGGAACTAAAGTGGTACGTCTCATCTGCAACAAAAAAGCGCAAAGGTTGATACAATACCACTAAAGTGATTGACGGCACATTGTATTCATGTGAAATTTTACGTTACCTCTACAGCACATCTTTACTCAATGGTTAACATTTTGAAATAATTTTCATTCATTCAATACTAATGAAGTTCGCGAAAGCCGCGCCGCCCAGCAAGTTGACGTTACGCAGCTATCTTCACTCCGCCCAAAGTTCAAAGCGCGTGAACTTTGCGAACATTAATCGAATAATCACTCGGCGCAAAATGACATTTTAAAGAACAAAAAAAATATATAACTTACTATAAAAAAATGAAATAAAAAGACATTTACATAACTAGATTATATGTCAAAATTAATTGCACCTACACACACTACCTAACAAAATCTGTTACAGAATACTTAGATTATATATAGATATTAGGATATAGAACTTAGATTTTAATGCAAAAATGTTTAGCGTTAAACAAACTACAGTTTACCAGCGTAATAGCATAGTATGGTAAATAATTTGTCATGAATTATGTCCGTGTCTACTATTAGTATAATGCAATAAATAGTTTATGTTGAGGAATGTACTATATTAAGATATGTCTATCCTTATGTTAAAATATTTTTTTAAAATTTCCTAACTAATATAAAATCTTTAAAGCAGATTATTATTGTAGCCATATTAAGTAATTACATATCAAATCTTTATACATTGTGTCGATGCCCAATGTTTTATTACACTATTGACATTTTAACATTTAACTAACGGTTGTCAGCCTTTATGGTCGAGACAATTGACACAGTAGCCGCAATATCAAAAAGACCTTGCAAAAACCAAAGCGTTAATCAAATACAACATCACCTGAACAAAAAACCCGTGGAAATCATCTACTTCTACCCTTAACAAACTGTGTATCTCAATTTAAATAAATGTAGTATAATTTCAACCACGGCTTCACCTCGACAAATCCAATCGGGTAATAAATACAGATAAACGAAAGATACCAGTTAGTACTTCACAAGTATCGAAACAGAGATTTTCGTTATACAATGCGGATGACCACTGCACCACGTAGGCAGTTTCACCAATAAAATAACACACCTATATAATAAGGTTTAAGATCACGATCTAAACATACACTACCTTATTACTACACGAACATACAATTAGGTATCATTAATGTTTTTATTTCTATTGTATGTAGAATCTCGCGTAATTGATATCTCTGTTTACAATAATAAAAAACGGCGTCATGTTTCAGCGTCTGCGTGGTTCAGATATTTTGAGAAAATCACAACAGTTTTTCTAGAAACTTTATATCAAACAAAAAAATCTAAAAGACAAAAACCTTACAAAAGAAAAGATTTTTCGAACGATTAGATGATGCGGATTTTCTCTTAACAATAAGCTTCAGCACTTTATAATCATCGTCATTATCAGCCGACAGACGTCCTCTGCTGGATATAGACCTTAGCCAGAACGTTCCTTGATGGGAATTGAGCTGCGACCCACCACGCTGACCCAGTGCGGGTTGGTGGATGGTCAGAGCCTTGTCTGTTATTCAACAAGGTGCACTGTGTAGATAAGGTTGACTTGGGCTCCGTAAGATGTTCGGTCGGAGTAGAGCAGCGTTTGCCAATAACAAGAATCGCACTCGCTAAAATTTTTACACTGCATTACACCGTACTAGCATTTTTTTTAAGGACCTACAACGACCAACCATAGCGTAGCGTTGATAACAAAAGTATGAACGATAAGTATGGAAAGCAAGACAAGAGAGAATGAAAGATGAGTATGTAGGAAAAATGAAATAAATAAGTAGATGTGAAGTGATTTGAATAGATAAGCCCCGACCCAAACTACGCAGGAGAATGCTGTAAAAAAAGAAAAACCATAGCGTAGCATTTCAATAAAATACATAGCGACGTGATCTTTACTTACAGGAGACCACAGCGTGCAAATTTAAATGTTTATATGACAATACGAATTAATAATCATTTTTAAGATGTCATGTCGCATTAATAGCTCAATGTTATCCCTAGATACAGCACTTTTAATCTGGAATAAAATTATACTTGACTACTATGAAGATATGCGCTTATATTTAAATAGATAATCTCCGACAATTTACTATCAATATTTTCTATTATCAAAAGTTTTTATTAATATAAAACTTAGTTTTCCAAAAAAAAATTAAATATGGTTAAGTAACCTTATGATACACAGAATATTAAAAGAAGCACCAATGGGAAAGTGTTGTTTTTTTTAACATTTCATTTTACTTGTTCCGCTCATACGCTACATATCTCTAGAGGTTAAAAAATGTATCATTTGATATATTTACCTCAAAGACCCGCTTGACGTTATTATACAAAATAGAAAAAGTATAACTTTTCCCAGCTATTTAAAATTTTAGTATTACAAAAAAATTCTTAAAAACAATTGATATATACTTCTTCATTTCAACATATTACGCTGAGGTTAGAGTGGCGGTGGAAATAATTTAAAACATCTTCGCATTTCACACGGGGTACGTAGATTTAGAATTTTAAGATATATCCTTTTTTTACACAACCCGAAAGATTAACAAGAAAAAAATGCCTTATGGCATTGTGTCCGCTTTTTTGTTTAACTATTTCCATTGTATTTTTTTTCTGGACTATATTTAAATAAATTAATAAACGTATAAATGTCTGCTAGGAATTATAAAACAATCATTAGCATTTACATTTCATTTAATGAAGCTAAAGGCCTTTTTAAACACGGGACAAAGTACGAGTAGATAAATCGGCGAGTCCTTTTACGTGCAAAGGTATTTTTAATATCATAACCTTGAAAGGGGTTTATATCAAACTGCGCACAGATTCAACCTTAGACATGAACTGTATCAAAAACCGTTGTTTCTTCAGACATATAAAAACTTATAACAAATTAAAAAACCATTAACTTTGATCCGTATAAACGTTTTTGCGGCAAGCTTTTAAAGTTTTTCATCTGTGGGCACTATGTAACGAAGACAGATTGAAACTTGCTACGAAACAATTTAAGTACTCTAATTATAATTTAAAGTAAATTACAATTTAGATTATAGAGACCCAAGAATGATTATTATATATAAATCTTAAACTATTAAGTTACTATCTACCACTATATCTCACTTCACCAAAGGTAGAGAATGCCTGCAGACAGTAAGCCCACATATGGTATATCTGATTTGAAAATTTTACAATAAATTAAAAAAAAACCTTTAAAGATATTCTCTCTGACTACAGACTGCATCCACGGTGCAGTGTATAACCTTTATAACATAGTAGATTCGATTCGATTTCGAGGCTACCTGTTGTGGAGTTTAGCTGGTGTCAAAGTATTTTCGAACCTATCCTAGCCTAACCTATATCTAGCTAGCAACCAACAGCATATAGTAAATCTGCTGCTATAACTGTGTTGCTGTGTTCCAGCTTTGACCACTCGAAAACCAGAGTATTTCCTTCCACATCCACCCTTTCTCATCCATGGCCTCATTGCCATTGAGCTAGCAATCGCACATACAAAAACGATATCATGTGAGTGCATATTTATTTCTGTACAGAACTGCACTTAGTTCAGAGCCATCTAATGTCAAGTTATTATTAACTTGCCACTATGTGTACCTGTGTACCCAAGTTCACCTGCTCGAGGTGCACCCTGCTAATCAACAAACGAGGCTCTGGCTCCCACCGACTCGCATTAGGCCAGAGTGGTGGGAAATCGCTCAAATCCCTCCCATTGAACCTCTAAAAATGTTGTAGACAAAATAGGAAGAGTAGTTGACTTTTCTACTGAAGTACGTGATGTAATCCTTTCGGTATGCCAAAAAATTTTATAAATTTTTTAATTTTGTTGACATATCCACAATAATAAAATAATTGACCCTATAACGAAGCGGTACTTGCTAGTCTTATAGTGGACCCTAGTCCAATTCTTTCGATCCGGCCTAGTATCGCATATACAATGATGAATTTTAAATAAACTAACTAATATATAGACTTCATTAAAAATATCATAGACTTATCAAAATTCTTTTCGCCGGCTGTACACAATAGACGAATAATTTTAAATATAATTACAATAAAAAAACATAAGACAACAAACGGTTGGAATGTTATATATAACATACGTAATAATATTTACTTATTAAATAAAAATTTCAATAAATTAACTACCAGGTTTTCCTTGAATAGAACCTGTCTACATTCATGTAGAATATTTACACGCTCATAACATGAATCTCATCGAAATATTATTGCAACATTTAAAATTACTTTATTCATAGACTAGTAAGTGGGCATTTTGGACACCCTCTCTCACCATGGACTTACTTCGTAGCCACACATATGCTAGAATCTCTATGACTTCAGACCACATTGCAAGTTTTTTCCTGATTTTTTCTCGCTTGATATACATTCTCAGATTTTGATTTTAGTTACAAAATTATTGTAAATTATTTTCTGATTATAACGCCCGTTATCACCAACTACACCCAAACAGTCATTTAGCAGTGTCCCTAAGCGCAAAGGACACCTAAATTCATACCTTAATGTATATTCCTTTTCACAGTCCTAAGGGATACCTAATAAGAGGACTTTTAATTAAATGAAGTTAATCGCACGCTCATATGATAACCTGCATGTAATTAAAAATCATACTATATCATACTTTTCAAAATCGATGGATCTTTTATGCAAAATACAAAGTCATCTAAACAATCGTGGACTATTTAATACTTCCATATCCGCAATTGTTTCAAATGATTTCCATAATTCCTCGGAACGATTGCTTTTTGACAAGAGATAGCAAGCACGCATATGAACGCTATCAAATAACTTTCACAACATTGGTGGTCAGTTACAGGGTCGATGATCGTGTCCCTAAATGTAAAAATCCCTTGATGCTTTAAGGGAACACAAGCGTAAGACCCAATTTATAAAAAAACTTTGCTTTATTTTGTAGGAGCGAAGTAAACAGTGCCATAATTTACAATTTAAATGTTTACATTGTAAAATATATAATCGAAACTGGTATTGTGAGTATGAATCAAATTTACAGGAACATACGATTGAAGACAAAGATATAATCTGGAATAATGATATAAAAATAAAAAGGATTTATTAACCCTTTTTTATTAAATATTTACAGACTTAACAGTACACGATAAGTTCAACCTCATATATATTACAACCTTCCTTTAAATCCAATACAGCCAAATTTAATTATCCTCCAAACATAAACATTTTTATATTGACAAATAAATCAATCATACATATATAGAAGTGGTCATAAATGATGTATACGGAAGAGGTATGTTATATTAATGCGCTAGAACAAAAAAAAACAGGAAATAGATTTATTTTTAACTGTACCATATAATTATCTTGCACGTCTACGGGATCAAGCGATTTGTTTGTAAATTATATGTAATTGAAAGAGCATTCGCCGCTGGGGTTATTTAGATGTTACACTTATTACAGCTATTAAAACTACCCCTGTAATAATCGTACCTATGTATTTTAACTGTATGTGGGCAAGGCAAGTATAAACATGCAAACATGTGTTGTAACACGTGCACTTGATTTAGTTTTGAATAAATCATTTAAGCACATAAAACTAGATTTATAGTACCACTTAACTGAGATAACTGATTCAAATATTGTTAAATATCTCAATACTAGTAGTGTGTTCATTGCTGTGTTCCGGCTTGAAAAGCTTTGTAGCTAGTGAAATTACTGAGGTAACAAGGTAAATGCAACTTTAACTGCTGGTAAGTCTCTGTTGCTGAAGACTGTTTAGGTACATCCCACTGCAACTCCTATTTCTGCTGCCAATCAGTAGTGTGCAAATATTACTTTGTTGCGATTTGAAATGCGGTGTAGCTAGTGAAATTCCTAGGGTAAAGTGACAACATCTTATGTCTCAAGGCGACGAGTGCAATGTGATGCTGTCTATATCATCCTAACTAGCACTCCTTTGTTTTTTTTGACGTAACGCGCGTAATAGAAAAAAATATATTTTTTGAAGAAAACCTTAGATAACTACGGCACCAGAGTAGACGTAATTTTATTACCGGACCTTTGAAAATAAAGTGAGCTGTTTTCGTGGAGGTCCATAAATTATACCAGTACGAATATACCGTCATGAAATCTAGAACATTTTCTTTTTTAGGGATCGAACCAGCACCCACAAGTTGAGCTATCTTTGCTTTAGAGATATCATTTAGGAAAAATTTTATTTCATCTAGCGGTTATGAGTAACTTACTTTTACTTTATACTCTATCTTTTAATTACAATTTGGAGGCTGGATGGATGTGGCGATTGAATAATCGGCCGTAGTCTGACGTCCCTTTTTTGTTAACCGAGACAAGCAAAATAAGAACAATGTGGTGTTAGTTAAGATTGTACCACATTCACCTCGCCACTTTGAGCCGTGAGTTGTTTTCTCAATACTTCCGAAATTTCACTGCCTATAACCCTCTTCAAACCGAATCAAAATATAACGAAGATTCGTCTTTCGGCAGAAAAAGGCTTTGCGGTGGAACCTACCTATACGGCCTCCGGCAACAGTGACCACCAGCATTGTGCTTGTCGCTTCGAAAAAAAAATGATAAATCTCGTTACCCTAATATATTCTCATTACTTGTATATTGCGCTTCTTTGTATATAGTTCATAAATAGAAATCTACCCTGCGGTGTTATCCGCCGACTGCATCGATCCATCTACCCTGGGGATTTATCATCAGCATATTCAGGAACTGTCAGGTACATTATTAATCACGCCCACATCCAGCTGAAAATGAAACGTTCAAGAGGTGGTCCCATCCTTTTAATTGTCACGGAAAAATAACTTCCTAAAGTTGAAGCTTTGATAAATCTAAATTGCGGATAGAAGGAAGCCCTAATCTGGAAATGTCATTGAAATTGCTAAAAACTTAAGTAATAGATTATTAAATATTTTGAATGCTTTAGCAAAATGTGATGCAGTGTCTATCATCCTAATTAACACTTCAGTTTTATTACTTATCAACAAGTGAACTAACTTAACTAAATCGATACAAAATTAAATGGCCGTGAGATGATTTATTACAGGATACCGAAAAAAAAGCGCTTTTTTAACAAGTTGTTAATATGACGCTATTTGCGTCATTGAACAAAATTTATTCTAAAGTATTATTACAACAAAAAAAGAATACTTAAAAGCTTTTTAGCTACTTACCGCAAAAAATACTTCTATTTATATGTTTAATAATATAATAATTGTTAATTTTCGGTAGTTATCAACTTCATGTTTTAACGGATATTCGTATTGGAGACTCCGTTGATCTTCGGATGTCTATACTGCTTCATTTACTCGCTTACTACTTATACATATCAATACAAAACGCTGTTATCATACAGTTATCTTCACTAATAATGCATTTGCGGGAAGATGATAGTAAACGATACTTATAGCAATGTTTTAAGATGTTTACACTAAACCCTAACACTATTCCGACGATGTCAGCTGCTCCA
This sequence comes from Ornithoptera priamus, assembly GCA_029034505.1. NCBI lineage: Eukaryota > Metazoa > Arthropoda > Insecta > Lepidoptera > Papilionidae > Ornithoptera > Ornithoptera priamus. The sequence goes on along the minus strand of JARDWD010000508.1, from coordinate 2,617,280 downwards.
GTATACGAAGACGCCAAAATACTTACTCTGCAAAAAGAATGTCGATATATTGTTAAATGTCTCACCAATAACAATATGACTACGATCACTCTGCCAAGAATATGACCACGAACAATAAGAAGATATGGTAAAGATCGCGAGAAGTCTATAGTTGCAAGTAGCGCGGATATATAGGCATGGAGATCTTTTGGGGGAATTCTATGTCCAGATGAGGGCGTCTATCGCATAATAAAGTTAACATCATATTAAAACATAAACTGTTAAGTATCATCATCCAAGAATAAATACTGTAATATTACCACCAACATTACTATACAGCAGAAATACATTCAGCGGTGGTGCTTAACCAGGTCTTGTTCAAGAACTGAAGCCTATCAACAATACTCGTAGATCTATTATTTCTTGGTCAACAGATTTATCCCAAAAAGCATTATTAAAATATAAATGTTATACACGGCATCACGTTGTGTTTCTCACTTTAAAACAGGATATATAAGTGTTTTATTACATCAATAATTTCACTAGCTCCAACACCCTTCAAACCAGGAAACAGTAATTTTTAAACACCGCTGTTAAGCGGCAGAAGTTGAAACAGCGGCCAAACACATCCACACCTCCTTCCATCTCTGTAAGGACGCGTCGGATCATACAGCACGCCCTCTTCTTCTCGGCCTCTTACGATTACGCGGGCAACGGAACCCCACCGAATCCGTCACCCAGAGACCATGGAAGCCAAGAGAGAAAACTCGCTCCACTCAGCGGTTTTGGTTTTGGACTCCACCGCCAACCGTTATGCTGCTGCGGAGAAAGCAACAGTACACAATATCAACACTCGACTCCCTCCGTGATTCCACTACGGCTTGGAAGAACTGTGCTAGCCTACCTCCGCAGCCCACCGGAACACATCCGAGGTGAGATAATTGAGTTCACTTGGAACGGCCACCTCGAGCCGGCCGAGTAATATCCTCTTAGCTTCACCATGGTTGACCAAGCCACGGCTTCTGAGCCTCACCGCCACGACAAGGCGGGAACTTGTTACGGGTGGCGGCGGTACCTGCAATAGAGACCTAACACAAACAGTTATTAAATAAACTCATAACATATTATTAATAACATTTAATAGCGCATTATGACCTGTAACCACATTGTTTGCACAATGCGGGTGTAATTTCAGCCACGTGTTGGCAATCACCATCGCTCACAAGCCATTGTTAAGTAAAAAAACAGTTAAGCATGTTAACTTTACAACTTGTTTATAAGTCGTAGTAAATTTATGTAAATTATTTATATCATTTGCAATGATTGTAATAAAGCAATGCTTCATATAAAAAAATATTTTTATTTCTTTAAAGAGTAATCTTAAAATTAAGTATACTGGTGGCAGGTCTCTGGTGCCGGAGACCGTTTAAGTAGGTAATATCGCAGCTTCTATTGCAGTCCACAAAACTTACTATGCTCCAGTTTGAAAGCAGTTGCAGTTAGTGAAATTACTAGTGTAACGAGCGCACTGAGGTGCAGTTTATGTCATCCTAATTAGCACCACGTTTTTATGGGCGGGCGTATCACTTACGTTCAGGTGAATATCCCGGTAATCTCGTCGCTTCGTTGAATAGAAAAAACAGAGTATAAATTACATCTCTATTAATCCTGAAGTCTATATTAACCTTGTACCCGACGAGCAGACATAAATGTTTGCAATTACTCTGAAAATCGTTATATTATTACGAGTGTTTAAAAAAAAAACTTAAACAAAAACTTGTAACATGCGATATGAACGATTGAAATAAAAACTGTTCTATACCTCCGGGTTCAAATACCATAATAAGTTTTACATTTATTAATTAATATTGATGTTACAACTTAGAATAAGTTCATCTTTTAGGTTATGTTCTATGATCTATGGACGACACGGCGGCTCACAACAGAAATGTTCTTCATTTAGACGCGAATAAATTATCATCAAATGCATACTTATGTTACAATGTAATATTCGTTACAAAGAAATGTCCATTATAAGACGAATAGTTTTTTTTTTTATTTCAAGCATTGTCTATTACTCAAAATGATTTGGATAAGAAGTAAACTCTCGTATAGTCATCAATGATACGATGTATATTAATGTTATTTTTTTTAACGACATATGCTAAATATAGTCTAATGTAAATTTTGGGTAAATATATATATATATATATATATATATTCATCAGACGGTAGATGTGCTCTACTGGACATAGGGTTTCCCTAAAGATCCCCACGTTTGGAGGAGTTTATACGGCGGGATTTGAGCCATTTCCTACCACGCTGGCCCAATGTAAGTTGGTGGGAGCCAAAGCCTGGTTTGTTGATTAGCAGGGTGAACCACGAGCAGGAGAGGTTATCTTGGGTCCCAAGAGTTGTCGTGCGAGACTGCTTACGCCCCCTATACATATACATAGCGTAAAATACTGGTAAAGGCCAGAAGAAAAGTTGCTGTTACTTCCGTAGAGTTGTTCCTTCTAAGTCGCTTTTTATAATATCCCTCTTTTAATCTATCCTAGTGATTATACCAAATATAGGCAGACATGCAGTCTCTTTTCTTTTCTTCTCTATTTATATTATAGTTAAAAAGGAACTAACTAATTTCAATATAACATAGTTGCGTACCGTTTGAGTTAGTTGAGTGGTTATTATTTATATAGGTTCAATTAGCTAAGGTATACAGTGCTTATTTGCCTACATGAAGCGCACGCCCCTGAATAAAGGATATCAACAAATTCAAGGTTGAAGACTGCTTATTCTTCCCGTATCATGTCTATACCTCTAAATGCAATTTAATTAATATGAATAATATTAATAATAAATGTGCACACTATGCCCAGCTGAGAGGTGAAAGTTAAATAACTAGAAAGTATTTTTATAACAAGTTTTTTAAAGGGGTCAACCAGAATAATCCTATATGTCTCGTTTTATAAACTACCCTCAAAAACAACATTTAACCAAGACGATTATACACAGTTTATCAAGATTTCACACAACTTGTGAGTCCATGATTGCGGATACGAGTTTGCAATTTGACTAATTTCGCGCTACGATCTATTACTTAAAACTTGAGTTGGTACAATTTATGTAAAATAAAGTAGCTTTTTATTTTATAAAACTGTGTTTGTTACGTTATTCTATGGCCCAAATAATATCACGTGTGTATTCACGTGACTACTTAAACTAAACCCGTTTCCTATATAAATGCGTCAATGTTATAATAACAATATATATAATATGCATATAGTACACCTCAAAGTTTAACATTCAAGGATTCACTTTTATATTCAAAATTCTCTATTATGACATACTTAAATTGATTGTACTTATAAAACAATATTTAATTGCTATTGTATCATAGAAATAATATAATTTGATCCGTATCTGAAAGTACAGCAGTCTGTTATCTCCTTTAATAATATTATTATAGTTGTCAAAACGCAACATCTAAAAGCAAAATGGGAAGCTGTAAGAACGTAACTCCTTCACAGGAAAGAAAATTATTCTGTGATTAATTTACATGCAGCAATGAAGTCAAAGGTCTCTAGGTCGAGTCAGTCAAGTCAGTCTTGGCACGTGCTCTGCACGTAACCGCACTATTGCCGGTGACCGTCTAGGTGGGTAACACCGCCGCTCCTATTTCTGCCGACAAACAATAGTACGCAAACATTGATGTATTACGGTTTGAAGGGCGTTGTAAGTAGAAAAATGACGGGGATAACAAGACTTAATACGTCATGTCTCAAGGCGACGAACGCAATGTGCTGTAGGGTATTCCATCCTAACTAGCGCAATGGTGTTATGGGAAAGCGTATTACTTACCATCAGGTGAACGTCTTGCTCCCCTCATCGTTTCATCGAATAAAAAAAAACCTATAAATAGCGATAAACCTAACCTAAACCGAACAAACACATGCATAAGTGAATACATACATATTAAAAGGGAGAATATAAATATATATATATATATATATATAATACTATTTAGTAAAACTGAAAGATAGTAAGATTTTACCAAGGTTTTTAAGAGACAGGGATTGTGCATGTACTTCATTTGTTATTTACACATCGAGATGCAAACAGTTGAAGGAGCCATGATAGCTCCGTTTAGACCTTACTCACTTGAAGTGGCGTGGGGTCGATATCCACTGCTGTTCAGCTTTCGGTATATGAAAACATCGTTAGGATACTGACATGTTTCAAAACCAAAAGCTTTTGTGGATATGTGACATTCCCGCACTTGGCAAACGTTTTGGATAAATGTCTTTAATGATTTGTTTTACAAAAAGTCCTACACCAGCAAAGAGATATTTGATACGTAAATACATACAGAGTTGTTTATGGTTAAAAGTTCAATGAACCTTGCTTTCAACAAATCTCCAACCGGGACTGGTTTATCATATAACATACACATATGAAGTTATGTTATGGTCTCCAATATAACCGCAAATGTCTATAGAAATCCGTACAAATACCAATAAATGGGTTCAGTAACATAAAATTCTTTCAGTTTTATTTTATTATCACTTAATAAGTTAATTTAAAGGTCTTTGAAGTTTTTAGACAGTTGGTTTCTTGAATGGTGCTCGCGTACCGGATAACGCAGTGCTGGCTTGCCACCCACTAGGTGGACTGACGATCAAGTAAAGGTCGCGGGAAGCCGCTGGATACAGGTAGCGCTAGACTCATCAGCGTGGAGATCCTTGAAGGAGACCTATCGAACAGCACGCGTTATCCGCTTGATAACTTTCAAGTAAATTGAAAGCTATAAGAAAATCAGTGTAAAATATGAGGTTTAGACTCCTCATTTTATATTTAGCGTGATCCTATTATTATTTATTTTGTTAAAGTTTACTTTAGGATTTAAATATAGATATTAAATTAATGAAAGACATTATCACACATCACGAAATACGTCATTTTAAACAAAATTGTGAATAAGCATAAATATTTATAAGTTAAGTCGTTACTTTGGATATTATTGAAATAATCTATTTAAAGTAATTCTACAGATATTTATTTAAATCAAATGTTAATACAAACAAATTTAAAAAGATATTTCAAACGCCTTTATTGATTCTTATAGAGACATTTGTGTTAGCAATGATTGCTGAATACTCGTATATAGGTAATAACGTTATTTAATTTTTATTCAAAAGAGGATTAAGTTTCTCTTTTCTTTATTCAAAGAAGGGATGAGGCGAGCGGGATGTCCACCTGATTATAAGTGATACACGCCGGTCAATAACAACGTGGCGCTAATTAGAATGTTATACACAGCACCACATTGGACTCATCGCTTCGAGACAAGATGTTGAGTCTCTTTACTCCAGTTACTACACTAGCTACAACTCCCTTCAATCCTGAACACAGTAATGTTTGTATAGTACTCTTTGGTGGTAGAGAGGAGCTGCAGTGGTACCTACCTAGACGGTCTTCGGCAAGAGAGACCTGCCACCTGTTTAACTTTACACAAATTCAACTTTAATTAGACGACTTACAAAGTTAGATCTACGTGTAACAAAGTTAGCTAAGTTTAAATAGAAGTACGTACGGCGCTTTCAGAATTAAACTCGTTACATTAGGTGACGGTTTGATTTATTGAAAACGTTTGGATTCTTAAGAAACTTGAGTTTTATTTAAGTAAATACTACTGATCGCGTTCATTATATTAGCTACTGCTTTATAGCATTAATCTCCATATTGTACCAGTGTCAATCAATATCAAGTGAATAAATAATTCTAGCAAATTCAAAATACCATGAACTCTCTACGTTTTCTTAATAAAATGACTTACAGACGAAGCAGATCTGTGTTGAGATTTCCAAGACCCACTGTTATAAGTCGAGTGCGTGGGTCGGATAATTTAATTTCCATACAAACAACTTCCGTTTCCGGAAAATAGTGGTTTGTTTTTAAGAATATCCCTACATCTTGCTTTGACGTCGGTCAGCCTAGGCGTTAAAGTTTTCTAAAAATAGGGTGGTATTTTAAATTAAATTTGTTTAAGTACCTTTTGATGTTGAGAGAGTATGTATTATATGAAGACTTCAGACAATGTTCTTGCAGTGTCTTGTTAATTTACAATCAAATATTTACGTGGCAGTTAAGAGGTGGCCTAAAATGTTTTTTTAAAGAGATGGTTTAAGCAAATTCAAAACAAATAATCTTTGTAATTATTAAAAGTTAAATATCGACAAAGACAGTACTTTTTCGAGAAGAGAATAGGGCATAGACTAGAGAAATCTATAGTAATTTCAGTCTTATTATCTTATTATATAACATTGAAAAATTACATTTCACTGTGGAAAATCAGGCTGCGTCTATTGAACCCCACCGCCAACCAACATCTGAAAGAACTAGTTCTCAAAAAAAATAACCTGCCTTTAGTGAGTGAAATTTCAAGTATAAGATGCAAATATATATGCAAATCATAAACTCATGTTATTACAAACAAGATCGCAATTCCTACTAATGCAACCTGTTTAATAATAAGTGACTTCCGGAAACTTTATGTAAATAATCAGGAAATACTGGGTGTTAGGAGACCGCTTCCGAAAAGGACGACAGACGATAGTACTAATGACATCTTTGATGATAGGACGGAAAAAAAAGGTTCAAATTGAAATAAAAATATATCTCGAGTTCCCGCCGCGCCCGCGCATCCGTTGATCCGAGCATTAGCTGTTTTTGATTGTGTGCTTCATTGTTGATTTTTTTTTAGTAAAGTAATGTAGTTTAATATTAAACTATCGTTTTATTTAACTGTATTAACATGATGGAGCGTAAATACTGCTAATACAACCTTTTAAAATATGATTTTTTTATCAGAATCGTTTTTTTTCAGTCCCATCATCAAGGTGTCATTAATACTATTGTCTGTCTTCGTTTTCGGAAGCGGTCTCCTAACACCCAGTATAAAGCAATATTCTGCTTAGCATGTGTTTTTAGCTAATCTCAGCTACTTATACTCAGAAAAGCACATCATTTTTTCAATTTCTATTAATGTAATATAAGTAGCGGGACTTTATCAAAATATATTACTGAAGAAGGTCAAGCACCAATCTCTCATATTTAGATAATACCGCATCAGAATGTGCTCTGAAATTAACTTCCTCTTGTCGTCCTACTTGCACTTATATCAGCATCCCTTTCTCACAAACGTTTTGCTTGACCATATAAACAAAACTGTTATGATCATGGAGATACAAAAGCTTTCACCAAAATTGTATTAGATAAAAAAGAAAACATATATACACAAAATAAGATAAATAGTTTAAGAAATAAAACTTTAACACACAAATAAAAGAGAGACGGCAAATCTATTTATTTTACATCCGAGGGTAGCAAATATTGTTCAAATACTGATATTATAATATTTAAATAAAAACTTCCCACAACGGCCGTATTTGTTCTTCCGAGAAAACCTTGGAAGAAGTAAAAATTTATTACATCCTTTAAGGATACCAAGATTTCGTAATGAGGCACTTTTAACAACAATTACTTTGAAATTGATACTTTGATAAATACTAATTAATACTTAATTTTTTTACTATTCGTACTTAAAACGTCTGGATTCCATAATGTGAAAATCATTTTTACGCTTAAACAACAAGTATTGTATTTATTAAATATTATTTCTATAAATAAATATGTCTTAACACACAAAAAGTAAAAACAGAATCTTAGTTACATTTTATTTTAATCGCAGCTAGTTTTTGAATTAGGTAAATTGAGAATAAAATAATAATTTTTGTCGAATTTAAAGAAAACAAGAAAAGGCAAATAAAATCAAAAATTTTTGCACGAAATGCTACATCATAATAATTTTATCTGTGTTGAAAACACTATTGAAGTCATTGTTATATTTAAAAAACCATTTCGGCGAATCTCAAAATATTCCATTCATTTCTTGCACATAAGATAATTCGCACCTACTATATCCGTACAACCAAAGTTGGATACGTTTAGGAGGTCATTATGTCAGTGATAAACCGCAATATGCGAAATGCGTCATTATAGACGATTATAGCTTTTTGTTTACTTCAATCAATAAGGGGAAAACCACATTCAGTTTAAACTTAATTTCTAATCAAATTATTTTAAAAACATTGCATTGTTAAACTTTTCGAGCCTTAATCTGTAGGTCTCAAGAGGAAGAAAGGCTACGTGGTTATTTTACCATTGTGACAAAGCAGAGAAAATGGAAATATGAGAGAATTTTGAGCAAGTGAGAGAAAACTGCTCCAGTCCTTCCTCTGTCCTTACCGCCGCATAACAAGTTAAGCGCGAATTTCACCTAGTAAAATAAAGGTACCAAACGGATTCTGTCGCGCTCTTTTATTGTGAAGTATCAGCAAATTTACTAATTATACTGTAATAAAGATTATTCGATACAGATTTTTATTCCCATAAATTATATCACGGAAATGATCGAGGAAAAAATATTTAGCGGAAATCGATCCCCTCCTTTCAACATTTTTACCAATAAAAGAGTCAAGGTATTTTTTTTTTGTTGCACTTGTATATTACAATTTTGGAGTTAAAGCTGGTTATTTGTAATTTTCTACGTATAATATATGGAAAAGCAGAATAGTTAATTTAGTGTATAAACAAAGATTAGAATTGGAATTCAGAAACCCATTAAAGTAAATACGTACATCCGTTGTTATAAATAAACTATTTGACCAATCTTAAAAGCTCATGATAAAGCCCTAAGAAATTATTAACAGTGATTATGAACTGTATCGATAACTACTTTAATAAATAGATGTAAATAATATTGGAGTATATAATTTATATAAAAAAAATTAAAAAAAATTTTATTCGTCGAGAAGACGAGACGAATGTAATGTTCATCTGGTGGCAAGTGATACACATAACCATAATAACGTGGCACTACTTAATATGATATTCACACAATTCAGACAAACGTTACCTGCTCGTGGTGCACCTTGCTAATCAACAAACGAGGCTCTGGCATCCACCGACCCGCATTGGGCCAGCGTGGTAGAAAATGGCCGAAACCCCTCATATGAATTCCTACCAGATCGATGTGGGAATCTTTGGGGGAGACCTATGTCTAGCGGTGAATGTCTATCGGCTGACGATAATAATGATACCGGCATAAATAGACAATACTCTAGATTTAATTTTAAATTTTATGGTAGGAATACATCGTAAAAATGTTTGCATCAAGAAAATAACAGAACAATGATTATATGGATAATGGAAGTTACCATTAAAAAATAATTTAACAAGAAAAGTCTATACTACTTCTGTTACGAAACTATTTCCCTAAAATATTTGCAGATATATTTTTAGTGAACACTAACTTTATAAAAAAATTGTAGCCTTTTACTGCTCTAGCAGGCTGCATGATTAGTACTTTGTGCTAGCAGGCAAATGAAAAAAATAGCTGTCAGTGTAATTGTTATTTTAAAATATTTTACACGTGCAGTTTATTTTAAGCGAATTATGCGTAACTAGACAAAATGGTTAAATTAAAGGATTCAGAGGAAGATCTACCAGGATTTGAAGCTCTTAGCAAGAGTGAATCGACTGACGCTGATTCCCTTGAGAAGAAAAAGAAAGGATCAGGGGGTTTTCAATCGATGGGATTAAGTTTCCCTGTTGTAAAAGGAATTACGAAACGAGGCTACAAACAACCTACACCTATACAACGGAAGGTACCATTTATTATGTTTTTATGTCATAACGTAAAAAGCTATAAAAATTTATTTATATTTCATATAACCTTTAATTAACTTTTTCCAAATGCATACTAATTACGTATGTAACTGTGTTAAATTATAGCAGTTTTTTTCTCTTCCAGACTATACCGATAACTTTAGAAGGTAAAGATGTTGTTGCAATGGCTAGGACAGGGTCTGGTAAAACGGCTTGTTTTGTTCTTCCCGTTTTAGAAAAGCTGTTATCTCCAACAAATAAAGCTCAACCAGGAAAAAACTTACGAGCTTTGATTTTATCACCAACAAGAGAATTAGCTTTACAGGTATTTGTACTTTACAATCCAAGTGTTGATAGAATATGTATGTAAATGTCATTTTTTATTGAACTTATATTTCTGTACACTGTCAACAGATGATGTTACTTAAAGCCTAATTGTCCATTTTTAATTAGTGTTTGGATATATCAACAAAAGTTATAATAGAAAATTTACATTTTATTTTGATAAAGGTAACAACGTAATGTAAAAATCAAGTTCTTCAAAAGTTAATGGTTTTGTTACATGTACTAGAATTTAGTATTCATTTAGTTTTATAATTATTAGATAATAACATATAGTAATATTTGCAAATAATATTTTTAAAAATGCTAGACTATTTTTGTACTTAATGATAACTTTTTTATTTAAATTTTATTTATATATCTTTGTTTTAAAAGAGTTTGCTGTCTTTTCCAGACTTTAAAGTTTGTGCGGGAACTGGGTAAATTTACTGGTTTGACATCAGCTGCTATACTTGGAGGAGAATCTATTGAGCAACAGTTCAGTGTGATGTCAGGAAAAGCACCCGATATAGTTGTTGCTACTCCTGGCCGTTTCTTGCATATATGTATTGAAATGAATCTTAAGTTAGATAACATAAGTATGTTTAGTTTTCAATATAACATTGTTTTTTCCTTAAGTGGTCATATCAAATGAAATATAACAAATTATTCTAATTAGTAATACCAAAAAGTAAAAACTTGATAAAAAATCTATTTGAATAAAAGTTTGTTATTATAATTGCTTGAGAATCTTTATAAATATTCTGGTATTTAGAAAAAAATAAAAAATACATTTTTTGCATATGTATACAAATGTATATTATAAAATAAATTTTATGATTTAAATTTGTATATGTAATAAAAAGTAATTAATATATTAAATTGAAATTGTAAATAACATTTATATTCTTAATTTCATAATGATATACCATGAGAAATTAACTCAAAATTATTAATTTGTTTACAGAGGTAATGGTGTTTGATGAAGCTGATAGATTGTTTGAGCTTGGCTTTGGTGAACAGCTTAGAGAAATTGTTGCTAGACTGCCTTCTAGTCGGCAAACTCTTTTATTCTCAGCCACTCTTCCAAAAATGCTTGTTGAATTTGCTAGGGCTGGCCTCACTGATCCTGTGCTGATAAGATTAGATGTTGATTGGAAGTTACCATCAACATTATGGTTAGGGTGGATATCGGTCCGAGCAGAATTGAAAACAGCTGCCTTGTTGATGTTGCTTGATAGAGTTCTCACATCAACATCTCCACAAGCAGTAGTTTTCGCAGCTACAAAGCATCATGTCGAATATCTACATCTGGTAAGTGGTAAAGAGTTTTTCCTTACTGATATATGCTCTTTGGCTTATTAATCAACTACCCTTCAGATAAAAAACACTAATTAATCAATACATTAAATCTATACTAAAATCATGTTTACTTCAAATTTAATGCCATTAACATTGTTGTATATTTTTTATTATGCTTATGTAGCAGCTCTTATGTCCATCCTATAGCTAACTATTTTTATTAGAAATGTGTCGGCAAATGGTCTCTATGACCTATTCAGATAACAGCATTGTTGACAAATTTTAGCAGTTTTTTCAATGCATAGTGTGTTATTTTTGTCATAAATAAATAAAATAAGTGAAGTTATTTTACAGATATGATACAGTCCATATGGTTATAAGTAGAATAATTAAATGTTACTTTGATTCACTTAATAAATAATATATATATATATAAGTTTATAGGTTCACAATGTGAAAAATAGTCTCATGTAAGTCATAGATTACAGGTACAAAAAGGTTATATACTAGCCATTTTTAACTTGTACCTTATGAGCTTAATGTGGTTTCAGATACTGCAACAAGCTGGTATAACATCAACATTTGCTTACTCGGGACTTGACCCTTCGGCTCGTAAAATAGCATTGGGCAAGTTCACAAATAAGAAGTGTTCAGTGCTGCTTGTAACAGATGTGGCAGCTAGAGGTTTAGATCTGCCGGCATTGGATACTGTGATCAATTACAACTTCCCAGCGAAACCCAAGTTGTTCGTGCACAGAGTTGGTAAGTAAAACGGCAGGTTCATAGTCTGCTATTTAGTCATAAGTATATGTACAACTTTTCACAAATAGACTATAGAAGCCTGTATTACTGATGATAGATCTCTGTAGTTGAAGGCTATCTTGATAGATACCACTATAGCTCCTATTTCTGCCATCAAACAGCAGTGTGTGAACATTATTGTTTCGACTTGTTGTAGCCAGTGTTATTACTCGGGTAAAAGGACCCAACTTCGTATTCTCCAAAGAGACAGGGAGTAAAGTAGTGCAGTGTTTATCATTTTACCAACCCTATACTATTAAGAATAAGTGTATCTTTTACCATCAGAAAAATGTCCTACTTATTTCATAATTTCAATAAATAAAAAAGTTATTTATACAATAGGATTATTATATTATTTTTATTCCTACATAGCAAGGATTATTTATTTCCCTGTCCATTTAGACTTGTTTAATTTATTTTGTGTCTTTCTAAATCAAATAGGTTATCACTTGGCCACAATCCGACATTGCGTTAAGTGCTGATGTAGTTTGCTCTGATTTCTGATATCATAATAATAATGAGATAATAGACGCTCATGTTCAGTTTTAAATGATTCATGAATTTGTTTTCAAGGAAGGAGTGCTAGGGCAGGGCGAGCCGGTAGGGCATTCTCCCTTGTAGCAGCTGAAGATGTCGCCCATCTTTTAGATCTTCAGCTATTTCTTGGTGCAGAGCTACTGCCTCCAGGGGAGTCAATTGGGAATGACTGTCCCAGTGGTGTGTGGGGTACGATGCCCACTGTGCAGTTGGAGTTGCGTCATCAGGATGTTATGACTTGGGAGAAGAATTACTCTGAAATTGTGAGTGAAACGAGATCATTTCATCAGTGCATAGAAAAAATTTATTTTAAGTCTGCTTTTACCAAAAGCACTGTATCATTCTTGATATTATAAAAGCTAGGCTAAGTTCAGCAGGTAATAAGCTGAATTACAAATAACACTGGAATCTTGTAGTTACAATAGACGCCAATAACCTGATGTGATGATAATCAATGACCTCAATTTGTCTGCGACAAATCACTAACACCTACTGATACGACTGATTTTTTTTAACCGATCTATATTTAACTAAACTGAAGTGTTGTATAATAATAATAATAGCTTAATCACCATAATGCAAGTGTACTTTTTATGCAGGAGGAGGCGGTGCGGGTGTGCGAACGCGGCTGGCAACAATATGTGAAATGGCGCGAGCCTGCTTCTGCCGAGGCCAACAAGCGCGCCAAGACCACGCCTTGTCCCACCAGCGTTCACCCTTACTTGTTAGACGAGGATTCATACGAAGAGGTTGACATGGTTCAGAAAATCAAGAACTATACACCTAAAGGAGTAAGTATCAGTGAAAGAAAACTCCGAGATACACTGATAATGAAATGATGAATAGATTGCTGGAGTCTATTATTAGAGACTGTCTGGGGGTAGGGTACCCTCGTTGTGTTTATTGGTTTCCAGTATGCAACTTTACAGTGTTCTAGTTTGAAAGGTACCCTAGTGAAATTATATGATTAAAGACGACGGCGTGATGTGGTATAGTGTTAATGTACATCCTAACTACCCCATCAGTGGGAACACTAAGAGTGCTGGTTTTTTTACAATTTTGAATTGATTACAGACTATATTAGAACTGGGCGGTAAAAATGACTCGCCGATGTTCCTCGCGATGAAAGCTAAGCGGCGTGTTCACGGAAAGAAGGTTCAGAAGGCGCGAGAGAATAAAAACAATGGGGTGAGAAATTATTCATTACATATGAATATTCTCTGCGGAGAGAAGTTTATATACTTTTACAGACCTCTATTTCCATACTAAAATTCAATAAACATTTTTAAAACATATAAAGACTAATTTTTATATGGATGGGGTTTTAAAGATATTTTTTGGGCATCCTCAAACGTTAACGAGAAATCGACTTCCTTTTTCAGAACGACAATGTCTTAGAGGACACCACAAATTTAAACGCATCTAAAAACTCTGAAACCGAATCAAAGAAGAAGAAGAAGAAAGAGGTTGTTCGTGATGAGAACTACATACCGCATTTTGCCAGCGACCAGCACACCGAGACTGGGTAATAAACCGTTTCATATATTTATCCATCTACATCTTCATTGTCACGTAACATGTGATACAATTGGTGTGAATAGTTGAATAAAAAAAAGGTTATGAATAAAGTGAAATCGAGAAGTTTTTTTTTTAACTGTTAATGTATTGTCGATATTTGAAATATGTCCGTGGCCATTAGTGGACATCTCTATAGGTTGTAAATAATGATGATATCACTGTATACTTATGTTAATAGTATGGCGGTGAACTTTGCCGCGGGCGCGTCGTCGGCCGAGTTGGAGTTGGGCGCTGACAGCAGCGAGGGCGTGCGCACGCGCAAGGCTCAGCTGCGATGGGATCGCAAGAGGAAGAAGATGGTTCATGTAGATCCGGTATGTGTTCTAATTTATCGATTCCAGTTTTTATACTACTATAACAATCGACAAACAGGCTAGGTAGGTAATTTACACTACCCGATAAGTATCTCATTATCCACATTAATATTACTTTTGTTAGATCTGTTGCCAGTAATTAGAAAGGTTCAACCACAGCACTTATTTCTACTTCAAAGCAGTAATCTTCAAATATTACTGTTTCGGTGTAAAGAACATTGTTGCTGGTGAAACCACAGGAATAACGAGATTCGATATTTATCATATCTCATCGAAGCTGCAAACATGATGTGGTGGTGATGTGTACACCATTCGAACTAGCACCGAATTGTTATAGACGGTCGTATTACTCACCGACACAAGAAAATCCTGTTCGTCTCGTTTAATAATGTATATTAACTACAGCACTCTTCATCCATTAGCACAGTAACATTTGCAAAGTATTGTATAATATACTATAAATATTTTTTTTTGCAGGACGGCGGACGTAAGATGATCAGGACGGAGAGCGGCGGGCGCGTGCCTGCCTCTTTCCGTAGCGGGCGGTACGATGAGTGGAAGAAGAGGAATGCGCAGCAGGACGACGATGGCGATGATGACAACGATAAACCACATCCAAACAGAATGAGAGCAGGTACAATATAAGAAATAACAAGTAGCCCTGTTAAGGTACCCATTTTACTCCACCGTCTTCGCAAGGACAGTCTCAAGTGGCCATTGTCACATGTACTCGAAAGTTAGCTTAAACATGTCGTTTTCCTCATCATCTTTCTTTTTACCGATAGTTCAAACTCAGGATGAGGGATGTTAACTTTTTGTAGATGTCCTGTCGAACTGAGCAAAACGTTCATCTGAAGGCATGGGTTACAGTGTGTTGCTAGTTAAGTTGATAATAAGTGCACGACATAGTGCCCATTGGTTTGAGACAATGTTACGATTCCGTAACCATTAATTTCACTAGCTGCAGCGCTATTCAAACTGGAACACAGTAATAATAAATTATATTCTGTGGATAAGTATACTCCATAAACAGAAGTTTAGTACATAGAGCATTTTCATGTAAATTGGTTGGTACCGAAGTACTAAGTAGAAGCATACTACACAAACAACAAAGAAGGAATATCTTCCGTCCATGACGACATTATCACAAAACAACATTTCAAAGTAATAGTTGCAGATAAAAAAAATATTTATAATATAACTCCATTCAAGACTTGTCGCTATTAGGTTCGTCCTTCAGCTTTGAGCTTGTCTTATTTTTCGCAGTGTCAGAGTTCCGTCCGCACTGGGTGAAACACAACGAACGCGTCGCCAAGAAGAAATCGGAAGCGTCGTCTAAAGAGTTTAGAAACAAGCAACAGATCGTCAAGGAGCGACTGCGCAGAGACAAAATTAAACAAAAACTCAAATACAAAACGAACTTAAAGAAAAAAAAGAAGAAATGAATATCAATAAATATTGTAAAATGCTATTAGCTTTTTATTTATGTTAATAATAGCTGTTTCCGGCCCACTTTGCTGACAGTAACATAAAATTACTAACTTGAAATTTGTCCGAAATATTATATGAAAGCAACTGCAAGTAACTTTCTATGACTTACGCTATTATAGCAACTGCATATATAATACGAAATTATAATATTTATAAAAGTTAATTAGAAATAAAATAATGAAGGATCTATGATATTCAAATAATAAATAGTCTGTAACCAACTTACAAATCATTCTTCAGCAAATCATCATATCTCATGTTACGTTGATTTATGAACAATCAAAAACTATTTTCGTTGTAAATATTGGGTGTTAGGAGATCGCTTCTGAAAACGAAGATGGACGATAGTACTAATGACACCTTCGACGATGGCACGGAAAAAAATCGATCCTGATTGAAAAAAAAAATACTTTTAAATCGTTTTATTAGCATCATTTACGCTCCATCATGAACAGCTAAATTAAATGATAGTGTCATAAAAACTACATTACTAAAAAAAAACCCGCAATGAAACAAAATCAAAAACAGCCGATACACGGATCAACAAACACACGGACGAGATCGTTTAAAAAGCATGACTACGCTTATTAAAACTATTTAAGTAATTTTTTCATTAGCGGGAAATCGAATTTGGTACTTTGATTGGAATGAAAGCAGCTAGATAGAGATCAGCACAATGGTAAAGAATATAAGTTAGGTATTTAGAAAAATGTAGTAAATAAGTATTTGTGCGATCGCTAGCTGTCGGCGCGGCCGCGCTGCACCAGAACATCAGCAGTTTTTGATTTTGTGTTTCATTGCTGGTTTTTTTTTAGTAATGTAATACTATCGTTACATTTAGCTGTACTAATATAATGGAGCGTAAATAATGCTAATAAAACGTTTTAAAAATATGATTTTTTTTTTAATCAGTATCGATTTTTTTCCGTCCCATCATCAAAGGTGTCATTAGTACTATCGCTCTGTCTGCGTTTTCGTAAGCGGTCATCTAACATCCAGAATATATCTAGATTAATATTTTCGATTTATCAATAAAGGTTTCCACAGCAGTTATGGCGTATGAACTCAAAATAAATTTATGAGACAGCTTATATTAGAACAAACCTTAATATTTCTTCGGCGTCTGGATCGTACGTGTGCGCGTCTAACATAGATTAATAATTAAAATAAAAGTATCGTGGTGTAGTATTGAAATTTTATAATTATTGTACAAAATAACACTTGTTTCACGAAAAAAAACTTTTTTGTAGAATATAGCATTCCACTTCAATCGTCGCCTAAAGACTGTCAGGAATAGAGTGATCAGCGTACCAAGCAGTATTTCTCCCACGATTTTATTTAACCTTCCTAAAACTAAGCACGTTTTCTGATTGGCCGATTAATCACGACAATAACTTGTTAACTAGTCAAAAAGTGACTTATTTTAAAAACTTAGTATACATTAAATAAATTAATTTTTAAAATTAGGCATTGATAACACTTATAAAACTATGG
Organism: Ornithoptera priamus; assembly: GCA_029034505.1. NCBI lineage: Eukaryota > Metazoa > Arthropoda > Insecta > Lepidoptera > Papilionidae > Ornithoptera > Ornithoptera priamus. The sequence goes on along the minus strand of JARDWD010000508.1, from coordinate 2,599,734 downwards.
ATATGGCATGTAATATCAACACGCTTCGAACTACATTTTTCTTAAATTGTACTTTAACCTGTAGCAATATTAAGTAAATAAAGTTTAATATAAGGGTTATACTTGACAACTCGACAAACGTATGATCATGTTTAAGTGATTCAATATTTTACTTGAAAGCAACTCAAAACTTATTATTTTCTGTTTTTGTACTAATATTTATATTGTTAAAGTAATTGTGAATGATTTTTTTATTATATTCCAATTCCATAGCCATATGTACAATGGTAGCAACAATGAAACGTAAAGTAGATAACGTTCATTGTTAATTAAATGGCGGACTAAGGATTATTTGTATGGGTATAGAAATTATAACAAATTAAAAAGATAAAAATAGAGTAAATCATTTTCTCTATATTACACTAATCATACGTTTATGTATTTGTATCTGGAACGGAAATTATTTTGGTTGGCGACACTCATAATGTTCTTGAATAATATATTTATTATTGTAACTACAAATGTATAATATACGGTTGATAAGTATAATGAAGAAGAACCACTAGCACCGACCAAAGTCCATATTTCGTTCCAGCATCGAATCGAAGAACTTCGGGTAACTGGGTAACTGGCATCGAAGGTAATCATTTTGATACATATATCCTTTTTTATTATTCAGCAGCAACGAAACGTTTACCTTATGGTCGTGCGAAAAGGTTGCCTATAACGTGGCACTAGTTAAGATGATATACACCGCACCAGCATATTGTGCCAGTCGCCTTGAGACACAAGATGATAAATCTCGATACAACAGTAATTTCACTATCACAGCGCCCATTAAACCGGACCATACAAATGTTTGTACTAATGAACTTGAATTAGGAGCTGCGGTAATACTGAGTTAGATGGTCTCCGGCAACAGAGACCTACCACCAAAGCTTCTTCTAAACATCGGCAATAATATCATGAACAATATTTGTACTCTCAAACATAAAAAATTGTTATAAATTAAATAATAATGTTAGTTTTTTTTTTATAAATGGGATTAGTGAAAAGAAAACTTCGAAATAAAATCATGATATATGGTATATTATTTAAAAAATTAAGATAAACAATTAATGTTACCTACTTACAATTATCTGTACAAGTTGATAAATAACATGAATAATTAATTTCGAGGAGACATTACAAATTTTGGACTTTGGATGCGATACGTTCCTTAACCAGGTCATCATAAGAGCAAACAAACATATTTACAAATTTCATTTATATCATGAATATATCATCGAATATAATATTTAAAAGGTACCATCATTAAAGTTTATATATGCTAATATATTTATCTGTTGATTTCAAAAATAAACATCAAGGATCATCTCCCTTAAATGAAATACTTCGACAACGTTTTAAAGAAACAATTACATGAAATTTAAAAGAAATGCAATTGTTAAATTACATATATGGCGTCCCCCAATAACATTTCTTCAAGAAAATCTTCTAAAGTGACAAAATGCATATTTAATTTAAAAACTAAAAAATATTTGTATATATATTAGACATACATATATATGTAGATATTATTTTTAGTAAAATATATATAATATATTTTATTGTTCTAAATCCCTCGACATCCCAGAAAATTTTCATTTGACAGACTTTCTAGATATTTATAGAAAATTATGTCATACTTAAAAAAAAAAGTTATAATGAACCTAAAAATACAAGAGGAGTTACAATGATAAACCAAAAATAATCATTTTACGAAATACCATTAAAAACATTCGCTGTATTTCGTCTCATTATATACCGAAGACATTAAAACGACATAAACAAAAATCATTCGTAAACCTAAAAAGATCTTGTGGGATCAACACTGCATCCGTAGCGCAGCTGCCGAACCGTTTGTTACTAACAAGATGGTCCCAGTTTCGATTCCGGAGCCGCATGTGGGTCTGATGATAGTTATACAAACCCACCTGGCTATCTGCCACACTCATACTGTCTGTCAATCTACCTCCACAACAGCAATGCCGTGCTTCGGCTGTGGACTGGACGAGCACGCTCTATCGTCCACGACCTCGTCACTTACCACCACGTAAAACTGAGGTCAAGTGTTTAAGCCTAAAAAAAAGCAATATAGACGTAGTTTCATCTGAACTGTTCTCAAAGTGCGACCACGTTGTATACCACGGTTAAATTTAAATAGTATAAATAAAAAAAACTATCAGTTAGTTATAAAATAATGCACTATGTATAGACGAAGCGATAAACAAAAGCTAAAAAAAAATTAAATTAAGGCAATTTTACAAGATGGCCGACGCACAGTCGCGTGATACAAGATGTGTACACTACAGCGATAATCTGTAAAATATTACTCTTACAATATTACAGGCGACTGTACAGACTGAGTCTTACTCGAAATTTAATTAAAACCGTTTAAAAATATATTTTGACTAACTTCCATAACTATCTTATACAATTACGAAAGGCATAATAACAATTATTTTACTGTACTAAATTTAACTGATTTCATCGCTGGTTCAATTTAACTATTTTATTAACAAAGTTTTCGAATACACATCGACGTACATCGATAGATAGATAGATAGTTAAAGAGTTAAAATTAAACGCGATAAAATCGGTTAAATTTATTTTCGGTTAATTAGAAGAAATGATCACCTTTATTTATAGTTAACATAAATTCACTTCGTACTCGCACCTTTAATATAACCTCATACCTCACACTTTCCGCATTCATAGTTTATTTCGCGCTGTTAAAAACTTAACCTTAAAATGGGTTTTAAGCATTGAAGAGGTTAGGAAGGGCCGTGGACGACCAACCTGGGTCCGATCTATCAGAAATTATTTAGAGAAGACAAACAACTAACGGAAATTTGTGTAGTGGACTGCACTGCAAAACTACTAGGGCAGATCTCAAATAAACTGGGAGCTAGCCAAGGGATTGAGTTAAAACTAAACCTCTACTGAGTGGAATCAACGGTTAACGCGCTTCTCCTCATTCCTCTCATACACACACACACACCACACCCGCGAATTTTTTTAAAAATTCTCAACTTATACAGAAATGTGAGTTAAAAACTAAACCGCATACCAACGCCGGAAACAATCAGTCTTCTCATTAAATTATTCATATTTTCATTTTTATTTACACTTCATGCGAATAATTTTTTTTTTGAACCAGATTAACCTGTTTGCGGGATTAAAAAAAATATATTATTAGACGCAATAGAAATGCAGTTATCGAACCCGTTCTTTAATAAATACAGACTTCAGACTTACAGTCAGTTCATCCCGCAAACTAACAGACATCTCCTATTTCATTGTTAATTCAATTTAATGTATTATTTGACAAAGCGACGAGACCAGAGGGATGTTCATGTGATAGTAAGAAATACCCTCACTTAACGTGACGCTGGTTCGAATGATAAAAACTGCTCTACATCGTGCCCGTCGCCTTGAGACATTAAGTGTCGTCACCCTAGTAATTTCACCTCTTAAAATCGGAACACAGTAATGTTTGCACACTAACGTTTCACGACAGAAATAAACGCATCATTTAACATTTAGCTAATGAATATGTGTTCCGTACATCATATTTGTAATGTTTCGTCAAGTATGTTTACAATTTACACATTTCTAAGGATTTCTAAAAGTAACTACATTGGACGGGACGGAAGATGAAGACAATCATCTATTTTCACTCAAATGTATGACCGCTTCAATCATGGAGAAATATAACATACACATCATCAGATCGAAAGTTATGTAAGAGAATGAATGGAGGAAAGTTTAAGGAGTAAGAGAATCAGAGTTATGATATGGCACTAGATTATTCATTTCATTACGGTACCCAATATATTGTGTATGGGGGGTTTTTAGAAAGAACAAACACATACAGGATAACACAATTTCATCTCCTTTAAATTAATGAACAGTCCACTTAACCCAGCTGATACCTGTGGTCTTCTCTCACAAGTAGAGAATCAGAATGATTTGTTTATTACTCGTCTTAAAACTATAATAATATTAGAAAATAAATGTTATTTTTTTCTATTATCGTTGAGCTTCTCGTTAAGTAAAACATTGTTATGAACTGACATGTTCCAAAAACAGTTTCAGGACATGTAACATTTACCAATCTGCACTTGTACAGAGTGGTTAACAGCCATGACTCTCATTGTGAGAAAAGACCAGTGTGACCAGGTGTCTCAGCATTGAGAACATTAAGTAGGTTGTTAATTATTATTTATAATATTGTGTATTGTTAAGGTTTACGACCAATAATCATTCATCAATTGGATTAAAAAGTACCAAGGTTTGTGACTCTCCAATGAAACATTATTTAATTGGCTAATTATTAATTGTTTAAAATATTAATATGGAATAGATTTTTGATTTCCAAATTTCTAGATCCTTTATAGTTTTTAGACTAGTGCTTGACCACGATCCCATCTGATGTTAAGCGGAGATGTAGTCTAGGTTATACAGCTACACTCCACCTTGCGCATTGAACCATCACGGCTGAACTGATATTTGTAAGTTAGACATTATTCTGATGGTTCAATTTCAGGTTACAGAGAAATTGTAATCACAATAGAGAATAAGTATATGCTATACACAAAAAAAAACCACTAAGATTTAACAATACAGCGTGATTGTTCGTTATCAATAATTTCACACGGTTATAGTATACCGTTGGTGTAGTACTGGTAGTTGTCGTAAAGGCGCGTGGAGAGAGAGTGCAAGGCATCGCGCACGAGTCTCTCCACCAGCGCATGCAGCTGCGGCTCCGTGCGGCCCTGATGGAAGCGGGCGCGGAACGATGACACCGCGCTACTGCTGCGTAGGCATGCAAGTTGCCCTCCTGCAAAGAAGTATAAAGGTATATTAATAGGCTAATACTTAAGTTTGCTCACCTTAAATAATAAACCTCACATGCTGACAGCCGGGACACAGTGATGATGTTATGGCAGCAATTTGAGCATGATAGCTAATCAGGCAGGTTCTATAAAACTCGTACAACCAAACTAAACCGACCTGTCTCCATCTGGGGCACCTAAAATGAACCAAAGACCTCTATATTACCAGTCAAGCTTAATAGCTTGGCGATTAATATGACGGTCTGTAATGTGACCACCACGAAGGCTTTTGGAGTGTTAGGTGTAACAACAAACACGCTGTAACGCACAGGAATGTATGAGAGTGATGTGGTGCTGTCTCTTAATTATGTATGATTCAATCTAATAAGCTAGGTATGTGGGTTGAGTAAAACAGTATATTGATACAGGTACTAGAAGCTCTCCCACAATAAGTTTTCGTCTTTCTAGCCATGACTGTGGGGCTGTATATTCTAGCGCGCCCTTACAGGTGTGGAAAGAGAGGTCTCTCCCCCGAGATGTAGCTGCGCGGTGCAACGGGTGTTAGCGGAGCCGCGAAGTTATCCCCGCCATAAAGCTACAACGGAAGTAGCGTGGTGGTTTTAATCTGTGCAAGTCCAACATAATCTGTCTTTCCCCTCGCGAAGGCAGGTTATGTCGACATTTCATTTCAGAGTAATATTTGATTCCTAGGGTTTTTTAAATGGACCCTTCAAAGTGTAACATAGTGACGTTTCGTTTACTACCATCAAGTAAAGGTAATACTTGTCATGTCACTGAATTAACAAAGGTATCAAAATATCCTCATCCATGCATCTCGGCTTGTCACATAAAGTTCTGGTCTTGTCTAAGAGTTGCGTTTGATAGAATATTTATACGAACCCATGCGCATGATCTCAACGAGGTGTATGATCTGGTCGCAGTGCTTGCGCGCCGCGATGAGCCCGCGTAGTATTAGAATCTTAAAATATTCGAACATATCGGAGCCTTCACCGTCCATTACCTCAACGAACTCTTGCGTTAGCTAAAAAAAAGTTATTTATTTTTTATTCGACAAAACCATATCACTAACTGATCATTCACCTTATGGTAGATAATAAAACTAATCTATAATTTGGCGTCCGAAAGACAACAATAAGTCTCATTACCCCGGTAACTTCACTAGCTATGGGTTACTACGCTATACAAAAGTAATAGTTTATATTACTACAGAGTAGAATTATTATTAAGTTTAGGAACACTATATAAGGTTTCATATTTATATTAAATATATATCTGTATATATTTGGCTTTATTCTAATTTAAGTTTCCTATAATGCAAAAAAAAATATATTATTCTATTAGGAACTAAAAGTTAATATTTAACAATATAAAAAATATAATTTAGTACTTAGTTCTCTAGATTATCTGTACTAACTCCAGTTATACTTATAGTAATTTTGAATTTGGTTAAGCTAAGCTATTATTCTCGTCATCCGTCGATGGACGTCCACCACAAGACATAGGTCTCCTTCAAGGATTTACACACCGGACAGACCTGCTCTGCCCGTATTTAGCGGTTTTCCACTCGAGGACCTTACCACCCCGTTCGTTATTAGTTCTAAGAGCGTAAAACGCACGTCTATGTACTAAGTGAAATAAATATACTCACTTTGAAAGGCGAGCTTTCAAAACCCAAGTTCTTGGGTGAGGTGGAGAATATGAAACCAAAGTCAATGTGAATGATGTGCCCCGCACTGTCCAATAAAATGTTCCCATTATGCCTGAAAATAAATATATGTAATAATTAATAAACATTATCTCATTACAACAAAAAGTAATCAACGCAACTCTGTCCATTACATTGTTTGTTTGGTTTTGTGATGAAATACATTACTTTTAATACGCACGTTAATAATCACGTACTCTCTGATGATATGTACTGTTTGGTAGTCATTTTGACTCTTACAGCTCATCTGATACTGGGCTTATGGACTCGGATCCACAGCCTTTTCGCTAATTAGATATCCGTAAACCATATTATTGTTAGATATGGGCTCCTTCGATAATAAAGTGAATTGCCCGTATTTAGTGTTGTGTTTTTTATCAACTAAAATCTTATCATCGCCTCACAGAATTATGTGTGACTATTGTTAATTATGCACCGACTTAATATTTTAATAAAAAATAATTTTTGTCTCTTTGGCGCAGTAGCTATACGTTTGCTTTGTAGTGCGAAGGTACCTAGATTAATTTTAGTCTCATATGAGATTTTTTAGCTGAAAACTCTTTCTGTTTGTGAAAGTAACTAAAAAACAAATGCAAACTAGCCTACCTGTCTTTAAGCTGCAGCAGGTAACTGGTGAGTGCGTACGCCGCCGCGGATTCTACGAAGTTGTTCTGCGCACGCATGAAGCCCTCGCTATTAGGTGGTCCATGCTCAAGCTCCAACCACGCGCGCAATGACCGCCCTGACTGCTTCTTTATCTGGTGCAGCGACACCGAATTTAGCACCTGAAAAAACAATAGGTATGCATAGTTCATATTTGGTACTGTTAAAAACTTAATTTAATTGTAGACTGATTTTCTTTTTTAATTTACGTGTTAGTACTCACTAGTGGTAAGTTTTTAGAGACTATATAGATAAGTCATAACAGGAGTATTACAGAATTACGGGTACTTCTGGTCTGAAAGAGGCTGTTGCTAGTAAAAAATTTTCAATAACGAAACTTAACATCTCGTCTCAAAGAAACGACTACAATTTGATGTACTGTTTATCCTAACTAGCGCCATATCATGCATGATACATAAAACAAGCATAGCACTTAACATTAGCGAAAGTCTTGCTCGTCTCATTGCTACGACAAATAAAAAATATTCAAAGTAACGTTCAAACATGCCTATCGGTATATTAATGAGATAATACTAAAAAAGAACATTGAACAATACATTAATCAATGAAATTAAATTTGCCGCTAAGTGCTTTCAATGAATGTCTTGGTGATTGATTATCTTCTTGAAACTAACAGATAACAAAAGAAAGTGTCTTTCATAACCGAGCTTCTACGAACTGAAAGACCGCACGTGATAACCGATACAAATATCCTAAACTATACAAAGTTATATAAAAAAAACAAGACCATTTCATGAATATTAGATAGTTAAAGTGATAAGAGAAGTTGACTCACTGATAAGATTACTTATAAGTGCACGAAACTTGGGAATATAGTGTACAGATTTACGATTTTTTTTACCACAAATAGAAAAAACTCGTCATACTTGGATACAGAAAACCTTCGCTTTTCTTTAGTCCAAAGAAGTATATCTTTTAAAACAAACACATCATAACAACTTAAAACTCTAATAAAAAGTCATTCGTTCATAAAATATCTTCGAGTAAAGACATCCTCTTGACCAGATGTAGCAACTACCTGCGCATGGCAACTGACAGCAAGTAAATGCGAATAGTTAAATATCAGGCTAAATGGTACTCCTTGAGAGAGGCCTATGTATTGCAGTAGTCTTCCACTGGTTGATAATGATTCATATACGTATCGAATATACGCGTAGAACTGAAAATTTCTTGATGTGAAGTTAGAAACCTATGATGCTTAAAACTTCCACACAGTATTATTAGCTCCAAGAATGTTGATGTCAAATGTCAAAAAGATATAGATTTTTTTAATTCTGAAAAATTATACCTTTTGTTTCATCAATAAGTCAAATTTTTTAAGTAAGATAAGAAAAAATTTACTAGGAAAGAGCTATACGGTTGGTTAGGATGCTTATAATATGTTGCGATCGAAGAAAATGATAAACATCAACATATAAAGCACGAATGGTCTACATGTATGTGTGTCTATGCGTGTACGGTTGCTCACCGGCTGTATGAGGCCACACTCGCGGTCAAGGCAGAGTATCTCGTAGGGGCGCAGGCGCAGAGGCACGCGCTCGGCGCGCCACGCGGCCCCCAGCCGGCGCAGCAATTGCGCAGCGAGCAGCTCCTGCCGCAGGTCGTCGCCCACCTTTACAATACAGCCCAGCAGCCGCCAACCACTTAGCGATCCGTAAGGAGACGAGGAGCGCATGCGCGCCAGTTTGCTCTCCCATGACTCCTAATAGTGGACATAATATTTTTTTATAAAATAAATTTAGGTAATGCATAAAATTTTCTTGGCCTATAACAAGTAGAGTTTGTACATAATTAATACTAATAAGATTGTTTTTATTTATTAGACGAAGCAAAGAATCGAATGAAACTTTCATTCATGGTAATTGATACACCCGCCCATATTGCACTAGCTGTCAGTATATACATTATGCAAGTCTCGTTATCACATTTATTTTATTAACTATAACGAAACGTACATATTATGTCTTCAAACCAAAAGACGTGATTCATATGTTTACATACTACTGTAGGGTTGGTGTTCAAGAAAACGAGGCCTACCAATGTAAACGTGCAGACGAAGCTACTTTTGAAAGCAAGTATTATGCATGTCCATTGAAATTGATTCTTGCGGCGTTACCTTAAGTGCGAGCGCTGAGGGGTCGGCGGGGTCGTGCCGGAAGGCGTTGGGCGGCGGCGCAGCCGTCGCGTCCGCCAGCCGCCGGCGCACCTCGCCCGCGCCCACCGCGAGAGACTCGCGCGACCCGCACGACGAGGTCGACTGCGCGGACGCGATCGATAGACCGGACATCTGATAAATTAATTTTATTTATATATATCTGTGTCTTTGTAGGTCTAAGTCCAGCAGCGGACCTGTATCGATTGATGATGATTATGATCTAGCAAAATAAAATTTTAAAGCATAAATTTTTGGAAACATTTAATCACCAAAGCCATTCTTTATATGAAAACTTCTGTGTAATGATTTGAGAAATAATTCTTTGATTAAATATCATCTTGACAAATTTTAATTTTGAGACATAAAAATAAGTTGTACATTTAAGATATTCGCAGAAATTAACTATAATTATTATCTTACCTGGGAAAGATTGTCTGGCGCCGGTGCTCTCGTGGAGTAATGCGAGCCGAGATCATCATCATCATGGCTCCAACAATCACCTGCGTCGACGTCGTCCATCGCGCTGTACAGTGAGAGAGATGGCCATTCAGGCACGAGATTCTCCTCGCTCTTCGTGTGACGGATGGGCGGGGAGTGTGGTGCCGGCGGCGCAGGTGGTAACAGGCGCGGTGGCAGCGGCTCGTGACCGTCGGTTTCTAGAACCTCCACGTACATAATATACGGCGCCTGTCAAGAAAAATATTATGCACATAATGTTTTGCCGGACATGAGTGTCTTGTAATTAATTCTACAATATACTATCTCTAAGATGTTCGTGTCTAATGATTTCCAGCGATCTATGCTAATGGTATAAATAGTCATTAGATCATCATCATCGATCATGTAACAGTACAGTATATAACAAGACAAGTGGTCCCCGCACATCAACTTACGGGACCTAAGCCAACTTCTCACTTGTTCGTGGTGCACTCTGCTAATCAACAAAAGAGGCTTTGGGACCAACCCGCATTGGGCCAGTATAGTGGGAAATTATCCAAATCACGCCATAGGAATCCCTACCCGATCTATGTGGGAGATCTTTAGGAGACGTCGGTGTCCAGCAGTGGACGTCTATCGGCCGATGATGATGATATGTTAAGATGATATACTGCATAGTAGACAGTAGTCACAAGTTTTAGAAAATGTTCTCAGATTTTATGGTATTAAAGAAGCGACGGTGCGACAGAGCCATTGTTCTATTGATTACAGATGTACAATATCTAGAATCAGCCCAACCACTTGCATGCACGTTGATGCGAGCATCGCACACTACGGCCCCTTAACACAACACGGCATACGGTTACGCAACACAATCCAATTGTAATGGCCACTGACATTAATATAAGAAACCTTGCTCACCAACCGGTACATAGAAAAATAGACACATAAGGAGCTTCACATAATTCAATTTAAGTTTTAACAATACAAAAATTACTATCGAACACAAAAGATTCTCAAGTTAAATTTGTCGACTGTGAATTTCTTGCTTACACACATGTAATCATCTGTTACTATCAAGTATCAATGTTGCATATATTACTCTATAATCTTATTTATATGTAGCTTAAGTGTGTCAGTTTGTCGGTGGTAGCTTATTGGTTTCTTGCGTAACAGTGGCAGCCAATGGAGTGACTAGCGCTGGCTCTTTAGAAATGTACCGCTAGTAGTTTCCTTCATTGCACTCCATTTTTAACAATTTATCAAGTAGAAGGGGGAAACCCCGACTGGTAGTAAACAAAGGGGCATCCTGGCCGCCTGCCCTGGGTAATTCAATTTGAATTCGCAGACACTTTGCACAGATATACTTAATCACAATTTATAATATCTAGAACAGCAGTCAATTCTATTGACTGCCGGGTCTTTACTTGTGGTTTATGTCAGGCTATGAGGTATGGTAATTACCACGACATAAGCCGTTTGCATGTTGCTCTCTATAAAAAAACAATATCTAAATCCGGAAAGTGAGTCTCCGTTTTGCATATGTATTTTAGAATCTCTACCTTATCCTTGCTGTTGAGAACTGCGGCGGCATGAGGCGGTATCCGCAATACATAATGCGACCGCTGGTGCAGCGGCAGCCACACTCTTGCCGGCAGGTTCAAATCCAGTGTTGCCAGCTCTGCTCGCAGCCTACCGTTCCTTCTCTCCTTATCAGCTACACCAGCTAACCGCCTCCCGATGTTTGTTAATGCCGTTAGAAACTGTAAAATTTGATTAAACATTGTTATTGCTTTCATTAATAATTGCAAGTTTGGAATATTTTGAATACAAACATTTATATAATGACATTTGTTTGATGATGTAATATATAGTAATAATAATCGAAAATAAATCTCCATAACTTCTGGGGAATTTTAATTGAAATATTCCCCTTACAAAGAGTTTTTTTTATGTTTTTAAGCGACGAGACGAGCGGTAATTTCCTGTTTTTGTGGACATTTATAGTATTAAATTAATGTTAGTGATGCCGCTGATTCACTGTAAATGTAATATATATATGTATGTATACGTAAGAACAATTTTTAAATTATTTAAACGAATGTATTTATTTATATAATCTTTATGTAACTCTCTAGCGGAAGTCACAATAAATAAAAACCACATTGACATTTTCTGATTCTACACTCGCGTGCAACTGAATCGAGTCAAGCCGTTTATTGGTATAAAAGGTTGATTTTTTAGAAAATGGCTTATCCGATTTTCTTGTTTTTTTTTTGTTTACGAGACTAATCTTTTCTCTCAAAAATGTCATCCTAAAGAGAAAAATCAATTGAGTATTTGTTGATGAAATTTAATTTGGACAAAAATGCATAAAAAATTAATACGATATCATAATGAGTAAAAATTTTTTTTTTCATAAAAGTAAAGAAAGTTAAAATCATTAATAGTTTGTATTGCCGCCCTTTGCTTTTATAACGGCTTGTATGCGATTATTCATGGAGTTTAAAAATTTTTTGAGGCATCATATTTATTCTTCCTCTAGCGCAGTTTTGAGCTCGACGATGCTTAATGGAGCCGTATCTCTAGCTCGAACGCAACGTTTAAGCTCGTCCTATGAATGCTCAATGGGGTTCAAGTCAGGACTGAGAGCTGGCCGGCATCGTCTCAATTTCCACCTCTTCAAAAAATCGGCGAGTAACACTTTCTGTTTGCTATCGAGCACCATCATGCATCAATACAAGATTTTCTCCTATGTACCCTGCATAGCATAAGGTACAACATGATTGAGGAGAATGTCTTTCATGTACTTTTGGGCTGTCGGACCCCCTCTCCGACCGCCACTAGGCACGAAAACAAGCTCGGTCTTCCCATCATATGATAATCCAGTCCACATCAAGACTAAACATAAATACTATTTCAACGAAACAGAATGTTGTTCTCTCTCTCTCTCTCTTTCTCTCGCAATGGCGAGAACCGTTCTCTTGGACGCCTGTATACTCGGCCTCCATGAAGATACATTCTGCTCCCGTCAGTGAACAGGATGGAGCTCCATTGTTCAATAGTCCGATTGCGGTGTTCACGAGTAAATTGAAGAAGGGCTTGACGGTGAGCTGCGGTCAGTTTTGGGCCTCTGATTGGCTGCTTTGGAGGTAAATTGGCTTTCTGCAGGCATATTCTAATTGTCCACTGACTTACAGCCACTCCTAGAAACCATCTGAGCTCCTGTTGCATATCAACGCCCGTGAGATGACGATTTCTCAACGAAGTTGAGGCAATGACGCGGTCGTCCGTCTTAGATGTGTTCTGGTGTCTGTTGGTTTGTGGTCTCCGAATGAAGCCACTAGTCTCTTGAAACCTTTTTTAAACTCGAGAAACAGCTTATGTTAAGTTCACGAGCTACTTGCCGTTGATCATGGCCTTCTTGCAACAAAGCTACAACTTGGGCCGTTCGTTGCTTCTGAGATAGTGTCCATTGGATTGCGATTCAAATACTGGGAGCTCAAGGAGATGTATACCTGTCACCATCTGACGAGTAACTGATAAGAAATATGGTTTACGTGATTAAAATCCCGCAACTCAAGGGTACCGCAACAAGCAATTTCTGTAACGCTACATGTTGCATGCGTATTTATTTAAAAAGTTTTGTCATTGTTTATTTGAAAATTGCTGTATTATGAAAAAAAATATCAGTCTTTCGAATAAAAAAACTTTTACAAAAATCGGAAAAGTCGTTTTCCGAAAAATCAAACTTTTCTACCAATATATGGCCTCGAGTCGATTCAGTTGCACGCGAGTGTAGAGGAAATTAAAACTGACCGTGTAGATGTACGTCAATCGAAACATGTTATAGTTTTTGAAGCATTATATATACGTAATGTACAGTGTACATATGGCGTGATATATCTATTTTTTTCCTCAGCGCGCAATGAAAATAATAAGTTTCAAAAGAACGAAAGAACCGTTTACAAAAAAACACTGTGCATTACTCCTTTAATTACTAAACACGTCTGCATAAACACATTAGTTTTTCTTCCACAAAAAGTGACATGATTAATTTTCGTGTTTGCCATTTGGCTTCGTTGTTACTATCGTTATCTGAATGTACGAGAGTAGATTTGTGTATTTCAATAAACTTAAGTCAATTTATGTTATCGTAGTAACTTCCATGTGAACTTGTCTACGTGGGATCTTTTATCTATACATCATTTTTCATTGTTGTAAACTCTTTGGAATCAAACACAACGTATATTACAGTTTAGATCTAATGTCGTAATATAAGATATGACCTCATATGAACGTTCGCCTCTAGATTATTAGTTTTTTCTAATACTTAATTCAAATATAAGATGATAATATATTCAATTAATTAAAGCCATCCTAATATACTTGTTATACAATATACGTACGTTAAACATTTTTGATCTATTTCTTTTTCAATCCCGTGTTAGAAAAACAATATAGAAATAAACCATAATATGATCGAAATTATATTTGCAGACACGATTCACTCACTATCAAGTTATTAAAAATAGATAATATATATTCTTACATAATAAAAAAATTATATGCAGACATCAAAGTTACTGTTCATAATAATGTTGATAAGATTAGATATTACTACATTGATAAATTATGAATAATACTTGAAATTGTACACGAGCTCAATGTGGGTGCGTTAGGTGGTTGTAGCGCTGCATGACCCTAATACGGTGGTTAAATTAAATAAACTATCTAACCATGATAAATAACCCGATTAACTACCAACGATTTTATTAAATCACTCAGAAAGGATGTACGGCAGACCGTCTAAAGCTGTTAAAACAAATTGTGGGCGTGACCCAAAACTCGTAACAACCTCTCGTTACATTTATAAAATGTACATGCTATGAATAAAAGATATTTAGCTATAATCTAAAAACAAATACTTTAACATAATATATGCTTGTAGTCGGTCACAGCTGCAGGAAACCGTCTGGGCGGGTGGGTACACCGCAGGTCATATAACTACCGCCAAACAGTAATAAGCAAATATTACTGTTCCTGATCGAACAACTTTATAGCAAATGAAATTATAGGAGTGACGAGAATTAACATCTAATATCTTAAGGCGATGAGCAAAATGTGTTGTGTATATCATCCTAAGTAATACCATGTGACTATGAGCAAGGGTATAACAACATCAGATGATTGTCGCTCCGAATGTAAAAAATGTAGACAGACCAAATTCAGCAAATGAATGCGGAAACAACAATTTTTTTATATTCATTTTTTTTAATATATATCTGTTGTATTGAACTACTATAAATAACGAAAGATTGCGTGTGAATGTAATCAAGTAACTCCGACCTCTATGGGCCACACCTCTTCAATTCGTGACATAATAATACGCACACCCCTCGTAGACGGATTATGTCATGGGGATAACAAAAAAAAACCGAATAGTCGTGGTAAAGTTAAAAAAAGAAATTTAATTGTCTCCGTGGCAAAGTGGTTAACTGGCTTGCGTTATAACATGAAAGGCCCTGGTTTAATTCTGGTATGTAGTTCGATTGCATGGTTTTTCGAATCTCCCACATGTAATTCTACCGCTATAAGGGTTCTGCTGTGTTCCGGATGTAAACTTATTAATTCTATAACATTATTATGAGCGATCAAGGATCACTCTTGACGGCATCTTCATTATATGTTCTTGATGTCCAGTTTTATAATGTCATATCATATTAACACTATATAAAATTGAAATATAAGATTGTAGATAAAAATAGTTTAATGGAATTTGCGATCGCGAAAGCGTTAACGTTTTAAAAACGTATTTAGTATCGAAAAACAGACAACAATAATAGTAGGATTGTCTGCATAGTTTTTTGGCATTAACAAAACATAAAACAAAACCAGAGCATACATATTTACATAATACAGCAAGATAATATAACACAATAAAGTAAATTGATTTACTAGAAGTAACGCATGCGAATACATCGCACTAAATATAAGTGTATATATATATCTGTCTAATAAGGGGTCGCGACAGCACAGCACTCCCTAATAACGAGGGTTGGGAAATACCAAAACGATGACGTCACTGTGCAACAAAAATCAATAGCATTAAATGGGCAGAGATTAACAAGGAAAGGAACAATGTTTCCATTGGTTGCTGCTGCTAAAATCAGTAAAAGTATTAAATTATGTCGGAGGCTACGAGATGAGAGCGAGGTTCACCTTATGGTAAGGACCACAACACCACATTATAATAGTAACCTTAGACATATGTTAAGTATCGTTACCCAATAATTTCGCTAACTACAACGCCCTCCAAAACGGAGCGCAGTAATGTTAGCATATTACTGTTTGTCGAGAAGTGTCCTACTTCTTATACCTAGACGGTCTAAGACAACAAACACCAACCACCAGTAGAATGTGTAATATATGTTAATAACTTTAATGCAGTAAACACTACAGGTATATTTTATTACTATTGTATTGTTACGAAAAATATATAATTACTCTGGCGATTGCCTACAAAAACTCAATAGGAATAAGATAAGACGAAACACAGTAACATTGCTGTTACAATACTTGATCATTTTTATCTTTATCTATTACAAAAGGATGTGGTGAAGCAGTAGTAGGACTGGCAAGAGGCAGTGTGATACACAACGCTGGCGTTCCATTGTCGGAGCCCAAAATTCACTTTATGTAGCTATGCCAGAGTAGTATCTATTACAAAACAAAGATTTTCAAAGTAAACAACAAAACTTATAAAATGTACCAACATTGCTAAAGTATGTCTGTCTTGTCTTCCTTTCCATAGGATAAATTGTTAATTCAGATTCTGATGGTGTAAAACCCTTGCAAGCCACAGCGACTCTTAGAGCTCATCTGATACTGGGCTCGTCGACCCAGATCCACAGCCTATTTCTAGAAAAAGTGTACTACGTAGAGTGTAATTATCCGACAGCGGGTTTTAACATTGTGTGTCTGGATTTTTGTTTTCTGGAGAATGTACTCGGTCGTCGGAGACGATCTCGGGGTCCGTTCTCCGACCACCTTCGCCTATATCGGAAACTCTGGGCTTAAAGTTATCAATTACATATAATCTGAGTTTATATAGATGACGGAAACGAGATTTTTACTAGAAGCTTTCCAGCAACATTAAAAAAAATTATCAGTAAGATATATTCAATAGAATGGTGATCAATAATCAACACACTGGACATTTGATGTTTTGTATAAAATTTAGACATTAACGATATTGGCATAAGGTATCGAAAATACGTCGAGTATTGTCATTCCTCACCGGAAATGGGCACTATTGCCGATCACGTTGACGAGTCACTGACATTTACGAGAATACGCCGTTTCGTATACACATCACGCTGACTTCCTACTCAGCCGGTTATGCTAGCGCTACTGTGTAAGGATTTATTACCATAACCAAAGTGCTTTCTCGTATATTACCGAGATAAAAGTTATCCAAATTTTAACTCGCCTATAAATAAAAATATTAATTAAATATATAGTAATATTACAAATGCTGATAGGTCTCTATTGGGGGAAAGTTTCTAGATAGGTGTCACACCACCGCGTAAATCGTATTTCTGCCGCCAGACAGAAGTATGTAAACATTACCGAGTCCGAGTTTAAAAGTACGTAGTGAAATTACTGAGGTAACAGGACTTAACGTCCTATATCTTTAGACCCTAAGCAGAATGTGATGCAATGTATAGTCATAAATAGCGCCACGTTATCATCACTTATAATCAGGTGAAAGTCCCGCTCGTCTGGTGGCTTCATAGAATAAAAGAAATAAAGACAAATAAATCGCTATAAACAATTTAAACATTGATTCAGTGACAAAATGACAACGCTTTGGTATCATATTCGACCAAAAGAATCGCATAAAAGTGAAATTTATTTGAAAATTATTTAATATTCATTATAAATGTATTTTTAATACAAAAATTATGTTTTATTTTTATTTCACATTAACAAGTAGACACTCTTCCCCGCCCGCTTCGCCGGTCGTAAAACCCCGGCAGCTCCCCTTTGGGCAGTGGTTGGCAAACTTATTAGCCAAAGAGCCAAATAGGCAAATTAAAACGATTAAAAAAAATTGAGAGCCAAATCTGTTTGTAAATGTAATAAACATTCATCATAATTTTAGAGATTTATTAAATGGCCCATGGCAAACCCGTAGGAATTTTGAACCAGAGCCATACTCAAGAGTTCAAAGAGCCTCACTTTGCCGACCTCTGCCTTTGGGGATATAATTATGTAATATCCGTACTTAGTTGATTATATCGATAGCTAAATGGCAGCAGCAAAATTTCTATAAAATTTTTATTGTTTATTTACTTAATTACGAAGATCTCGTGACCAGACAATATATATGTATATATATATATATATATATATTTCTTTTAAATATTTATAAAGTTTTTTAAATACTCTGATTTTATTACTGTTTGAAAAAAAATGATTTTGCATTCGTTTATAGGCTGTATTTGTAGTATACAAAATGAAACTGGTGATTATTGATGATTCTTTTTTGTTCGATGAAGCGTCAAGGGGAGCAAGACGTTTACATGATATTAAATTATACACTGGCCCTTAACAACGTGGCGCAAGTTAGGATGTTAAACACAGCACCACCCACATTGCGCTTGTCGTCTTGAGACATAAGATATCTACGTCTCGTTATCCCAGTAATTTCACTAGCTACAACGCTTTTCATACAGGAACGAAGTAATATTTGCACACTTGTTTGTTGGCTGCAATAGGCGCTGCGATGGCAACAGGGACCATACCACCAATACATATGAAATGAATTTTACAATATTTTTTTATAAAATTGTACAATTCATTTTATTAACAGCATATGCATTTCAAACATGAATTAATAAAAGTAAAGAAAAGCTTTCTCAGGTTTTGAGTAAGGCTTGTGCTTTGTTTAAACAGTTTTAATCAGTCTACGGTACATGCTTTGTGTATGGTTTTATAAAGTGGATCTTCCGAACTTCTGAGAAATAAATTGAAATATAATTTTCTAAAAATCTACAGACATTATATACTAATATATAAACTTACAGAATGCTTCAATTATTTTACTGCCGATCGGTGCATGAAAACTATCAGAAAATTTTAATCAAAGTTAACCTAAACATTTCTATAAAATTTAAATGTAACTGTTTACGCAGACACTAAATTATCCGTATATATCTATATTTAAAGAGAAATGTGGTGTACGGGTTCCTGCACAACAACTCACGGGATCCAAACCAATTTCACCTGCTCGTGGTTCACCCTGCTAACCAACAAACGAGGCTCTGGCCCCCACCAACCCGCTTTGGGCCAGCGGGTTGGGAAATGGCCCAAATCCCCCATATAAATCTCTACCCGTTGTGGGAAGCTTTGAAAAGGGAAGTTAAAAACAAGGAAAAGAAATATTTGTACATAAATATTTTAGTAAATAAAATACAAAACACTTGAATATGGTTTAAGGTTAACTTTGTTGCTACTATCCTGGTATCTTTACTTAGGTCATATTACCATTTCATTTGTGAAATCCTCACAAGTGAAGTAGTGACCTAACGTTAAGTTAGATATGATAAAACAAAAAAATTAAGTTGTGATGTGTGGATGGAATAAGTTATTATAACACTAACCTGAGTTTGCGGAGCTAATCTAGGCGCACCACATGAGCACTGTTCGCCGCAGAGGCAGCCGTTATCAAACGCTCTTCCGGAGGCGAGATCCCCTAAATGCCTTCCAGATGGTGTGGTTACTCTCA
Source organism: Ornithoptera priamus (assembly GCA_029034505.1). Classification (NCBI taxonomy): domain Eukaryota; kingdom Metazoa; phylum Arthropoda; class Insecta; order Lepidoptera; family Papilionidae; genus Ornithoptera; species Ornithoptera priamus. The sequence continues at coordinate 2,580,079 of JARDWD010000508.1, read as the reverse complement.
ATGCCGACGCATCTGAATGTGACCTGTGATGGCCTCTTCTCGCTGCCGGTCTTATTTCTTCGGCAAGAATTGAATCCCGCAGCTTAGTTGCTTTGGATCTTTTTGAATCACCACCAAAAGCGGTAAGTAGCCACGCTAATCGAAGCGAGAACTCTGCACTTTGCTTGCACCTATGCACCAGGTACGGTCGAAGCAAGTCAGCGACGTCATCCATCTCTATATACATTGTCGCCAGCTGTGGCAGATAAAAGTCAACGTCCTCGTATGGAAATGAGAACAGTTTGTTAGCCAGGTAAGTCTGCACACCGGATTCTTTAGAAGTGAATAGATACGAAATCGCCATGCTCATATCAAACAGTTTGCTTTCAAACAGTCGCAGCAAAAAGTCTTTATTTTCTGAAGTTTCTGCTGCCGATATGTAATTTGTTATTGGTTGTATGGTATCAGGTGGGTCTGGTGGTTTCTCTGTATCCTCAGGGTTACCGGAATCGAGGCTTTCCCTCGATCTGGCGGCAGCTGGCGGTTGGGGTCTGTCTTCGTCATTGCCGTCAGGAGGCGTGTGAATACCCGAGTCATCGGAGCCGGCTGGTACTTCCGGTGGCAAAGCAAGTCTCGGTGCAGGCACCTCGATCGGCATACGCAGAGGCGCCCCTTCCGGCGAAGTAGGCGTCATATCTTCCGGTATCCTCTGGAGAACAGAGTCCAAGGATCTGTTTCTCTGGTGGCCACATCCCGCCGGTGGCCCGCTGGAGCCCGTCACATGTCTGCGAACAAAGTACACAGAGTTTTAAAAATCTTACTTATTAATTATGTTTTCATCATTATAATTTTTTTTATTCAGGATCTACAACGCACTTGTAAAATGGATCTTCGTAATAACGAATACCGACGACGACAATTTTCCGAACCATTTGGCCTGCTTTAAACTGCAACGGAATAACAATGTTCAATGCACGCAGCACATAATACAATTAGTGTATTTCACAGAACCATACTTATAACACCCGACACTAGCGCTGCCAGCGAGTACTACGGCGAACTACGTACTACTACGCGCGACGAATGCGGCAATACCGCACGTCCTACCCCGAGGCGAGCGCGCGGCGAACTGTTTTGCGCAAGAAAACAGACACACCGCCCCGCATACCATTCGAATAAGGATCACCTCGATTACGCCGCCGAAACGCGACTGTACAACGAAACGCGTAAACAAAAGATCTTAACATGTTTAATTTCCCCGACCGACATCGCGCATGCATACACGAGTCGCTAGAAACGGAGAAACGATTCTAAAGACTGAGCATAATAGCGAATAAAGCATTTGTGTAAACAGACGCACGCTTAAGCAAATTTACGTACATTGTCTTTCGGCAAACAAATTCTAATGATCTTCACGTGCAGTAACGACATTTGACACTTAATGACTGGGACGCACCGCGTAAGGAAAGGAATTTCATTCCTGCGGACCTCATAAAAGGTTAACACTGATGCCAAATTCGCGTACATGAAATGAATATCAAAACATTTCCTTATTTGATGGTGCATACTGAATTATTGCGCCGAGCATACCAACATAAAATACAGTTACCGATATAAATAGGTATAATCATAGAGTACTAGATGCAATATTTGTATACGTCGTGTACGAGGCGCGTCCCGCAGCTGCGAGCGGGGGCGAGCTCCGTGACATAAGATTTACGAAAGCATATAAAAAAGCGTGATAGAGAAAGCGGACAACGACCTGGGCACCATTTTGTAGCATTCAATCAGTTTCGAGAGACGCGCGTAGCACAACGTCCGGCGCGTTTACAATGCGGACGAACTACTGAATAAAAGGAAACGGAGGAAATGATTGTATACAAAGCACTTGTCGAGTGGGCATTCCATGAGGGCCAATGAATTAGTCGGTTTATATTTAGACCGTTATCGGGAATGGAGCATGTGTTGCTCTTGCTCTGCAGATGTGCCGATGACGATCTAACGGCATTGGGGCAGCAAGAGAGCGCCCGTTCAGTTCTATAAATGGTACTTCTAAATGACCGTAATTAAAACAAAATAAAGAAAGTCGTAAAATACTTAACAATGTGATGAAATGTGATGAAAATGAAAATGTGGAACTGATTTGTTTATAATTTATGTTCAAATTTAAGATAGATTCGAAAATGTCATTAAGTTTGTTTAAGCTTTTATAATCATATTAATATGTTTTTCGACTATGTGAATAAAACGGTCGCTAAACTTTACTAAGTTAATTGCTGTCTCATATATCACATATAGATGGATGTACGCCTTTCGTGATTTAAAAAAAAATGTCTAGAGATCATAAATAACTATTAAAATAAATTGTTGGTTACGCGACAACTGCACAGTACTCCGACGCCAATTGCTTTTTGCTCTAATGCACAAAACATTTGACATTGAATCATCAATAACGATAATAACCTCTATTTAGTTTATTTTTTAAGCACGGAAATTCATTGATTTCCTTAACTATACAAACTAAGCGACCACAGACAAAAGAGCGATGACCAAGGAATCTTTATAAAGATTTCATTATACTTTTGCGTAAGTTGGACGAATACATAAAATGTTCACCATTAATTGTTACACAATCTCCATGTAAAATGGAAGCGTGTTCAAGTAATAGCTTGGAGGGGTCAATTGGATAGAGAATATATGAAATAGCTACTATTTGAATATTAATGGATTTTATTTATTACATTAAAAGTAGCTCAATGCACATCTGAATTATTAATTTTTTAATTTACCTAAAAAACGAGTGAAGTAAACACTTTGTCTCTTATGTAATTTTATGGACTTAATCGTATTCTTCATCTATTACAGAATGTAAATTAAAAAAATGAAAGCATAGATAAAGTGCAATTGTTTGTGATACGTTCAACTAGTCATACTTATTTTCCTTTTTAATTTTAATGGGTATAAAAACACAGCCAAGGTAGTTTTTTAATTATGGCAAAAACTATTTAAACGCTGCGTTTAAAACCTTAGTGCTAAAACCTAGTTGATACTATTAAAGATACATATATATATATTAATAAAATGAAAACATTACTTGCTGTCGCGATATATTAAGCTAGTTAAGCAAAGTCGAAACGGCAACACGAAATGGTTCAAATCTTTACAATAAAATATATTGGATAAAACAGTGTTGCGATATGTATATATGTGTGTGTGTGTGTTAAAAAGAAGAGAGAAGTGAAGGCTGTTAAAAATTAATGAACTCACGTTTTACATGTACTGTATGATCAATTGATATATATATATATATTGATCTAGTTTTTATTATGAAGCTTATTCACTTCAATATAAGCTATTGTTACTAGTGAAGTTAAAATTGTTTCCCACATTACTGACAATAAAAAGCGTCGGTAAATATCCGTCTTCTCGTGTAATTACCACCACAGGAGTGTTCCGATTTGGAAAAGCGATTGTTACTTCAATCGGATTCGATACGAAGGAGCGAGTCACGAGATATATCATGACAGACATTTTTAGTTAATGATAAGGTCTTCTATCAGATGCTAATAATTTAATGCATTACCCACGCATCACTATTTATAGAACAGTCTGATCTCTGACTGATGATAATGATTGATTTTCTTTTTATGGGAAAAAATTATCTTGAAGTTAGTTGTATTACAAGTTTACTAATTGCGTGAGGTTATTGTTATGCTTGTTAGAAAAGTTCTTTGGAAATATTGTATTCTTCTTTTGCTTTATTATAACAGTTATTAACAGTATTTTTTTTAAGATATATGTATATACAAACCGTAACATGTTACATAATAAATTTCGTGCGTTATACACACGCATTAGTTATTCCTGCCATATGTGAATTTTGTAATGAAGCTAGTTTTTACCTTGCTTGCACAATTTTTTTTATAGATGTTAGTGACGTCAATGAAGAAACAATGTAGAAGTAATTGGAGCTAGTAATTTGCAGTGTTATACACTCATCGGAGAGAGCCTGTTTAAACAGTCCGCCACCATACTTTACCATATAATTCGTATTGGTAATTCAAATATTTATATTAAAGATTTACTCGTACATGAGAAATTTGTGTTTCATCACTATTATAGTAATTCAGAATAAGTTTTCATTTGAACATACCATTAGTGTGAGCTACAAAATATGTCCACAAAGTCATCTATTTTTATTTGTTCTAGATTACCCCATATGTATATCGGTTAGTTTCATTTGTATAAATTAACATTATATTTGCGGTTTATTTAGACTCAAGTTTTTCCAAGCTATCTTAACTAGAACCTAAATTATTCTTGAACCATAAACTAACAACTTGGTAAAGCAAAAAGTTCCTCGTATAAGGAGTCATTTAGTGCAACTTGCAGTTGCAGATGGTAAAGAGCAAAAAAGCGCTTCAAGTAAAGCGCCATATAAGTACGAATAGAATGTTCGTGCTCAACAAATTGTAGTAGCGAAAGTGAACGCCACCAGCGGCCTTGTCGCTTTTAGAGTGTCTACGACCATGCACTTTCCATGTGACCAATTTCCAATATTAACATTATATAACTCACAAAATGTTTAGCACCTAGTAATGTTCACTATTTATTTGTAAAATTTGTTTCAATGTATTGTTAATTATAATATGGATGGTTATAAGAGTAGAGGAAGACCGAAGAAAATGTGGATAGATTGTGTGAAAGATGACATGTGTAAGAAGAGTGTGAATTTAGATATGGCGGCTGTTAGAGAGATGTGGAAGAGAAGTACATACTGTGCCGACTCCACATAGAATGGGAAAAGGGCAGGAGGAAGAAGAAGAAGAAGTATTGTTAATTATAATACTGGTGATAGGTCTGTTGCCCGAGTCCGTCTAGGAAGATACCACCGCAGCTCATATTTCTGCCGCCAAACAGTAATTGTCTAACATTACGATTTGAAGGGTGTTGTAACTAATAAATTTACAGAAGTAACGATACTTCACGTCTTATGTCAAGGCGACTAGTATAATATAGTGCTGTGTAATATCCCAACTAGAGCCACATTGTTATGCACGGGTATCATCAAGTAAACGTCATACTAGTCTTATCGTTTCGTCAAATAAAAAAAATCTCTCTAAAGTAGATATATAACACTGTATAATAATAATTCAGCGAAAACTATTTTAATCACGTAGCTCCCTTATGTAAATATCGATTATAGTGGTATAAAGGAAACATTGAACTACTTCATGTATAAACAACATGTTACTTTTTAATTTTCACTTAATCTATATTTCTATAATGATATAGTGCAATGCATGGACACTAGAACACTTTGCAGTAAGATAAAACACTAACGATATAGATACTTTAACTAAAAAGCGAAAGTGGATTACGCACATTAAAAAAGAAATTACGTGAAACGGAAAAGACCTGACATCACATTATTTTACACTCGGAAGATAAAATAATGGAAGAAATTTGCAAAATTGTTGTAATTGTTAGATGTCTTATTTTTATTAAAAATAACATCATCTTTTTGAGATAATATGTCATTTACGTATCTTAAAATTTCCGTACTTAAGTTTTGTTTGTACAATCAATTTTGATCATTACATGATTACATTCGTACATAATTTCACTATAAGCACTTTGCTAAAAACTTAAATGAAGTACAACTTCCATCTAAGTAGGTACCACCGCAGCTCTTATTTCTGCCCCCAAACACTAGTATGCCTACAACATTACTGTGTTCCGATTTAAAAGGAGTTGTATATAGTAAAATTATTGGGTTAGATAAACTGCATTCTATGTCTCAAAGCGAAATGTGGTGCAGGTATAATATCATCCTACCTAGCAACATGTTGTTATGGGCAGGCGTATCACTTAGTATCGTAGAATAAAAAAATAGTCTAAAGTTATTCACAGAACTGATTTGAAATTCTAAACATTAACTCTACGCTTGTGAAGAACAAAATTTAACTTTTATCATTAATGGAAAGTTTATTTTCGTTCTCCTGCTATTTTTTCAGTTATGTGGGGTCGGCACAGTAAGTACTTCTCTTCCGTATCCCTCTATCAGCCGTTATATCGGAATTCACACTCTTCTTACACATGTCTTTCACGCAATCGATCCACACTTGCTTCGGTCTTCCTCTATCCTTATAACCATCCACTTTCATTAGTGGAAAGATTAATTAAGAAATATAGTTAAAAACAATTCAATAGAGGACAATCATTCCTCTGTGAGAACGAGGCTTTAATTTAGTTGTCTCTGATGTACGAAAATTATCACGCAATAGGATTAATTAAATACGCCATAGTTGATTACGACATCGTACAACCATTAGCAATTGAGTGTAATTGAACGATACGCTGTTTTGTAAATTAACATAGCACCTACGAACCTTTGCGAACGAATCATTGCGATATTTGAAAACAAAAAAAAAGATATTTTAAAGTAGCGACGAGACGAGCGTTCACCTGATGGTAAGTGACACGTCTGCTCATAATAACGTGGTGCTATTTAGGATGGTATACATAGCACCACATTGCGCTCGTAGCTTTGAGACGTAGAATATAGTCTCATTACCCCAGTAAATACACTACCTACAGCGCCCTTCAAACCAGAACCGAGTAACGTTTACACACTACAGTTTAGCGGTAGAAATACGCGCTGCAGTGGTACCTACCTAGACGGTTTCCGGCAAGATATTGAGTTTCATTACCCCAGTAATGTCAATAGTTACAACGTCCTTCAATTCGGAACATAGGAATGTTTGCACACAACTGCTTGGGGGCAGAAGTAGGAGCTGCAGTGCTACTTACCCAGCCAGTCTCCGGCAAAAGAGACCTATCACTAGTAAAAATTTTAAATGTGCCTACGAATGTAACTTAAAATATGGATCCATTGGCACTCGTGTCGACATAGGATTTATTAAACAAATCGATTAAATAAACACGCAACTTCCGTTCACCTTCACAGTAGGTTCTCAAACTTTATAAACTACCGTCCTATGCACAAGGAATAAAATTCCAACTGTCCATTTTACTTAATAGTCCATAGTACTAATTATATATATATATACATACAGTGTGGCGCAAAAGTAATCCTCCTATCAGAAAATGCTATAAATTTTGCCTTGATGTAAAAAAATTAAAAGACCAAATAAAAATAATCCACAATAAGAATCAAAGATTTTCATTTTTTTTTTAAATTACAGCCAAAAAACATCGAAAGGTTATTTTTGCGCCACCTTGTATATACATCTGTATTAAACTAAAGACAGAAAGGACTGTACCAAGCTGATAGCCAACCTTCAGTAGTTGGTGAGGCACTTTAAGAAGATTGAATTCGAAAAGAGATACGGAACCCTACATAGAATGTAAAATGCGAATAGAATGTATAATTTATCTTTTTAAAATGTACATATAGATAAAATTTACATTAGAAGCTCAGTGGACGATTACTAAACGTATTGCCACATATCAGCGTGTTACCCAAATCACTTATTACAAATCGACATAGTTTTGTATCTAATTCAAATAAATATAAAACAGTGAAAGTGGTCTTTGAATATTGCATTATTCATCGAAATTGAATAATTAACAAAATAATCATTTAATCGCTTTATCTAGAGATATTTACTGGTTATATGTCTCTGTTACCGAAGACCATCTAGGTAGATAACACGGCTGCTCCTATTCCGGCCGCCAAACTAGTAGTGTGCAAACATCGCCGTGTTCCGGTTTGAAGAGCACTGTAGCTACTGAAATTACTGGAGTAACGGGACTTAACATCATATGTCTCATATGTCAGGCGATAAGCGCAATGTGGTGCTGTGTATACTATTCTAACTAGTACTACGTTGTTATGGGCAGGCCATATCATTCACCATCAAGTGAATGTATCGCTTGTCTCGCCGCTTCGTAGAACAAAAAAAAAGTATAATGGATTAGTGCTTGACTTCGATCCAACCTGATGTTAAGTGATGTGATCCGTGGTGGAAAGACGAACTGTCCTAGTAACAGGCTATACCCTGTTTTCTTCGGTATCTTTGGAACGCTAACGCCGGCAAATTGTTCCACTCCTATGAAAGAGCTAAATCTCTTTGTTCGCCGACTGAAAAATATTTTCGATACTTTATGTAAGTTAAAAATATCACAAACAATACACTGTATTACTTATATGCAATTAAAAATCACGTACTATAAATAAAAGAAGAGATGTTCATAACTTTAATACATATTTTTTGTAATTATGCTATTGGATCTATTATTTATAATGACAAGGTTTGTTACATACGTTTCATTCAAATCCTTATGTCTCTTGATCCTCATTATATTGACCTCCAAGAGGCACATACATATAACCGTTGCAACAATAACATGTCGCATTACATTGCGCAAAATTTATACGTGAAACGGTAGCCGCGTACCAATTATAAAAGAAGATTGGGCAAGTGTATTCTCAAAGACTTCTGGACCGTAGCGCGTTGTGCAAGCCTTCGAGATGTGATAGGTTTCTACATGTTCTTGTTGAGCATACAAATAATATGTATTAAAATTAATCAAAGTTTGAGCACAACCAAAAAGTGACAAAGAACGAAAATTTGTATAAGAAGAAAGATTAGAATTGTATAAGAAATAAGAAGAGTAAAATTTGAAGAAGAATGCATACGCTTCTTTAGAGCCAATGCGCTTTACTACCTAAATTACATCTCCGGTTTCCATCAGATGGGTTCGAAGTCTATGCTATATAACATAAAAAATAATAATATAATATTATGAGTTTTGAATTTCAAAATCTATCAATTTTAGGAAGTTTATTTATTTGTTCTTACTGTACAACCACATTTGAAGGTACAAATAGCGGACATAAGGCCTATGAAGAATTATCTGCTCGTCAAACCTGTAAGACGATACCTCTTAAGTAAATTCTGAAAAGACTATTGAATCTTGGATATAAATGACTAGTAAAATGAAGATATAAAGCAAAGACGTCATAACAAGACGAACAATGCGACAAATATAGTTTTTATACGTTTTTATTTAACAATCATTTAAAAAAGTTAAATAACTTTATTTTGATACCAAGAGCACCCAGAAAATTAATGAAGTATCTGAAACATAATAGTAGCAGATATCGGAACTCAATGGAAAGGTCAGACAGAGCATGTCTTACAATATTGATATCAATCTTAATCCAAAGAAAATCTTTAAACAATTTTAAAAAGACTATCATGATTTATATAGATAATTTATTTAAGTGTACATTCAACATAAGAGCAAGTAAAACATAGAAAAAAGAATAGATTTTTATTTGAAATCAGAAGTGTCGTAATAAAGATTGTCTGCTTCAACCAAACCATACGACACCAGTTGAGATGCGAATGCATTTTCCGAAACTAAGTTTATGCGGGTCGGCTTCATGTTGATAAATATCTATACTGTAAACAGTTACAACAACGTGCCTAATCCGTTTAAGCAAACTGCTAAAAGTAGCAACATTAAAAATTGGATCATGGTTAAATTCCTTAACGCTATTAAACATTAACATAGAGCGGTCTGCATACTTTGAACATGGGGTAATTTTCTACATGGAAATAAATATGCTTGTTAGGGTTTGACTTATGAAAACATTACACTTGTTAGGCTTTTTGATAATTTTTAAATTGGCAATACTTGACCGTCTAACAGATAAAATAGCGTTGAAAATATTCATTAATATCATATTTTTCGCGTTATTAAAAATTCGTTATAACTAATATTGTTTATAATTTGTGATGATGGTTAGGTAACTAACAGTTTGTTATTGCGATCTTTCCATGACCATAGAATTTATGTAAGTTCAATAGACAACTAAGAAATGTACAAAATAACTGACATAATTGCAGTTTGGAGCATAAAAACATAGTGATAAATTTCCAACAAAGAAACTAGGAGACTTTTTAATATATTAATGGTGGTGATGTACCTATCACTGTTTAACTATGATTTCTCCCCACAGCATCCCGTCTGCGTTTCACGTGTAATGCAAAATTATATAAGTAATTTAATACACTTACGTTTTTTAATGTTGCATATTAACAAGCATACAAATGAATATCGAAGCTAGAGCAAGAGACACGTGCTGTAGCTCTCACATTTACTCCATTCAAAACCGATTAAGTGAATCAGCACCGCTTTCATTGAAGTCGTGAACGATTGTTAAGTTACAGTGTCGTTCAATTTTGAGTTTTATTGTCGGTGTGAGTTGGTGCTTAACAGTTTGCAACATTTCGGCAATTGTACGTCCTTCGCGTGTAGAGCAGGCGTCTGTGCAGTACGCGGGAACTAATTTAATAAAGCGTAATCCCGGTCGATCTATTTACTGTACGGCTTCTGCGAGGTTTGTCGAATTTGCAACCGCGTCATTGTTGGAAAACATGGGGAGCCGTGTGCTGTAAACAAAATTTTATCGGCACACGTTTCAGTGCCTTTTGTAACGAGTGTTTTGTTGACGTACTGAATTTTGTTACGTTTTCGCCGAAACGTGTGCCTCAATTTCTGAGAACTTCAGTAAAAACAGAAATTATTACACCATAAAAGTATGTAAAAGTTATTAAAAAATTATATATATATTGAGGCACACAACAATAGTCCAAGAAAGCGTAAAAAATATTCAACAATCTCAAACTTTTGTCATCGCAAAAAGTATGTTAATATATTCATAGTAATTCAACGCAGAAATATTCACAAACATCTCTCAAAATATTCAAAGAAAGTTTACTGATCGTAAATTTTTATGTTAATAATTTTTATTGAATATGTAGAATAGTAATTCGCCATTTTCAGAATTTTATCTCGCGTCGAGTTATTGTTTGTGAAACAAACTCGGCTAAAGATAATACTGATCGACATAAGGTATAGACACATATAATGTTACGAGACACTATAACAGTATTATGTTGTTACGAGATAACAAACTGAGCGTGATGCATTATACTTATATAGGTGTTAGCCTCGCACAAATCTAATATAATCAGGTGTAATAAGTTTAAAGTATGGTTACGTACGTCATTATAAGTAATTGGCTTTATATCTGCCGTATATATAAAACTAACTATCAACACTTACCCAACAATTATTCTGATAACGTATTTTCACTTTACAAATATAAAAACAGAATGCCCACTGTAAATTGATAGCTTATTTTGTCGGTGGTGAGACTCTCTAAAAGATACCGTGTTTCTAGGAGTGGAAGACATGGCTAAGTGGTATGTGTACCCACTAAAATTTTTTCAGTGGTCATCATTCGGTTAGACATGACAACTTACGTATCAAGAGTATAAGCACGATATAGTGAATTGTAAACATCCTAACTAAAGCCTAATTGTTAATTCCAGGTATGTCTTTTTCAATCAGGTGTATGTACTGCACCACTCCCTTTAAATAACAAAACGTTCACAAAGCCATAATGCACCATTTGATGATGATTTCATGATGTTACTTTAACTCGTTTTCTACTTTATTTTCAATACAAGGTGCTTTGTATATCAGCATAGCCTTTTTTACTATAACATCAACTTAGCTTTATATATAATACAGCAAACATATTTCAACTGCATATAAAATTAACAAAAACTGACTCCATACCCATATCAGTGCGAGTGATCTCATCACATCGACAATGTCAAAACGAGTTCCGTAATAAAAGCAAGCGTCCACCTACACTGTGAAGTTTCTAGTACAATTTATAATATATGTTGTATTTACACAGCATTTATAAATATACAGCTAGAATGCCGTATGCATAATAACATCATATCGATAAGAAGAAAAATGGAAATAAATACTACACCATTTGTTATTTCCATGGGCCAATTTTTACCACTTTCATTGTTCAGTGACTAACACATTTTTTTATTTATTTGACTTTACTAACGCTTATATACATTGGATCCTTAAACAAAATACAGAATCAAATGTAACAAGGCAATTACAGTTAAATACATCTTGCATTAATAAAATCTAATACTAGCAATTATTATGTTATAGTAACTACTATAAGAAAAAGACATAACTAGGAACTGTTTAATAAGAAATCAGTAATTATACGGCGAAGCTTGTTGGGTCAACGTCGTGAATGTCCAGGAAATCTTGCCTCTATAACACGGATTTTCCTGGAGCTACATATTTTGATAGTGACAAGTTTGTATAATGGTAAGAATTTTATTAAAATTGACTAGTTAGCTTCTAGCAAAACAAATTAACAATCAGGTATTGACCGTTTATAGTAGAAAAAAAAAATAACGCAGTAAATCGAAAAAGTGCTCAATCAGTCTATATCTTTCATAAACATTACACGGGTTTTCTTTAGCGAGGTTCAATGTACCTCGTTCCAATTATCGTTCAATCAACTAAGTAAACCCAAAATTAAGTAGAAATATTCCATTAAATAGAAGGCCCCCCCAGGAATAAAATTCGAATGAGTATACAAAGGGCAACGTAAATTGCCTCACCGGGGCGACAGCTTAGTTTATTTACGTTAAAACAAATTCAATTAATCAAAGGAAAAATCTCTCACGGGTCAAACGCTACCGAGGTTAATGTACTGTACTAAAAGGTTCTGAAAGTTATTCGCCTGAAAAAATATTCACACCTTGATTATTAGCATCATTAACTCAAAACCCGAAGCCTTTTTTGAGATACATCAATATAAATTTAATATTCTTCTCATTATGCCTATACAGGATCAGATGACTTTGTTGATAGTATATCATCAATAAGAAGAAACCCTGTAATTCAACGTAAACCAAAGAAGATAGATAGTTACAGATAGAAGAAGTTTATGAAATATTCAAAAACGCTAAGTACACTAACATGACTAGAATTTCTATTTCTTCAGATCGGGAGTTTTAAAGGATAAAATAGGAATAAATTGTAAATAATAATGTTGTTAGATTACTTGTCCTTTTACAATTTAAATTCTAGCGTCTAGACTTCGAAAGATATAATCTAAACAATCCACCAAGGGTTAGCTACCTATATTAAAAAGGTAGGTTATAATGTATGAAATTGATATCCACATATACAAATATCCATCTGACAACTCTCCTTGGTGCGAACTCAGTGGCAGCATATCTTCCTCTATCAGAAGGCTACAGCCTATGGATCCGACGGTTTCAATGTGCTGGAGAAACATGTAAGAGTAATTATCATTGTCAGTGGCACTGATTTAATTGTATTATCAGTACAATGGTATGTCATCGTAATAAATGAAACTGCATAGAGGCGAGACGAGTTTTGGCTATTATAACGTGATATCTACTCCTTATAACGACGTTACCGTTTACTAATTTCACTATATATAAACGATTTTCTAGCTTATCTGTAACTGCACCTGATAACCATTTTTTTTTGTTAACGTCTTACAAGAATTTTTTTTTATTTCCGATTTTTATTTCTTGCCAGTTTTTCGCATGTTAGTCAAAACAAAATCTGTTGTCCTGTATTAAAATTAAGTTATCATGAATACTATTCGATAATTATAAACTATGATCAGAGTTCGATAAAATGCTTCTGAATTTTCTAATTTGCACCAGCTCTGCCAGTACCACTATATCCTGCTCCAATAGTGTATTCAAGAATTCTAACAACGCCAGTCGATATCCAATCGCATCCTCTTTACTTTTCATTACTATATTTTGATGAACTATTTGTATATTAATTCAAGTATATAACAAATTTGAAAAAAAAAAAACTTCCTATAACGGTGCACATTTTACGGTTGAAACGAAAAAAAAAATTATTCGACGTCAACGCAGAACGGTTTGTGAGCAGCTGTCGGAAAGATCAAGCTGCCATTCGTCCGGGTGGTGCAGCCCATCTGCCGGATCGATTCCCATCGCCGAGATAATGATACAATCAAACGAGAACACAAAACCAAGCATAGCCATCTGTTATTCGTGTAAATTACGCCAATTTAAATTAAAATTAATTACTGATAATAGGTCGCTGTTACCGGAGATCGTCCAGGTAAGTATCACCTCAGCTCTCATTCCCACCACCAAACACTAGTGCGCAAGTGTTACTAGGTTATAGTTTGAAGGGCGTTAAAGCTTTTGAAATTCCTGGGGTAATGAAACCCAATATCTTGTGTTTCAAGGCGACGAGGACAATGTGGTGCACAGTATATATCAATCTAATTAATTCTCTGTTTATCCTAACTAGTGTAAATGTTTATCACTTACAATCAGGTGAATGTTTCGTTCGTCTAGTCGCTTCAACTAATAAAAAATAAGGATATAAAACATAGCTTCGAAAGTGAAAAATTTAAATGGATATTACATATTTCTCATTTTTTTTCCACCTTCTATAAATAACATATTTGTATTGTACTACACCGAAAATATTTCCTATAGGGTTTCATTATAGTTGATATTTTTTTTCGGATACGCCAAGTTTTTTTAGATTTCTAATACTTTTAGATTAAATTATTGTATATGCATAAAAAACTTTATTCATTACGTTACTTACTGTATTACAAATTATTTATCAATATTAATGCGAAGTCGAATAAATTCTGTATCAATATTACAAACAGATTTTGATTTTAGCTGATCGCATAACAGCATTGTTGTGTTCAGTCTACATATGACAGTGAGATCATTCTGGTTGACGCTTCACCATCTCCAGCCTTATTGTTACGTATGATCAATTGAGGTTAACTGATAGTCCATCGTCGACAAAAAAAACGAGCTTATACACATTGACCTGACTGGCCACGTGTTCATCCTTTGTACAATCGGTGAAGCAACATCAAAGTGAATTCCTAGTAATAAGAATACTATAACGTGAACAATGGCGCACTGCATTATCACAGTCGTGAGCATAACGATGTGACTGGCGTGGAAACAATGCAGTTATAAAACTATAATATTGAAATTTTTCATTGTATGCATTACACGTGCAGCGATAGAGTTATAACACTTTGTTAAAAATTAAATATACAGGCGTTTAATGAGAACTCATCTAGAAGCATACAAAAGTTTACAAATCTTAGTGCTTAAGAAATTAAACACTGTACCCAATCCCACTATATCTTGCCACGTATATAATGCCTTAAAGGTGAGGTTATAATAACTGACATCAGTATTATATTAAACGTCCTCACAGTTTAAATTAATAACATCTTAATATTTATTTACAGAGGACACAAAAAATATCGCTGGAAGCCACTGGATTTCTGTGGTTTGTGGAGCACATTAAAAGACACCTATGTCCAGGAGTGGACGTCCCTCAGTTGAAATAATGACGTTGATGAAATATTTATTTCTAAAGTATAATAATTTAATAGTTTTTGGTATAGATTTAAAGAAACCTTTGATAATATAAGTCTAAATATACGTTTTTATTAAGTGAAGAATATGCAATCCATTAGAATCGAACTCCTTTTTCATATAGACCACAATACATGTTAATTATGGTGTTTTGGTCCGCATAAAAAATTAGATAATTATTTTTACATACCTGCGATTGTTACAAAATTAACATAATAGCTGTGAATTAATTCATCGCCAGAAATTTTAAATATCTGACAACTGTTAAAAAAAATGGTTTAAAATAAAGTAATACCGGATGGGCTAACCGCAAAAGAACAACGGACCGCATTATGACCAACCACTTAATCGTACGGTTAACGCTTTACATTAAAATATGAGAATACAGGTAGGAGTAGTGTTATGCAATATATATATATAACAAAAACCACAATTAATCAAGGAGGTAAACACGCAAACGAAATACACCTACTTATATATTTCATAAGTGGTAATGAAACAATGAGTAAATTGAATTACAACATCGTGTTAAATCATTTGAACATTGTAAACAAAGGTCGGGCATGAGATCGACATTGGCAAAGGTCGAATTCGTACCCTGACCACATGAGTAAGTGAACCGAGCTATTATTTAAACATATCTAATCTCAATGTATATTAAGGTATCATTCTTCAGCGCACTATCGCAGTCTAGCCAATTAGCTAAATAGCGCTTGATTACAGTTCTAACGATGACACGGCGGAAATAAATATTAATTTACTCGTCTTACTATAATTAATCAAAATATAGTAAGAAATATATTATATTTATATAGAAAAAAAGCGTTACGACCGTTTGTCGAATCGTTAACTATAAAGTTTATGTAATAATTATAAAGAACAATCCTAAAAGAAAACTTAAGCAATGATAACTTATAAACTATCCTTGATTACTTACAAATTGAGTCTAATCAAAAAATTTACAATAAACTTAGATTCTTATTATTGACGAGACGAACGAAACGTTCACCTGATAGTAACTGATACCGCTAGTCCATAATAACATGATGCTGGTTAGGATGATATACGAATACACTGCACCACATTGTGCTCGACGCCTTAAGATATAGTGTTAGGTTTCATTACCCCAGTAATTTCACTAGCAATAACCCTTGGAACCGGAACACGGTAATGTTTGCACATTACTGTTTGGTGACAGATATAGAAGCTGCGGTGGTACCTAGACGGTCTCTGGCAACAGAACCTACCACCAAGAGTCATTATTAGAATACATTTTTTTTTCGTGATAAAATTACAAAAGAACAATGGAAATGTATGTATAAATAAATTAAAGTACTCTTTGAATAACTTCCCACATTTTACTTTGAAGCGACGTTTTAACATGTACGAAAATGGCCGTTTCCTCCCATCGGTATAATGGGCAATTAGATTACTTCCTCCGAGCACAATGGTATGTAAAAACCAACTGTCACGACTGAGGGAGTATTAATATGAATGACATGGGGTGTAACGACGTGCTTCGTTAAAGGATAGAGTAATTACATTGAGGGCTACAGGAGAGAATACCAATAATGAAAAAAGGAAATGGCTCATTTAACACAAAGTTTAAGGAGATATATAATCGGTACTAATTTCACACGTTTTTTTTTATTCGTCAAAACCACAAAGTGCACAACGTTCATCCAAGGGGGAGTACAGAGATTTCGTATGGGGTATATACACATACTCTATCCGAAATCTCTGTGCTGATCTTTAGTCAAAAATAAATTTTCTAATTTTAATTCAGTATGGGCGCACCTTATCATTTAGTCGAGACATTATTATTTAGACAAGTTTAGGGGGATAGGGTATGCGGTGGTTGCACGGGTGCGTTTACCCTCCTGCACTGAAGGAAACCACCGAAAAGGTTTTAATGGGTAGAAATCCGTCATAACCCTGACTTCCCACCGGAAGAAGATCTTCAAAAGATTTCGCCTCCGGAACAACACAAACAAGTGTTGCTTTATATGAAACGCACGTCACTGTATATATCCAATGATAAGTTATATGTGAGACTCTAACAATGAAATATAAGATGTAGTCTCGTTACACCAGAAACTTCAATAGTTACATACAACCCAGAGCAGGTATACGAACTGTTTAGCGCTAGATACAGTTGTGCTGCGGTGATACCAATATAGATAATCTCCGTCAAAAGAGACATTCCACCAGTAGACTTACTACAAGTTACTGATAAAATGGTAAAAACGCTATTTTTATAATTATTTTAAAGTCAGTAAACACGCAACCAAAATTAATTAGGATTCATTAAATATGTATCATTCGATTGGGTCTTAAATGCTAATTTAGTTAACAACTTTGGAAAATGATTTTTTTTTATACAATTAAACGAAGAGCCGAGCGGAACGATAACCTGATGGCAAGTACTAAGCCCGCCCATAACAACCTGGCGCTAGTTATGTTGTTATAAACTTCACCCCATTATGCTCATCATCTTAGACCTAAGATGTTGAGTATCGTTAACCCAGTAATTACACAAGCTACAACGCCCTTTAAACCGGAACATGGTAATTTATGCACACTACTGTTTGGCGACAGAAATAGGTGTTGTGGTGATACCTACCTAGAGGGTCTTATTTAAAAAATATATAGAGATTTGTTAACGTAAAGTATAATTCTTATATATGTACTGTTGTATGTCGTATTAAGGTTAAATTATCATAAGCCGTGGATAAAAAAAAGGTATTTACAATTGTACATTTTGAAAAGCTCTTAGTACATTTGCAGTTTCATTTAACGACCGTCCGTTGCGGTTTCTATGTCGCATGAAGCTTATTACTAGTACCACTTCCAAAGTTATTACGCAGCTGAAAGAACTGCCCTTTACCCTGGCACCATAACAATAAAACAACCAAGGGCTTTTTGGTACTTGATGAGGCAAGGAAAACTATCTAGTTTTTGTTTTTTTTTTTTTTTATATCCCGAGGAGACAAACAAGTGAAGGATACGCATGCCTTTAATAAGGTACTAGATAAAATGTTTACTAAGCGTTACAATGGTGCTATCTCCTATAAACATAAACGTCTCAAGTTTCGTTATCTCAGATATAATACATTCCCTACGAACAGATGCCCGCCTTGTCGTGGCGATGGTGCTCAGTAGCCGTGGCTTGGTCACCTTGCGTGAAGCTAAGAGGAACCTACCCGGCCGACCCGAGGCCTAAGAACGCCCGTAAAGAGTCGGCAGTTTTTTCTCTTAACTCCCATGACCTCTGGGTGACGGTTTCGTTGAATCCGTTGCCCAGAGATTCCAGAGAGCTCTTACAGAGGAAGAGAGGGTCTCTCCTCCCGAAATGTAGCTGTGCGGTGCAGCCGTCGTTAGCGTGGTTGCGGAGGTGTGCGAAAGCATTCCCGTGGTCCCGCCGTAAAACGACGACGGTGGAACATCGTTGGGGTTTTAGTCGGTGGAAATCCGACATAACCTGTCTTTTCCTCCGCGACAGCAGGTATGCGACAATTACATTGGAACACAGCAATATTTTCGTGTGAACTTTCTGTTGTATCTACCAAGATTACCTTCAACAAAACACCTTCAAACAAAATTTAAATCTGTTAAGTAAACAGTCAGCTTAAATATTGTAAGTTTTAAACAATAATATTGTGTAAAGGAAACTACGTAGATCATTTTAAATAATTATCTTCAAAAACTATTAACTAAGTTGCAATGTAGTATATTTAATTTGGCATCGTGGTCAATTAATTCAACAGAACTAACTGTTGCTGGGTTCTGATTAAAGTTCATGGGTACTTTGAAAGGTAATATAAATCTTATTCTGTCAAAATAGATTTGGAAAGCGGAAATCGTACGAAGAGCTATTAATCAAACAGTCTATGTAAAGTTTTTGGACGTGATATAGTGAAAGGAAATACGCTTCGCGCTTCTCATAATATTAAATTTATTTACATGTAAGTGTTCTAGCTTTAGCGTTTTACCAAATGATATGTGTTTGAAAGGAAAAATAAACAAACATTATTAAACTAGTAACAATTAAAAAAAAAAATCGAATGTTTTAAAGATAAAGAACTGACGTTTAAAAAGCGATTATTATTTGCATTGCAATCAACATGTATCAAAATTATATATATCTTTATGACCTGATAACATATACGCTATATTTCTCTTTTAATTGCAATTAATAAATTTAAATCGCATTGATAAATAATTATATAACGCTTTATGCAGGTTTTGGTTTTGAATGGTCTCAATGTATGTTATAATGAAAATTTTAACATTACCTATTTATTTGTAATGAGAAATATAGTTAAAGATGAACAGAAACTAAAAAGAGGCTGTAGAAAGAGTAATAACATGTTTTTTTTTTAATGTAGTTCGCTCTTTAATGTATCCGAAGAGATTTATCATTACACGTGCGTTTGTATATATAATAACAAACTGGATGCGTATAGCCGAAGATCGGGCTAAGTGGCTTTCCTTGGAAGAGGCCAGCAGTAGACTACCGCGGTGTAATTATGGTGATGTATCTCTGAAATAACAAAATTAAATAGTGACGGTAAAGCTTCCAGTAAATGTCTAATAGACTACAGCACAGGGCCTATTTTATCACCAGGAAGTAATCAGCAAATATTACTGTACATCAATCTGTGAAGAGTTTTACTCACAATGAGGTGCCGTTTGAACATCTTAGTGTTTTCATTATTCAGAGTACGAATGTAACTAATCATCAGATGAACTAAATGCTCCACTAGTTTATGATATCGAACAAGTCGCCAGCAGCGTTTTATGGTAGTTTATAAAGCAATTATTCATTAAAAATGAAACGTATAATTAAATGTAAATGTTGAGATAAACCATTTTTTTGAAAATAAATTATAGAATAATATAAACATACAAGTAATAAAAAAAAATATATTGTCGTTATGCTCAATGACAAATTCATTTCAGGCAAGCGGCGGTAGTGACCTTGTCCCAAGCGAGGCGCGGTAAACTTGCAAATTGATACATCCTAAATTGAATGGAATCCTTAACGAAACGAGCCCGAAAATATATCCTGGATGAGTCCCGGGATACGAAGCAAACTTTAATTTTATTTTCATTACTAAATTAATTCCTTGTTTTCTTGTAGTTTCAACTAATAAGGAATATTGACTAACACAACATTGACAGGATATGTGATAAGCGGTACAGTTGATCTTAAACATACAATCCATAGACATTAAATGAATTGGCGATTAAGTTATGGATCGACTAGTAATTATATTCAAATTTTTATAAAGTAAATGGTAACATACCTTTTCGGCCCATATAGTAGTATTGATGTGTATTACCTGCAAAGGTGAGAAAAACAATTTCAGTATACTGAATTATACAATATAAAAACTTTAAGTAATAATAAATTTAAGGAGACGTTTTACTCAGTTTGAAAAAATAACGGGATCGTCGAGTTTCTTCTTCAAAATAAAAAATCTAATTCTTGAAGTAGGCTCTATTAAAACTATTTTGACATTAAACCACATTTTATTAGTTACAAAACTAAATGTGTAAAATATGCAAATAATAATATGTATCACTAATATATAAATAGGTAATTTTAATACACATGTCTAATACAAAATATTTGTCCTGTTTCAAGTTACTCTCAATCTTTGTTAACATTGAACACCATGTGCGAAACACCGAAGCATTTTTTGTTATATTTCTTTGTCCATACTATCGCAGCTTGCGTATACCTGCTCACAAATCGCGGTTTGCCCAGCTGCATGTAACACGTGGCGTACCAAACCTTTTTTTTTCTCCAATCCGTCAACGAACCTTTGGCTCTGAACGATAAATAATTGAGGAAGTCCAAAATGTCTGCCAAGGCAGGTGTTTACTTAATGCAGTGAGATATTTTTTTCATGGCCAATTATATATGCATTTCGCATGTTCAAATTTTAAAATGCTGTCTATATAAAATGTTTTACTATTGTAATCGATATAAATAATTGCTTCAGTTCACAACGCGAACTAAATACTAACAAATAGTTTAGAACGAGTCAAAGACAATGAATTTTGATTAAGTCATATTCGATAGCATCATTTATTTTATAACCATTCAATAAATTTGTGACCTTTCTTCAGTGGTATTGAACTTGCATTATCGGGTAATCTTTACCGAGGGTAAAAACCATAGTTAAAGTATATGGAAATCGTCGCGTTTATTTAATTTAGATTTGGTAATTTTCAGTATTATTATTCCGATTAGTCGGTGCACTAACTGGCGCTTATTACACGCTCAAAAACCCACACCGACCTCTGTTCCACGGCCGTTAACTTTAAAAGTTACCTTGTGTAGAGAAACAACGTTCAGTTATAAAGAGGAGCATGACGGCGAGATTATATCATACGTGTTTACTTATGATACAGTCAAATGTCCTTTTACAATAGCAAATACAATCATTCAAAATCATTTCATGAGTTTTTGTAACAAACTTTCTTGTTAATAAAATATTTTGACGAATAATTCGAGATAAAGAAAATCCGCTGTGGCTGAACTCGATTTTTCAATAGTACCCCTTTCATTAACGTAAAATCTTTGTTATTTCACATAATGAACAATGTTATAAATAAATGTTGAATTTCAGCAAAAATCCATTACAGGATGAAGCGGTATCAATAAATAAAGTCACTTGAAGTTTGCTGTTTATTCCAAAAGGAGAATTCGTTCGTTGACCGAGATAATGATCCTTTTGGTCGTTACCAAGATGTCTGGAAATAGACTGAGTATTATTTATAAGTATTCCTGGTACTCCCCTTCGCGGGTGAGAACTGCTGATTGGGGACATCCGTCTATTGTGCGCTCCCTTTCATTCGGCCAGTAGCGAGCCTACACAATACGTAATAGTGGCTTCAGCTTGTTTAGGTCAAGTACCATCGCTCTTAACGTTGGTATATAAGTGTATATAATATAATAATTCAAACAAACCTAGTCGATTTACTACTTCATTGTGTGAATATTTTTAAGAATGATGAAATAAATAGCAATTTATATCTTACATTTAACAGGATTTTACGTTTAAATCTTAATTCTCAATTTTTAAGTTTTATATCCTTTCTCAAAAATAATTTCGTGTAATATTTTGCGAGAGTTGTACGGTTAAACAATTCAACATTTTTGGACAAAAAAGTACCTACCTACATGTTAATCATTATATTTAAATGATATAAGGCACAAGAGAAACAGTTTTGTTGCTTCTAATGTGTAATCTCCCAGAGAGTGCACTTTTTTGGCTTCTGAAGGCATATAACGACTCGGAGGCGTTACGTACACTTGATTATACAATTTATAACGTCTTCGACATCGTCTGCATACTTTAATTGTTCTTCTCATTTGACTCTTATCAGGACAAGAACTACGCTCTTTTTTAATCTAAATTTCACAAAAGCGGCCCTCTATCATATAACCATAGATTTCTATTCAAATTATGGATTATGCTGGAAAATAAATTAAAAATTCAGTAGTTTAAACATGTGCCGTACTTTATAAATAACATACACCACATAGTACACTGTACCATATATTAACAGAGCACAATCATTTATACCACCATTTATTTTTAATATCAAGCCTAATTAATAAGTATAATTGTTATAGTTGACCGACTAAGAAGGTATTTGACCATAGCTGCGTTAAATATACAAAATTTTGCTATTGTGACATTATACCATGGTAACCAAATGTATCGTGACGATACCACCATTCTCTTTTACTTTATTTAAGCATAGCTCTTTGTAAATTTTTCACAGCATAACTATTAATTCTCGGTTAAAAATCATCATGAAAATATTTACAGGCTATACAACATGTGATGACACCTGTGAAACTGTCGGTCTTTCGCCGGAAATGTAATTTATCCTGGGCGATATTTCCATATATTCGTCACTAAGTATCCATTCCACTTGATCAGAAGGCTGTATGGCATCACTTTCGCTTATGTATATGCTATCTTATGTTGTGATTGTTGGATGTTTTATACCTAATACCACATCATTGCTTTTGGATTTTTTGTAACTGGAGACTCTATAATAGCAATCGATTTCTCAAAACCGAATTCATCATTGCTCGAACCTAGTTTCACACTACTGATATCCATTTTTCTCGTAATTCTAACCAAAGGATATATTACAAATTTTTCAGATACGGTTGCCACAATCGTCGAGTATCAACTGACGATCAATACGAATAGACAGCATTCAGGCGCCATCCGACCTGCTGTTTGAATGGCTGTTTCGCCAGAGCGGCGCCTTCCGTCCAGCAAAAGGTTTCTTATTAGTTAATCAGCCATTCCCACAGTGACGCGACAGTCCTCATATAGACGATATATTATAATTATTATCATTTTTTTTATTTTTTAAATATACTAAACCACCTTAATTAATTACTAATGATCAGCGTACATTTAACGCACACAACACAAAATTACAAGCAGAACCACTTTTCCTATTTATTTACAATTATTTGTGCAAGTTATTTACAAATAGGGTACAAACTGTTTATACAATTTATTTAACCTATATTTGTTTTTAATACCAATCCTATTTCTAATTCCAATGACTCCTTTAGAACCCTGCACTTCAAGACCAACTAGAATATACATAGATGCTCGAGATATGATTTTGAGCAAAAGACAGGCTTAAGAATAAATACAGCTAATCTAGCCGAGACAATAAAAAATAAATTAGTTAGAAGTAACTTCATAAATTATTGCATAAAAATATGTAAGATAGTCAACAGTAGAAATAAGGATTAATAAATATTACTTTATAATATGTACACAATAATCATCTGTTTATTTCTGTGAATATTAGATAGCAAAAGTATAATGCTAACAAAATGGAAATAATGTTGGAAAAAATGTAAATAGGCTAAATTATTAGTAAACAAATGTTGCGAAAACGTTGTAAATAATAGGATAAGGTAAATCCCTGAATAATAATATGAGAGAAAATTGGAAATTAAAATCTCCAATTACAAGCATGATTCTACGTAACAAAAGGATCAAATATATACCTGTTTTTTCTTTTTTATATACAATGAAACTGGAATTTTAAATTGGCCTCACATAGGTATTTTTTATGCTTGAGCTAGTTTTTATATTATTTATAAAATTATTCGAGCAGATTCTAGAGAGTTCCTACGTATAAAGCTATACAACTAGTGTAAACAAACGTAAATTTATACTTGTTTCCGTCCTTATTCTACACAATAAGATACCGCTCACTCATGCGCAATTCAATGATCACAAACTCAAAAACCGACCACTTGTGTATTGCATATTAATATGCCCTCGGCGTTGGGAGACGTAATGTAAAAGGAGGAAATGTAAGACGTTTCATGTACGCGTGTGGAATATACTTATAATAATTGATGAATTTCTGCAAATTTTATACAATATATATAAATGGTATATTGTTTATTGGGAAGGATCTTCTCAGGGAGAATGTCTAGTCCTGCCATTATGCTATACTGTGGATTTGTACAGGTGAAATTAGGTTCTTAAACTTATGATTTCATAAAGCGATAGGTATGATATGGTGCTGTGTGAACATTCTAATTAGCGTTTTATTGTCATAGCTAGGTTAAAGCTCAAAGGTTATACATGTGCCATTACACTTTCCATCTGATGCTATCCATCCTGCTTATCTCATTGTAAATTCAAACATATGATTTTTTTGATAAAGTATGTTATTTGTTACAAAACCTTTGAACACATTGTGACAGTTAAGAAGTTAAATGATTGTCTTACCAATATGTTAGGCCGGGTGTACAGTAAACTCAGTTGTGATGAAACGACATACTACAAAACCCAAAAAGCCATGGGTTCGAACTCCTCTAAACTTTGGGGATATAGTACTGTACGTACGAGTACGACGATTCAATCAACTCGAACGAACCAGTGTAGCTAGATACATGTCCGCTGTAATTAATAACTCAGTATATTGGTATTACTAATTATATGAATTATATATAAAGTCAGCGTCTTCAAGGCAATATTTTTTTTTACTGTAATTTATTACAGGTTAATTAGAACCAACCTATGTTAAGTAATAAATCAAAATTCTGCTCGACTATTAGACTAAAAGCCTCCCCCACTGTGACTTGGCATCGGAACAAACAAAACTAAATCAATATATAGCGACCTAATTGCCTTCGGTCTAATGGTATCATCGACATGATTTGTTTTGAGATTGAGGGATTGCGAGGGGGGAGTCGAACAACTTACGTACTGGAGCGGTCATTCTACTAATGTCAAAACAAGACATAGTTATCAGTAAAATATGGACGACGAATTTAAATTCTTAGCAGAATTAAAAACGGAAGGAACAAAAAAACGCCTTTTATGTAGACCTCCACTAAAAATCAGCCTCTGCTGTCAAGTTCAAAATGGTGATCGAAGAGCAAAAGAATTTAAAGTAAAATGTATATACTTAAACAATTTACAAATGTTCGTTCGTGGTAGTACTCACACGTTGCGCATGTGATTGTGCATTTTGTTCTAAACCTTGAAGTAAACAATAAAGCGAATGAATTCAACCCAATTCTACACAATCAAGAACATTTCACTAGGGAGTCATGAGTAACCGATGATGGAATTAAATAATAGCAGATGACTCAAAACTTCTAACGTATTACTAACACCGAGGATGCAAATATCATTATGACAATCCTCTGAAACGAAAGTGACACGGCACCAAAAGAATGCGACTGAAGTTAATAAAAAATACTGAAACATTTTTTATAAATAAACATGAAGAAGATTACTGGTGGTAGTTCTTCGTTACCGGTGACTGTCTAGATAGGTGACTACCACCGCAGCTTCTATTTCTGCCGCCAAACAGTAGTGTAGTGTGCAAACATTACTGTGTTCCGGACTGAAGATCGTTGTGGCTAGTGAAATTACTGAGGTAACGCGACTTAAAATCCTATGTCTCAAGGCGACGAGCACAATATGGTGTTGTGTGTAACCTCCAATCTAACGCCACGTTGTTATGGGAGGGCGTGTTAACATTCCGCTCGTCTCGTCGCTTCATTGAATAAAAAAAAAAGTCATCAGTCCTCTAAGTTAACTAATATTATATATCAAAAGTATATTATTTGTGTAAATAAAAAACCTTGATAACCGGTTATAAAAATTTGTTCCGCAAAAGCAATAGCACGTTATAAAAGAAAAATTTCAGCGTCTTTAATATAAAATACAACTTGTTAGAAGTCAGCTTGGAGAAAGAGAAAATTCCGGTTCTCATGGCATCATTATACGAGTACATGAAGGAAATGAGAAACAAAAGAACTTATTTTCTCCGAGATCATTTTAGAAAAGCATTTTGTTATTTTTCTTTTTTATAAGGGAAACTTGAAACAGATTGTTGCGAATAATAAAAAAAGAATAGGCAATAACTCCTTGCCTCAGAATATTGTACACAGTAATTCGTCAACTAAACGAATGATCGGATATTACCTTAGGAGACATTTACTAATAATAGTAGGGTAACTTTATATTACTAATAATAATAATAGTGAAATATTCGCCTACTTAAATATTTTGTCAATTATGTTTATACTTGTTCATTTCTTCTTAGTCTTATTCATTTTGGTTTCCGGTTCTTAAAACAGTTACACAGCAATATATTTACACAGAAGTGAACCCGTCCAAGAGAAGCAGGTTTTCAATAGGTGGTCTTTAATTTATTAAATGTATAACCTTGAATATCTTTCAATACATTATTGCGAATTAAATGATTTCTTTTCTCGATGTTGGACCAAAAACTTAGAACATTTCAAATAATGTAAAAATAGTATATAAAAATAAATGAATTGCATCTATAAAGTTCTGTTAAAAGTTACTATTCTACAATTTTTCTTGAGAAAAAGGATTCAGATGAAGATGGCAACAAAAAGTTTGTTCTTAGAGATTCCTGTGACAGATTTTTTAAAACCCTATTCTTACTAAATTACTAATATATTATACAAAAATATTATATATCGTTACCCGGACGTCCTTATCAAAGTACTAAAACTGTCAACAAGACCAACAACATGATTACCGATTATACTTCACTAATTGATAAGATAAGCTACCTAAGAGCTTTATACAACAAGTACATTTGAATTAAACTTGATCTATATTTGGTCCAAATGTCATTAACACTAAAATCTATTCATTGTTTACAATACACGTTTCTATTTAATAACTATTTACAACAAATTGAACTATATTGTAAACTATTACTATTTCAATTGTTCAATTTAGTAGTAATTTAGTTTCTTTGCCCTGTGGTCTCGAGCAGTTAAAAATAAGACTAAGGTAAGCCCTAACTGTCACAGATAGAGACTAAAAGAGTTTTCGGGTCCGTGGGCTTTGAAGGTGGGGCCCTCATTGTCAACTAAGTGGTTGTCGTACTAAAGCGAGGGTGCCGAGGAGGACTACAGTCCTTCACTGGGACATGCTTAAGGTATGTCGAGAGTTACGGGTGCGTTCTGTAAGAAGTCGCAACGCACTGAGGATGTCCAACGAAGGGGTTTTAGTGGGTATAAATCCCATAAAATTATCTTGTTATCCCCTCGGAGCAACGCATTTTTAGATTTGTACGACTTAAAAAAAAATGCTGATCTTTCTAGCGACCGTTCAGGTAGACACCACCGCAGCTCGCTTCAACCGCTAAACAGTAGTAATGAAATATTACCATGTTCCGTGCTGAAGGGCGTTGTAGCTAGTATAATTATTGGGATAAAGAGACATAACATCTTAAGCCTATAGGCGATGGGATGTGATGCAGTGTTCATCATTCTAACTGGCATCACGCCATTATGGGTAAAAATATTACTTACCAACGGGTAGAAGTTCTGCTAGTTCCGCCGGTTTGTAGAATAAATATATAACTTATAAGGTATTAGTAATAAACATCTTGCTACAGCGACGATAACTCAGCAAGTAACTGCCGGAGAACGTCACGCGGTACGGCACAATGACGCCAAGGTTCGACCCACTGTATCTGGTGTGAGAAATATCGAATCCCTTAAGTCAGACATGAGGCAATGAGAAAGTACGCTTACAATCTCCGGATCTTAATATGTGGAGATATCACAGCTCTACATTTTTTCTCGGTACAGTAGAGTAAAATATTATAGTTAATTTAAAGTGCTATAGCTAGTGTTTATACCGAATGCATTAGTTAAAATAT
This sequence comes from Ornithoptera priamus, assembly GCA_029034505.1. NCBI lineage: Eukaryota > Metazoa > Arthropoda > Insecta > Lepidoptera > Papilionidae > Ornithoptera > Ornithoptera priamus. The sequence goes on along the minus strand of JARDWD010000508.1, from coordinate 2,551,556 downwards.
GTAGTAAACTGACAAGCTTAACTTGGAACTGAATAGTTTAAGTTGCACTCCAAAGTTATGTGTTGCGTATCATGTATCACCGTGTAATAGATCTACATCTCGTTTGTGTTATATGGAATAATTGTAGACTGCAGATATTAACTTACTTCACACGATGAAGATAGATTCCATTTCCATTCTCGAGATGATACACAAGTAACTTAATTGCTTATAGTATTCGTTAATGACATTGAGTATATATTGCTAAATGCTTTCACAGTACTTTAATGAGTTAGCAACTTTCTCCTGTCGTCTTGCAAATCCACTCACACGCAGAGTAAAATGTTGTGAACTTCACAAATATGTACATATGCAGTAATTTAGTTTGCTTTTGATATGAAAGTACTGGGTAACTTGCTGCTCCTTATAAACTTTTAGTATTAGATAAATGTTTTCCACACGTATAGTTCATATGTCCATATGTATTCCCAATGGCGGGCTAACATTACTATGTAAAGAGTAAAAAATTTAAGACTTCTATAATAGTATATTTTACTACATTACGATACCGGAACTGAGTAACTGAAAGAAATTGTCATATACCATTTTTTATTTAGCTTTTTAAATTATAACCAGTAAAAAACCTTACTGTTTAATAAAGTGTTCCTGTATCTGTTACTATATGCATATACTTCTATTTACCAGAGATTAATCTTCCATCAAAGATATATGCATGATTTTACATGGTTCGTAGATGTCAAGAAATTTTATGTTTTTTTATTATTAAAATGAAATTTTAATAATTTATACACTACAACGGCTTAAAATTTAAACTACGTTTAAATTTTTATGTTCCATTGCCGCCTAAATTTTACGGCAGGCTACAAGGGAGACTCTAGTATGCTCCAAAGGGAAACAATAAAGCAGCTCACCCGCCTTTATAATGCCTTGCGGGCGAGAACGACCCAGATGTAATCCGTGGGAAGTTGCAAACGTTTGTGTGTCACACGACGTCTCATTTGGCTCATAATGGAATCCGTTGTGTCCGATGATATCATTAGTTTGAACTGCTTATATCTCAGCGTCGTTACTAGATAACTTGAGATGCCACTTGAGCATCATTACATCCTCAGTAGCTAAAGAGAAAAAAATTATGTAAAGGAGCAGAGAGCTGTGCTTCTTGTTGTAACTAAAGTATTTTTGTTTAAACTATGAAGCGATGGGACGAGCTAGACGTTCACCTGATGGGTGGTGTGATCCGCCCTACTAGTGTGTTTTGAGACATAAGATGTTAAGTGTTGTTATGTCAGTAATTTAACTAGCTACCTTTCAAACCGGAACACAGTAATGTGCAAACTTTACTGTTTTGTGACAGAAATAGGAGCTGCGGTGGTACCTACATACACGGTGTCGAGTGACGGAAACTTACAATCGATGTAGATATAATTGCCACACGTACAAATCATTTTACTTTATCACGATCTTCAACAATTTTATGCAATAGTTCTGGTATAGCAAAGATGCTTTCAAGACAATCACAACAGGATAATCTGTGCCTCATAATATTTAACTTTTTTTAAATAACGTTACTTTTACAATATCGTAAAAAATTATATACAAGATAAATCTAGTAGTAGTAGTAGAGATAACCTCGTTAGATTTCGGTTTTTGATGTTACAGTAGTTATACATACACACGTAAACCGGTTTGGTTAGCGAAATTTAATTCAGTCTGAATATATGTAGAGATAACATATTCTTCGTAAATTTATTAAGCAATTACTTGGAAGACAGTATATAACAATCCTCATAATTAAGCAGGAATTACGTACGCGATGAACCACAATGTTGTATCAACAAATGCGTCATTTGAGGACGTTTTTGTGTCATTCCAATAATACGATAGGCGACTCAACGAAAATAGTGTCGTCTAACAATGAATTAATTTTTGTTATAAACTCAATACAAATGGATACATAGAATATCGCACTTTGAACGTTTTATACAATAGCCTTTTATTGTTATGAATAGTTTCGTTAATTTTTTTTTGGCGAACCAATTAACAGCTCTCAAGTTACGTAGTAACCGATGGTTATAGGTATGAAATGATATTTCTCAATTAGAGCCCATTGCTCATTATTATACCCATAGATAGATTGATACTTGCCCGACTACACACATATCAATATTCTTATATTTCTCTCTTGAATTAAAGGTTACCAGTCATATAATATACCAGTCTTAAATACTAAAGAAATATCACAAGACCGCCTATACTATGTGATTCTGTTATTTTTTCTATTTGTGATGATTTATCTTTAATACCATCAATCGTATTATTTCAAGGTCTGTAGAATTCTGTATTCGATCTATCTCCAACATTGTAATTTAAATGGGAGTTTAAAGGCGGAAATTGCAAAACGGATCAACGAACTCGCGTTATCCCATATCCGGAACATTATCCGAACACACCCGGACCCCAATATTATTCTCTTTGTTAAAATACCTACAGAAGTTCTATTCAAACTATTTACCTTATAAACTGTTCTCATCCATAATTATTAAATTACTTATATAAAATGATAATATCTTTCCGTGAGTATTAATATTAATTTAAATATTTTAATGTTAAGAATCGTAAGTTAATAAGTAAAACTTAAATACTAGGTATAGATTACCAGTAAAAAAGATAAACCTATTATTTATTTTTGCCCTTTTTTAATCCATAACGTAATTATCATCTCCGTTCATCCTTCGCTTTCTTATATAATTGATACTGAAAGAGAAGATAATAAAATATAAAGATAATAGATTAATAATAAAATTGAAAACACAGTTCCTTGTATACCAAAAATTGTAACCTCTATATATATATATATATATATATAGAGGTTTTCTTAAAATTACAAAATACGTATGTATATATTAAAAATGAGTTTCTTTGTCCACCAATCACGTGATAACTAATGAACGTATCGACATGGGTAAAGGCTGTTTATTTTTTGAATTTCATAGATCCTTCATCATTTTATTTGCAATTAACTTTTATAAACATTTTCAATTTATATTATTTATGCGATCTCTATAGTTACGGTTGCTATAGTATGTCATTTGTGTATGCATTTGCGGGTGCTTTCAAGGAACATTTCAGACAAATTTAAAGTCTAAAATTCTATTCTAATTCTACATTACGACTAACAAAGCGGGCGGGGAACGACTATTATATTTTTCTTTAATAAAGTTTTAATGTTTTTATTTTGTAGAAATGTTTGTAATAAAAACATTATATGATAATTGCTATGACACAGAAACGGTCTCGGCTGGAGCAGCAGCCGGCCACGTGATCAGCTCAGTCCGCGCGCACTCAGTGTACAGACGCGACGGATTTATCAAATGACGCTCGGAAATGGTTAGGTACGATGTTGTGGTAACCGAACTAATAATATCTTACGTATACTATCGAAATAGTCTGCCGTCTTGAAACGCTTCACGTACTTCAATGATCATTGACGTTTCTATGGCGGGTTATTTTGCCCGCTTCTATATCATCAGGTTATTCTTAGGCTGCCCTGTACCGTAGAATAATAGAATTAAGTTTGTCGTAAAAGACGGTGAAAAGGGTTATTGGGTTTATTGGCTTTGAAGGAGATTTCCACAAACGACGAGGTCGCGTTTTTATCATAACAAAGCGAGGAGGTTTGATAGGGTCATGACCTCCTTAAGCGTAGTTCAGCGAAGTACTGCTACGTTCCGTAGGAGAACCGGGACTCAATGTAAGGCGGTCAGGATGATCACCGATGAGATTTTAGTGGGTATAAATTCCACATAAGTCTGATTTGAAAAGATCACTGCAACACTAAAAAAGGCTGTTCATGGAATCATTTAAGAAACTAATATAGCCTTATTAAACACATGCTTATATTGGATAATGTGTGACGTTTCATTTAATCGGTAAACCAAAAAAAAAGTTATAAATCAACGATTAAGGGTACGGAGTTAAAATTATGAGGATTTCTTTGAAATTATTTTGTCTTTCGATTATTTTTATAAATAGTATAAATAAACACTTAAGTTTTAGTTAGCGTTGATTAGCGTATCGGTAATAGGTCTCAACATTATGTAATATGATTCACTAACAAAAACATGAACAGTTTATACAAATGGTGATGTCAATAGTCTTAAAATAACTGCCTAGAAATTTATTACACTTATTATTACCGAGTTTACTTACAACTTACAAACAACTTGTAAACACGTGTATTCACTAGGATATAACGAATATTAATCGACAATGTACGTGACTTAGGCATACAACATTGTACCTAATTATATATTACTTGAGCTTTTGCTTTGTATACAATACAATGAAATGTGTTAATAATTTTTTTTTTAATTTGTAAATAACCTAATCTATGAAATTCTCTATAATTTAAAAATATGCGAGTGGATCAATAGTTTCGTGTAACAAACGCTGTTACTTATAATAAAAAAAAATAGCTATTGATTAGTGCTGCATGAAGTCATGACCAAGTTTTTATATCTATTTCCATACACAATATATGTATATATGTAAATACGCAATAAAAATTTATTTAACGCTGTAAAGTTCTTAGAAGGGCATTCATTCTAGTACATTCATTTAAATTTAAGAACCTTGATAAACATGTCAGATAAGGTTTCATTCGATTAAAATTCTTCCACAATTCGAGAAATATCAAAGAAATTATTTTACACGAACCTAATTAAGTTGTAGACTATGTGCCGGTGAACGTAATCGAGTCAAGGATTTAGATAAAACGAAAAAAAAAACCTTATGATAATTATTCGTAAATGCAGCTCGATAACGAACTAAACCAATGTTAAACGTAACCTTATCGCAATATGAAAAAGAATGATTTTCAAATATTCCACAACAATCCATTGAATGAAATCTGAATGGATTACTAAAGTTTTAACAGCTAAGTAGCGAGCGGTATAAACCAATTGCGTGTCGCTGGTTACATACCACAGTCGATTGGTTGTCAGGCTGAGGTTCAATAGAATTAACCATTTAATTGTTCACTCAGTGATTTAACTGAGACTAGCTTTAACAGAAATTTATTTCACTTCACACTGGTTGTTAGGAGACCGCTTCCGAAAACGAAGACAGGCGATAGTACTAATGACACCTTTGATGATGGGACGGAAAAAAATCGGTCCTAATTAAAAAAAAAATCATATTTTTAAAACGTTTTATTAGCATTATTTACGCTCCATCATGTTAGTATAGTTAAATGAAACGATAGTTTCATAAAAAATACATTACTGAAAAAAAAACCAGCAATGAAACACAAAATCAAAAACAGCCGATACTCGGATCTACGAATGCACGGACGCGGCGGGATCTCGAGATGTATTAGGTTTCAATTTGAACCTTATTTCATAGGACAATGGAGCATATAGAATGGCGCGACCGTGCGTTCGTTGATCCGAGCATCAGCTGTTTTTGATTTTGTGTTTCATTGCTGGTTTTTTTTAGTAAAATAATGTATTTTTTATGTCACTATAGTTTCATTTAGCTGTACTAACATGATGGAGCGTAAATAATGTTAATAAAATGTTTGAAAAATATGTTTTTTTTTTCGTCCCATCATCAAAGGTGTCATTAATAGTACTATTGTCTGTCTTCGTTTTCGGAAGCGGTCTCCTAACATCCAGTATACAAAGGCATAAAAAAGTGACCTTGGCCGTATTATATCACAGTAAGAGACTGTATCTATAACCGACACCCAAACGTTAGGAATTCCAGTTCCATATCAGTCACTTTTTTTTTATTGTAAAGTTTGCGCCGCTAGTTTTATTGACAACTTTTGCCACTTCATCGGACTCAGAGCTCGCGGATCTGGTATCCGAGTTAAAATATATCAGTCACGGATTGTTGATAATAATATATAAAGACGCGAGGATAACTCTGACGGAAGAGCAATCACCTTGGTCGGTCCGCTGCGCACTAGAACATTAGAAGGCCGCTAACAATCTATTTTAAAAGTCAATTGTCTTCGATAGATCGATTGCAAATCACCGTCACCGAATCATTGAGCGTTTACATTACGTCAAACTTTAATGGGAAATGTAACCTCTTTAACGATATAGGAATATTCTTCAATAATATATCATTGAACGATGAACCCGTATCGCCTACTTGATTCTTACATTCTCGAATCTCAATAAACCAGCAGTCCACCAAAGAGGTAGATTGTAGTTATAGCACTACTAGACGTTTTTATAATGAAAAAGTTCTCATAAAATTGCGGCGGTTTGAAAAATACGTTTTGTTTTATCCGTTTTTTTTTTTGCTGTAAGGATCTTTTTAAAAATATATATTTTTTTCTTTTTTCAGAAAATTCTCTCCAAGGACTATTCACTGTTTTCCATTTCCCGTCACTGGCACGACATATCCTGCATAGCAAGACACAATTTTTTATCTATCCCCACTTTGCCAGCCTGCAGTTTTTTGAGAAAAAGATTTTTTTTTTATATTATTAAGTTTTATATTCTTTAAATATCAGTATATAACTTGAATAATAAGAATATAAGAATATTTGTTTTTTTTACAGAGGAAAAAACACTTAATATTTGCGCTTATAAACCAGAATACCTCCTTAAGAAGCCATTATAAGTAGCACTTAAGAGATTACGTTCAAATAACCAGTTTAAAAAAACGTGGTATAAATACTAAGTATTAATTGGAACTGCCATCTCCTCTATTTCGATATTCTAAGAATTTTCTAATCAAGTCGACCCAGTCGGAACACAACTAGTTTTAATAAGTAGCAGCATCAGTCAGGTTATCAATCTAAAATCATCTACACTACTTTCATACATGAAGTTTTGTATATACTAATTAGGGGGCGTGACCTGTGTAGTATAGACGGTAGGTTGAGATACGTACGCAAGGTTGCGACAGTAAATTGTTATCTCTACGTGATAATATGCTCCAATTAAGACTAAATTCTTGACATTGTTTTATTCACAAAATATCCTGTTGTCAGTACTTAGCGTAGGTATTGCTTGGAAATAATAAAAAGTTAAATTTTTTTATTGAGTATTATTTACTAAAAACATAACAACGGGATTGTGCGTTGAATATGGTATTTTTTTTACACTACAAACATTTGGCTGATGTTAAGCTTGTCCAAACAACGTGGTGCTGATTGTGATGATACACATCAATACATTGAGATATTAAGTCTCGTTACCCCAGTAATATCATTTGCTACAGACCACAACACCGTTCAAACCAGAACACGTTTGTACACTAATGTTATGGTATGTACCACATCAAGTCTTAATTCCGCCGCAAAACAGTAGTGTGCAAACATTACTGTGTTTCCGTTTGAAAGGAATTGGGAAAAATGGTCTTAGATTTCTGTTGATAAAATTTTCTGTCGATAGTGTTAGTTAATAGTTACAGTGTCTAACAACTAAATCCCTGAGAGATTCCTGTTACCGGATCTTGTTTAGTTGCGTCAAACATTACTGTGTTCCTAGTTGAGGGGTATTGTAGCTAGTGAAACTGCTGAGTTAAGGGTACTTAAAATCTTATCTCCCAAGGCGACGAGCGCAATATGGCACAGCGTATGTCATCCTAACCAGCGCCAACTTGTTATAGGTAGGGGTATTATTTACTATGAGCTGAACGTCCCGTTCGTATAGTTGCTTCGTTGAATATATATAAAAAAAGCAGTTTCCGAGGTATCTACTTAGTCGGTCTCCCACAACAATAACCTAGCATCGATTTACAGATTAGTTGAATTCATATCTAAAAATTCAATTATCTTACACTATTTTTAATAGATATTTATGATATTTTTAACTGTGTATTGCGGTAATATTATTTCATATTCGAAAAAAAAATCCTTTCCTAAGGTCACAGCATTAATACTGGGTCGAAAACAATGGTCACTCATACAGAACCGGTTACTTTAATTACAGCTTTTAAATAAGATTCGTCGACAAGTAATTAAAATGAATAATGCGGCAAGGCATCAAGGAAACCATTAGTGATGGTGGCTTGCTTCTAATACAGATAAAAAGCCAAAGTTTTTACACAAATGCAAATTAAATATAATACCTCCTATAGAACTGTTAAGCCGTTTTCTTCATTACAAACATTTTGTTTTAAATGGAACTTCTGTTGTGGGAAAACCCACCTGGGTTTTTATTATTTACACGAATTTATAAAAACAAACCGTTTAGTGGTGAAAACATGAAGCATATCGCTATATATATTTACAAACTGTCTAGAATGCATTGAAACTATATTTCTATTAATTTAATATATCAAGAAAAGCAATAGCATTAAATATAAACTTGTGTTAGGAAATTTATTACAATAGTAAAAATAATTACAGATATCCCTACATTAAATATAACAGCAAAATTTTATTAGTGCTCATGCTACAGATATTAAAAAAAGAGATTATATACACATAAATTTTTATAGTATAAATTAACGATATTATATATAAGATATTCATTTTACGCAGCAGATTCAACACGTTTTCTTCTGGCTACTTTCATACTTTCCCAAGGTAATTATTTATAAGAAAGGCTAATATTAATTTTGTCTCACACACTACTATACCTATCAGTTAGTGCTTTGGCTTGTGTTATGTTTAGGGTTTACAATCTAGAACCAGAATTGATATTACATCGCATATCCACTATATTCATAAACCTCAATTCTGCCCTAAGCTGGTTCGTTTAACAAAGGTTGAAAAATGAAAAATGAAACCACTTTCTAAATGTGTAATATCGAGTCCTAATTATTTAAATGAATTTTGTTTATACAATAAAAAAAATTATTAACAGAAGACAAGGTTAACTGGCGGTTGGTGTCTATCGCCGGAGATCTCCTAGGTTGGTACCACCGCAGCTACTATTTCTGCCAACAAATAGTAGTGTGCAAACATTAGTGTGTTCCGGTTTACTCCTGTAACAGCACTCTTGTTGCAGCCAGTGAAATTACTAGGGGAACAAAACTAAACATCTTACGTCTAAAGGCTACGAACCACATTGTTATGATCTTTCAGATGAATCACAAACAGGTAAATCACTCTTTCATTTCGTCGCTTCATCGTATAGAAAAAGGTAAATTTTCCCTTGATATATAAACGGGGTTGCATGTAGATTTAAAATGTTAGCTCAGTTCCCCTTCAATGAACTGTCTGGCAGCCCCGGAGCACTAAAAGTTAGCAAGTAAATATTGATCACGAACTTACTGCCCGCCGTAATGACTCAGCAGGGCGGTACTATCGGTGCGTCGGTTAACAGCTGGCTTAATAGAGCTTCCTGTGTATGTGTGAATGTTAACTTGATTAAGCTATTAAAGCAACCATAAGGAAATGTTCAAATGCCAATAGAATGACCAATACGAGAGCGGATATTAGTTATATCAACAACGTTTTGAATCGCAAAGGATTGTCTTTCTTAAAGACTGCCTTACATTTGAAATAGTGTGAAACGGTGAGCATTGAAAGCTTAAGAAAATAATATCTAGTCTACAGTTTAATGCCTTACCACAATTTTAGCTTTAATTAAAAATCAATATTATACTGGTGGTAGGTTTAAGTTGCCAGAGACCGTTTAGGTATCACCGCAGCATTTATATCTGACGCGAAACATTAATCTACAAACATTAGTGTTTAAGTTTGAAAGGCCATGTGAAATTACTCGGGTAACGAGACTGAAGATCTTGTCTCTAGGCGATGAGCACAAGACGGTGCAGTGTATTTCATCTCAGCTAACACCACGACATGGCAATTGACCATCATGAATGATTAGCCCCTTTTTGTCAAATAAGAATATAAATTGTTCATATTTCAAAGATTTTTATCATGACAAAACAAAAGTAATAACGACAACATTAGATAGCTTAAAAATACTATTCTTATTATATTGTTATACTTATTATGTAAAGCGCTAATTAACATTATGTACTACTACAGAGCCTTTACTTCAAACATGAAAGTTATAGAAACCGCGCTAGAATGTACGATCAGCAAAAACGTCAGACGGTAGGTAGCGGTGGAGCGTCAGGAAACTGTCGACTTTTTCCATCGGCGACCACTTTTACTTTCGCTAACGTCCATTCACCTGAGCCGAGGCCTGGCCCAGATAACACCGGCTCGTGTTTACTTGAACCCTCGACACTCCGTCATGGCCCAGATCGCGCGCCGGAATGCGAGGCGAATTAATGCAAAATTGCACGAGTGCTTTCAAAGGTGTGCAGCATTTCCACAATTTTACTCCATATATTTTTCCAGAACGAACAATTGCTATGGAAAACTACGCCTAAAAAACTCTTTTTTTAAAATAAAAACAAAGATTGAATAAGCTCAGTACAAAAAGTCTCAGTTCAAAAGTTAAACGGGCATAAATTAACCAAGGGAGTGCAAACATTACAATTTTTTTCCACAAAGCAATGAGATGCTTGAGATGTTTATATAATAGTAAGTAATGTCCATACCAATATAATTCTAGTTAAGATATACACTATATCACAACTGCACATCACTTTTGTTGTCATTTAAGTTATTGCAGTGCAACACAGATCCAAAGATGCTTGTATGTTTGCTCTACTGTTTGGTAGCCAAGTAGCCTCCAGTTTATTTTTCTTTTCAATGAAGCTACTAGACAATCAAGATGTTCACTCGATGGTAATTGACACACCTTCCTATAATAACATGGTACTGGTTAGGATGTTATACACTAGTACAGTGAATTGTGATTGTCATTTTGATACATAAGGTAATTAAGTCTCATCATTGCAATAATTTCACAACCAACATCTTTTAAACAGGAACACAGTAATGGTGTAACACTTCTGTTCCACCTTCGGTGGAACCTATTACAATGGTCTCTGAAAACGGAGACCTACCACCCATGACTAATATTTTAATGCCAATACTTAATGGCATTTACAAATACTGATAATAATAGGATTAAATTGGGTAAGTTATATTTTTGTAAAAATCACAACTGTTCAAATTCGAAATTATTGATGTAAAAATATATATTTATTATTTTTATATTTTTAAAATAAAAAATTAAATGGTTTTAAATATAATAAGTACAATAACAAGATACAGTAGAGTGGAGTTATAGGCAATAAATTTCTGCTATGAAACATGTCCTTTAATAATCTACATTACTTAATATCCTATCGAAGTTTATGGCAGTCATAAAAATTCTTCAGGCTCAAGCAATCTTTATTATGATGGACAAATATTGTAACAGTAATGGACCGAAGTAATTTGACTTAAGAGTTCAATTGAAGACATTTTTATTGAAATGTTTTGATAATTTCAGAGATCACACTAACTAGCAAACTAGCAAATTTTAATACACATATTACAGTTAATAAAGTCAAGTTGTAATTAAATGAACAAACACAGGTGGACTGATGATATGGTTTCGCTACAAGCCACTGGGTGCAAGCCTCACAAGACTTATCAATATGTAAATCTTTAGAGATGTCTATATCCAGCAGTGAACATTTATCGGATGATGATGATGATAAACAAACATATATATATCCTGAGAAAACATCTACAATTTGTGTTCTGAATATTTACACAACCATTTCTAAGTAAATGAGGCCTTGTGTTTATTAAATCAAATATACAAGATCCATGATGTTTAGCATAATTTTTTGTTAATGTATTTAAATTTTCTTTTTATTTAAAAAAGTCTTTAAGATGATTTTATCTTGAAGAAAAGTATTAATAATGCTGTCAATGTTACTAAACTCTCTAACTAAGCTTTCCAAATGTGTTGATACATCTGTAAAATATTGTAACTGTATATATCAGTAATTCACAGTTAATAACAACTTATATAATTAATATATATGGAACAAAAAATTTAATAATTATTTATGCAAATATTTTCTTCAACAATTATAAAAATAATATACAGCTATAAGTTTCATTTGACTAATGGCAATAGTGTTTAAATATTATCTGATTGACAATTGTTTTATGAGTAAAGAATATTATCTATTTGAAATTTGTTAAATCAATATCATTTGTGTAGTAACAAATTGTTAACAACAAATACATTAGCTGATAGCAAATTTCATAGTAAATAAATTACATAACACACAAATACGCTCACTGCTTTTAATGTTTGTATAAATAATTCAAAACAATACTTTAACTTAATTATTTAAATGCACATTAGTAAAGTTTATTTTGGTACCCAACTAATTAATTTTCAATATACATGTAGATCAATATAAATCTGATTAACGCTTTTAATAACAAAAGATATGCATGAGGAAAAATTTATATTTAAGAAAAAATGTGTGTTCTTAGTGTTTATTTATGACTTTCGACAGTTTGCATGTTAAATTTTAGGATCTCACAATATAACTAGAATATACAGTATTAGATCTTATGTAGCATAACAAAGGTGAGGAATTTATTTATTGTTATATAAAGATAATATTTTAACAAAATTATTAAATACCTGAAATCCAAACTAAGGTTTCGTTGGTGCGTTGCGATCTTTGGGCTTCGAAGATCGCTCCGGCTTCCGTGCACAGGGACATCTTCCAACATGCTCACGCACTGATTAAACACCACAACAGTACACCCATAACATGATTTGCGTTGTGAATCAACGAAATGACAACATGGCGCCGATTCGGTGCATCAATATACGTTATCCTGGTTCTACCGACATTAAATACGCTATCGCTACTAATTCGCTTAGTGTTTGCTCACAATTTGTCTACTCACAGCCGTTTATGCCTTACAATTTGGCAACCTTATCAAAAAAAGAAATTTCTACTAAGTCCTACTTTAACGAATTTTGTGAAATTGATATAATTAAATAAAAACTGCAAAACGAAATACACCGAAATTGTTAAATTATACAATTATAATTCAATGCGTAACAAAAGAAGTAAATTCCAAATTAAATGAATCGATGACTCTGTCCGAGTCGACATCGTAATATTTTTTATTTTGTTGTCTGTCAGTGGACTCTAACCTGAAGTCACGTACTAATCTGGCAGATACACATTTCAACTAAGAACACAGAGTGCTAAAGATTTGAGAAACATAACGACGCCGTGTCCTATATTCATACGAAAGTAAACCAAGTTGGTAAGATAGAGTAGCACTGTGTTTAACTGTGTAAAATTTAGTACACTTTGAAGATAATTTAAGTGTTACCAGTTTAGGTCAATAAATATTATCTGTTCAAAAGTTTTAAACCTTAATTAAGAAGCATTATTCATGTATTAGTTAGAATATTAAGATTTCGCTGTTACAGTGGCAGAATTTCATAGCTCAATATTAAAATTAAAGTAAACATTAAGATGTTTTGAAAAAGATTATTATAAATTTACTTCTTTGGCTTTACATTCTTACCTTTTTTAATAATAAATACGAAATAGCTTATTTGTATTATCATCATATTTTGAAGTATAACAATATATTGTTATTAATTACTACCATATATTTTTAAAAATTACTATGTAAATAGTAAAATTAAAGTAAGTTATTATTATAAAATAATCTAAATATACTTAAAAGTTTTTACAAGATTTTAAAAAAAACGTAAACATTTGTATTGGTTAAATAATCGCTTAATAAACATATTTGTTTATATGTTTAAAATTCACTATTATTCAGAAATCGGATTGCAGGAACTAGGATTATGAAATGGAAATAGTAATAACAATGTTACAAGTATTTTTTTTATTTTTGTTTATTTCTTATATGAATTTTTTGTATGTGTTTAACAGAAAATAATGGATATAAGTGTCTCACTTATTACATTATTACTAAAGAATTACATCTTAGAAAAACTAACTTAATGCTTAGTGCTATGTTTAATGCTTACTGTTTTACCTTTTCTTATAAAATGAACAGCAGTACATACTTTAAAACCTAGAAATCCTAAAGCTTTTATTAAAGTAGCATCAAAATGAAATAGAAAATTAGGTAATAAAAATAATTTACTTAATAATAAAAATGAAAAAAAGTCTGAAATATAATTTACATTTTTAGTTATAAACACAACATAAATTAAGCTTTAGTTGGTTCTTGAGACTGTCGTGACGGCTGCCTTTTGTGAACATTAGGTTTTCTTAGCCTATGGTAATTAGGCATTACTTTGCTTAAGAAATCTAATTGAAGAAGTTGAGATGGTTGTTTTTCCAAAGCCTCTCTATTGTGGTGTTCTGAGCCCCAGATCACTGTATTATCAGGTAAAGTTTGTGGTGCATTCAAACTGCAAGCAGCACCTAGAAAAATAATATAATTAATAATCATAATTAAGATAATCAACAAAACATATTTTGAACTTATTAGTACTATCCTTGCTATTATGCAGGCAGTGAATTGAAATGAAATATAACAATGATAGTTGGTTTAACAATATGGAATTTAATACCGCCTGACATGTAACATAATGTGATAAATAAATAATTATACAAATCTGTATTTACTCTTTAATCTGCATATCTCTGAGATTAGCAGTCTTTCACAATTAAATCCTTTTTTTTTTCAATATAAGTTATTAAAAATAGCAAAACATAACTTTATCACTAATTGCCTGTATATTACACTTTAAAATTTTATACTCATAAAACCTACCAATAACACACCCACTTCCAATCCTTACATCAACACCAACAAAAGACCTGCATTCAAACACATTACTTTCTCCTATATGACCACATGGAGATTCAAGTTTGCACCCTACTTCAAACACATTGTGGGCTCCAATAAATAATGGTTTAGGAGGGTTTTCTTGTTTGTCTCTTTTTCTAAAAATAAAAAAGAAATCAATTATAATAATCAAAATAAATTATTTAGAAATTATTTTTAATTTAAATAAAACCTTCTAAGCCACAAACACGAGACTATATGGTGTATGCTGTTCTCCTAGTGTGAGCTACTTAACTCTTTTTCTAATTAGCTCATAACTGCAGCACTGAACTTATATAGCTACTTTATGTATTGTATTATTATATTAGAATGACGTACTTTTACAAATTGAAAACTATAATAAATACTTACTTATGAATAATTGTAGAATATTCCTCAATTATACAATATTCAGCTATAATTATAGGTCCACCTTCGGCGATAATAGTCACTCTAGGGTGTATCACAGTTCCTCCGCCAATGGTTATATCACCTTCTAACGTGCAATCTTCGCACACAGTAGCACCAGGCAAAATTTTTATACTGAAATTTGATAAAATAGAATTTCTTATAATTTGCGAACAAGAAACCTAATACATAGTTCTCAATTTACATACTTGTGTGACATGACGGTAATAATTTATGGAATATAACGTATTCCTATTATTTTATAGATTTTTTTTTATCAAATCGTGCTTATTTAATTGTATTTTATTTTTGTATATAATTCGTTAATCTTAACATAATGACATCACACATTTACTTTGACAGTTCGAGTAAGTATATTTTTTTACGTTTATGTAATCGTTCGTCCTATCAAAATGTTTAATAAAAAAATATTTCCTGATAAATTATATTATGAATATATTGCGAGTTAAGTAAGATTTAATTTTATAAATTAATATATATTTATAATTTAGGACAAAAGCCATTGTAATTTCAAATTGTCTTTATGTTTTTACGTCAGTCTGTTTCACGTCATTGTACTATTAATTAAGAAAGACTTTCTGTAAAATTTTGTGTAAAAGAATAACTAATAAGTATTCTTCTAGAGTAGTTTCATGTTTTTTTACAGTAGTGACAGTACACACTCCGTACCTTTGTCGTTAGCAAAGAAAAGGAATTACTGTGTCCAAATTTGACAAAGCGGGAAATATTAAAAGTAAAATTTGTCGACAATAAAAAAGAATAATATATCGTTTTTATTGTAAATGTGATATATGTACCATCTTACTATTCTCGTAATCTTGTAGAGTTTTATACGATGAACCCGAATTTTCCATTCCCATTTCAACCTTACGCTATACAAGAAAAATTTATGAAAGAATTGTATTATACAATTGATGAAAGCAGACTAGGTATTTTTGAAAGTCCTACAGGAACAGTAAGTATATTTTAAAACTATGAGATATTTAGTATACTGAAAAAAACATGTATTACAATAATATTTTCTTACATAGCAAATTTTGTTGAATGTAGGGTAAATCGCTAAGTATTTGTTGTGGTGCTCTTCAGTGGTATAAAGATAAGAAACAAAAGATAGTTCAAGATATAGAAAAAGAAATTAATCAAATTAAAGAAGAATTAACTATTTTAGGAGGTAAGAAGCAACTTTTAACATATAAAAAACATTTTTTATAACATCAGTTTTAAGGCATTATTATCCCAAAGTTTCAAAAGATTAAGTATCATCTCCCACAAACTCATTTGATATGGCATCTAAATGTTGGAATTATGGCATCTAATTGTTTGTATTTTGTTTTAATAAGATTGTTAAAAAATAGAACTATTCATAAACAGATGTGTTTATTGAGTTATTTCTTCCCAATAGATTCAGATGACTGGTTACAGGCAGAATATGATAGAATTAAGAAAAACCGATTATTAACAGAACTGCAGTTTAAATTAGATAGTCTAAAACAGCAAGATGAGTTTTATAAGGAAATGAAGAGTAGAGTTGTTAAATTAAAGGATAATGTCAATCGGAATAAAATTAACAGCAACTTTCAACTTCCTGTTAAAACTGATATAGAACTTGAGAATAATGAGAATGTCCAGAAAGATTCAGATTATAATGATGATGATTTAATTATTGAAATATATGATAAAAACGATGAGTCTGATGAAGAATTAGAAAATGATGTAAAGGACGAAAATGAGAGTTCAACATTTAAGGTGTGTGTAGTGAATTAAATTTAAAGAATGCTTCAATGAAATTCTCTTGAGATTACTTCCTTAACTTAAATAAGAACTGAATGAAGTTTTTTATAATTATGAAACAATTTTTTTTTGTAAAAATACTGCTAATAGCCTTCCGAGGCCAAGTTTGTAAGCAAATGTATGTTTATGGATAGGTTTGTACTAAAATATATTTTTATAGCAATTTTTGTATAACTTATGGTGGATACAGACCTTCCAATAGAATGTAACTATTTGGAGATAATAGCCTTATATTTCCTATAATTGAGAGTAATTTGGATCCATGAACTAGATAATGTACTTAATACTAGATTTATGTTAGGAATTACTATCAACATTTCCAGTTTAGTTAGTTGCATTTTTACAGATTTATATAAGCAGCAGAACCCATAGTCAGTTGTCTCAATTCATTGGTGAAATCAAGAAGACAGTCTTTAAAGAGGACACTAGAGTTGTCACACTGGCTTCTCGTCAGCATTATTGTATAAATTCCGATGTAAGAAAACTAAAGAATGTTAATCTAATAAATGAAAGGTAAGTATATTTTTTTTATCCAATGATATGGTGAAGATATTCATTTGATAGTTATAGGGGGTTATGTCACTTAGAGTTATAAAAAAAAGTGAGGTTTCTTATTCTTTTCTGGACCATTTAAACATATTTTGACGTGAGTCAACATTAATTGTAACCAAATTTTCTAGATGTTTAGAAATGCAGAAATCTAAAACTAAAGCTACATCTGTTGGTGATGAGGGTAAAGTACTCAAGCGAACCAAAACAAAGTCTTGTTCAGCTTGTCCATATTACAATCAAAACAATATATCGAAACTAAAGGATAGGCTTTTAGTTGATATAATGGATATGGAAGATTTAATAAAATGTGGAAATGAAATCAAAGCATGTCCTTATTATGCTTCTAGGATGGCCTTGGGTGATGCACAGGTTTGTTGAAAACCCATGTTAATTCCATTTTTATCAACAAGGGGCTAACACTTGACCACAGTTTATGCTGTTGCATTAATGAAGTTATAGCAGAGGATGCTTAACATCAAATACATGAGATAGTATTTCTTCAAAGCGAGCTTAGCAATACTATTGTGGCAACATATTTACATAATTAGTGGGGTAGCTAGGTGGGTTCGAAAAATCCTCTCACCACTCAAAAACTATAGCATTGGTCTCTTAGTCTAACTTCTCTATTACTAGATAAGTAATTATTGCTCTAAAGAAGCAAGTACATCTCTGCACATTGAGCCAATGTATATTGAATTTTTTTTACAGGTTGTTTTAGTTAGTCATGCAGGTATAGTAAGCTTTGGTGCCCGCTCAGGTTTTTCCCTCAAGTTGAAGGACAATATTCTGATACTGGATGAAGCACATGGGCTCAGCGCGGCTCTAGAGAATGCACACTCTGCTCCAGTTTCTTACAAACAGCTGTTCTCTGTGAAAACATATTTAAATTTTTACATTAATAAATACAGATCAAGACTTAACAGTAAAAATCTTTTGTTGTTAAACCAAATGTGCTTTGTTGTTGGAAAGCTTTTAGGTAAGCATTTATTTAACCTTAAGTACAATTTAATTTATTGAGTTTTGAAATGTTTCGCTTTTTTACTTTTTCTTATGGAAGAGTTTTAATTGCAGAGCAAATTTCTGTTGACAAGCAAATGTGTGAAAACATCACTGGGTTCTACTTACTTACATAGATCATACTACAGAACTTTATCTTTTCAATATGAACATTATATTATTTAACATAAAACATTTGTCAGCCAGAACATTATGTACCTATTGTATTTATAACTTAGTATAAAATAGGAAGTTTAATTGACAATTATGTCAAATATTATTATAATGATCAGCAGCCTACATAACTACATATTCTTTCCAAGCGAAGCATGTCTTTATCTCCTTAAATAAATGAAATAAAATAATTATCAAATCCTTTATCATGTCATAACACTCTCTACTCTCTTGCAGGAATATTAAGACCGAAAGTGGCACCAGAAAAAGAGAAAAGTGAAACTAAGATATGCACCCTTGAAGATTTTGTTATTGAAGCTGAAATAGATCATTTGAATGTACGGCCTTTAGTACAGTTCTGTAGAAACACGCGCCTTGCTCCAAAACTACACGGGTTTTCGATCCGCTACAGACAGGAGACCCTGGAAGAAGAAAACAAAAAAAGTTCAGTCAATCAGAAGAGTTCATTTGAAAAGTTCATCAATGCCATTAAAAAACCGGACAAGGATGTTGCGGAAATTATTACTGAAGTGAAAACAAATCCACGGGTAATTTGTCATTTTAATACGAAAATATGTTAAGTTTTATATACCAGTCAATTAATTCTACAAAATGTAAAAAAATTACAGGTATTTAGTGAAACATCGGCCGGCAGCGGACTGTACTGTGTACTGGACTTTCTGGAAATGCTATGTGATCGCAGTGAAAATGGGCGAGTGCTAGTACAAAGGGGAGACGATAACACAGGTCAGCTGAAATATTTGCTGCTCAATACTGCCGAGCACTTTGTCGATGTCGTTTCGCAGTGCCGATCTGTGAGTATTAAAACAAACAAATCTTCAATTATTCCTACAAGCTTAAAGATTTATCTGTCTACTGCTATGGTCCATGTCTGCTATCCACAAAAGCTTTTGTTCATGATCCATGTCAGTTTCCAATCACTGTTATTCTTCACCATAAACTTAATCTTGGTGAAGATAGAATATGCATTGCCTCATATTTTTAGGTGATAGTGGCTGGCGGGACTATGGAGCCGGTTGGCGAATTCCAATCATTACTCACAAACAACCTTGCAGATGTAGAGAGAGTGAATATTGTCAAATGCGGACATGTGGTGTCTCCAGACAATGTTTTGGGTATATGTTTGTCTAGAGGACCCTCCAATGTGAATCTAAACTTCTCCTATGAAAACAGAATGTCAAAAGAGTTGGTTAGTTTTTTCAGAAATCAATATCTATGACCACAAACCATTTATTTGAAGTTAATAAAATAAAAAAAAATACTTTTTCTTTTTAAAATGTTTAGAAAAGACGTAAATGGCATGTGATATGTTTTTCTTAGCAACAATAGTTTAACACTTATCTCAATTTCACATTGTGGTGTTAACAATGCCGTGGATGGCGATGTCTGTTTGCTAAGAATACTCTGACTTTCATATACTTACAGTCATTCTGTTAAGGAGAGCTAGCCCGGTGGGTTTGAAAAAACATTACAATGAATTAAATTCCTCTCATGGTTCCGGAATTGAACCGGGATCTATGATACAAGTTAAACTAGTTATCCCTTATAATATAACCAACCATGTCCTAGTACTCTCCCAGTGTTATAATGAATAAGGAATCAAGGCACTGTGGTGCTTAGACTTCCCAAAGGTCTATCTAGAAGGTCATTCCCGAAAAAGTTTATATAATAAGAGTTGAGTCTGAGCTACTGACCATACCATGTGTACTGATTTTTATTGTACACGTCAAAGAACTTCATATTTATTTTTTTTTAGTTAAATGAGGCAGGTAGAATTTTGAGAAATGTATGTGGTATAGTACCCGGAGGCGTGGTGTGCTTTCTTCCGTCATACTCCTACGAGAAGACTATGTATGAGCATCTGAAGAGCAATAAGTTCCTGGACGGCATCAGTAGGAAGAAGGATGTATTTCGAGAACCCAAGTCGGCGACTGAAGTGGATCAAGTAAGGTTTAAGTTGGGTGTACTCAAATTTATAGCTCTGTGCTAATGGAGAGTATACATATGTAAGCAACGGAGAAGAGTTGTTGTGATTTAGGTCGTCAAGTTATACGGGTTATAATTTGCAGGTTTTACAAAAATTCTCCGCAGCGGTAAAAAAGAAAGATGGGGATAAAAATGGCGCCTTGCTGCTCAGTGTAGTTGGAGGAAAGCTGAGCGAAGGACTTAACTTCAGGTATGCTGTTACAACTGGCTGGAATAGTCAAACATGATGATGATCATTAGCAACTATGTTATATTCCTAGTTCTTGTTAGATCTCTCTTATTGCTGAATATTTGTAAATATATGTACATTGTGTTTTAAAATGTGATTCTGAAAATGTTCTTTGCTATTATTATAAAAACTTTTCAAACATGGTAATGATTACCAGCAATTTTTTTTGATTTCTGTTTTAAATATTTTCTTTACAAATATGTATTATAAATTAACACTTCATTTTAGTGATGATTTGGGCCGGTGCGTCATCGTCATCGGCATGCCGTACCCTAACATTAAATCCCCAGAACTGCAAGAGAAAATGAGTTATTTGAATAGAAAATCAGGCAGTGCCTCTGGCAGTTTGTATTATGAGAATTTGTGCATGAAGGCGGTCAATCAGTGTATTGGTAAATATATTATAACAGTGGTTCAAGATAAAAATAATTCTCACGTAATGATCAACAAAGAGGTATCAAAGAATATTACCATTTTCTACTTCCATACTATTTCTAAATCACAAATGGAGTAATCATTCTTTTAATGAATATCGAATCTTCTTTCAAATTTTATACACTAACAATGAAATAAATGATCCAGAGATAAAATAATTTAAATGAAAAAAATAATAATAATATAAACCACCTCTTGACTATGATTCCACTTGATGATAAACTGAGATGTAATCTGGTAAAGCACACTACTCTGGATGAAACCTAATCACTTCACGTAAATCCGTTTTTTTTATGTCTTAATAATTTCTCAAACAGATATAACTAATTTATAGATAATATGAAATACAGTTAAGCATAATTAATATAGCTAAGTATAAAATATTTTGAATGGTGTATTACAGGGAGGGCAGTGAGGCACGCGAACGACTACGCGTGTGTATTGCTAGTCGACGACAGGTATTCCCGGCCCCAAACTGTATCATCGTTGCCATCCTTTATTCAGGTATATATTTTATTAACAAAACGTAATATTTAACTTCTCACGTGATATTGACACGAGGCCGGAGATCGCAAAACTTCCAAAACACTACTTTCAAACTTGACATTACAGAAATAACACCAATACAATGATTACATTTAACATGTTTTGATCACCGCCGGTATATACTGGGTGTTAGGAGACCGCTACCGGAAACGAAGACAGACGATAGTACCACCTTTGATGATAGGACGGAAAAAATCGATCCTAATTAATAAAAAAACATATTTTTAAAACGATTTACTAGCATCATTTACGCTCCATCATGTTAGTACAGCTAAATGAAACGATAGTTTCATAAAAAATACTTCATTTTGTTAAAAAAAAAACCAGCAATGAAACACAAAATAAAAAACAGCTGACGCTCACTTCAACTAACGCCCGGGCGCGCCAATGTAACTGCTCCGTTGCCCTATGAAACAAGATTCAAATTGAAACCTAATACATCTCGAGATCCCGCCGCGTCCGTGCGTTTGTAGATCCGAGTATCGGCTGTTTTTGATTTTGTTTCATTGATGGTTCTTTTTTTAGTAAATCAATGTAATTTTTAAGAAACTATCGTTTCATTTAACTATACTAACATGACGGAGCGTAAATAAAGCTAATAAAACGTATTAAAAATACGCTTTTTTTTAATCAGAAGCGATTTTTTTTAATCAAAAGCGATTTTTTTTCCGTCTCATCGTCAAAGGTGTCATTAGTACTATCGTCAGTCTTCGTTTTCGGAAGCGGTCTCCTAACACCCAGTATAAATGTCATGATTAAATTGTAGCAAATGATAATATGATTTGTGCATTGCAATGATGTCCATCAGTTAAAATGACAACATGTCTTTTGTTTTTTAGGAATCTCTAATGACAGGCTGCATGTTTGGACAAGCAATAGGAAGTATCGCCAAATTCTTCTCTAAGCATAGAAAAAATAAATAATGAATATTTTTTTTACAGTTTACTGGCCAGCCAATCCATAACATTAATTTATTATAAACCTATTTTTTTACATATTTACATTGATTTTGAATTTAAATCTTTACCTACAGTCTAATATATTATTAACATTTATCTAGGTTATTACTCAATCTTGTTTTTTAATTACTTATAAACAAGTGTTAACCATCTTTTTTTATTAAGTGATGTAATAATGTTCACTGGATATTAAGTATCGATATCTACATACTGTAAAATATATCTTAGCTTAACATTTTGCATAACTATAATGTTAAACAGTTTCAGAAATTTACCAACATTATGAGCTAAATATTATATGATATAAAAAAAAATATTAGGATACAAAAAACCGATTAATCAGCCAAAGCTTCAGGTAAAGTTGTACCACATGGCCCTTCAAAGTAATAATGAAAGTCTGGGGTAGCAGGTGTGGGTTCTATGTTAAACTCTGCTACAATGGCGCCTCTACTGGCTGCATGCGGAGCAAACATAGCTGCTGGGTACACCACCGAAGAAGTGCCAACAACGAGACAAATATCACATGTTGCCATTGCTGCTTCTGTAATTAAAACAGAAATTGATTGAGGAATACTATATTCAGCACCAGATGACTGTTGAAATTATGAGGAATACTTTTCTAATGATAAGTATCTTTAGAATGTGTAATTGATGTAAAAAAAATATTAGCGAAATTAATAACATTGCATTCTTGAATAAAAAGGTAAACTTTTTTTTTTATTCCGTGAAGTAATATAGTCTAAGCTATACACTGCACCATATTATGTTTATCTCTTTAAGGTACAAAAAGCTAGCTCTTGTTACCCCAGTAATATTTTTACCAACAATAATAGCCTTCTAATCAAAATAATATTAGGTTGGGGAAAGTCTTTTCGTGTTATAGTATGTATGAACTTGTAATAAAATCTCTTTGGCTATACTATTTGTATCTGGTTGGTTTTGGTATCATTGCAAGTTTAAATTTTAAAGAACATAATTCTAAATTCAAATTAGGAAAATGTGTGATTTTCATTTGTTTTTCGTACTGTCACGATGAGTGACGTAATGAAAAAAAAATTAATTAAAATTCACTTCAAAAAAGGTAAAAATGCAACGCAAGCCGTGAAAAAAATTTGCGATGTTTACGGAGCTAGTGCAGTGTCTGTGAGCACTGTGTAGCACAAATTTCGTTGGTGGTGAACGCTTAAACCACAAAAATGATGGTTTAAACGTTTTCAATCCGGAAACTTTGATGTCAAAGATGCACGTCGCTCTGGTCGCTCTATTACGGATAAAATGGATGCCATTTTTGAAAAAGTGGAGCAAGATCGGCATATCAGTAGTTACGACGTAGTTGAAGAACTGGGAATTGACCACAAAACAGTTTTGGCGCATTTGAAAAAAACTGGGTACACAAAAAGCTCGATATTAGGGTACCTCACGAGCTCACTGAAAGAAACCTAATAATGAACCGTGTACTCGTTTGTGATTCTTTATTACGACGCAATGAAACCGAACCATTTTTGAAGAAGCTGATAACTGGTGATGAAAAGTGGATCACGTACGACAAGAACGTGCGCAAAAGGTCGTGGTCAAAGGCTGGTCAGACTTCACAGACTGAGGCGAAACCAGGGTTAACTCACAACAAGGTGATGCTGTGTGTGTGGTGGGATTGGGAGGGCATTATTCATTATGAGCTGTTACCACAAGGCAGTACCATCGATTCTGAACTCTACTGTGATCAACTGATGAGATTAAAGCAAGAAGTTGAGAGAAACCGGCCGGAATTAATCAACAGAAGGGGTGTGGTTTTTCATCATGATAATACTAGACCTCACACATCTTTAGCCACTCAGCAAAAATTAAGAGAGTTCGACTAGGAGGATGCATCCGCCGTATAGTCCTGACCTTGCACCTTCAGATTTCCACCTGTTTCGGTCTCTTCAGAATTCTTTAGGCAGTGTCAGGTTAACATCATGAGAGGACTGCCAAAACCACTTGTTGCAGTATTTTGATCAGAAGTCCCAAAATTTCTTTAGCTATCCAAAAGATTCTATAGGATCATGTTCCTACCCACAAGATGGCAAAATATTATCAAACAAAATGGTACCTACATACTTTAGTTAAATATAAATAAACTATATTAAAATATGTGTTGAATTTTCTTAAAAAATGCGAAGAAACTTTTTCCCCAACCTAATAATACTTGCACTTGATTTATTATATGTATTGGGTACATATTAGAACAGTCTAACAACAGAGAGCTATCAGTTCACTAAATAAATTAAATTATAATTACCAGCTCTTTCTAAAACAGCACCTTGCAAGTTTTCTCCAAACCAAACAATATGAGGCCTTAATAGTCCACCACAACTTGGCTTCTTGCAGTGTGGCAAAGACTTTACTGGTATATCTGAACCAACAACATTTTCATCAGGAGCACCTCTATTTGCTAATGCCTGTAATGAGTAATACAAGGGTTTGGCATTAGTCTTCTGATTTTTATAGCGATTAATTATTGATTCATGTAAATGCACATTAAATAATGGAAAAACTACTGAAACATGTTTTTTTTGGCTTATATAGTAAAAATTAAGTTTCCTAAAACAAATGTACTAAAAACCATATGATCCAAATTAAATGACGACGATGAAGACCTAAATTCAGTTATTCATTGTGAAATCAACTTTAATCTTAAGCTATTTGATGTATATTTAGTTACATTAATTAAAAATCACCTCACATATTGGACTATCAATGTTATTAAGAACTTCTTTACATTTAGTACAGCGAGTCTTATAAAGGTTTCCATGTAACTCTATCAAATTTTTAGTACCTGCTCTTGCATGCAAGCCATCCACATTTTGTGTTATTACAGTAATTTTTTTTTCTTTACCATTTTTTAACTCATAATCTGCAATTGCTTTGTGACCCTGAAAAAAGCAAAAAATAATGTTAAAGAATACACAAGTTTTTCAAGTTTAATTTTAGAATTTTTCAATTTCTGATGAATATGCCTTTTAACTAAAAATGGAAATGTTTTTTTTTTCACTGAAATTCATCTGTCAAGAAATTTTTTAAATGTTCTATTACACAGGTATATGTTTACCATATTTGGTTGTGCTTTAGCTGCTACTTCTCTCCTGTAATGATAAAATTCCCATACTAAACTCGGGCTATGTTTAAAGGCTTCTGGGGTCGCCAAAGAAGAAGCTTGATATTTTCTCCAATAACCACCAGCCCCTCGGAATGTAGGTATCCCTGATTCTGCACTTATACCGGCTCCCGAAAGAATAACCACTTCCTTAGACGTCTTTAAAGCTTCTTTAAATTTCGTCATATCACTCGATTGCCTCATAGCCATGATATTTTGAGTGAGATATGATGTAACTCTAGTATTATATGTTCTTAATAATATAATACACATAATAATTGACAGTTAGTATTTTACCTTAAAAGAGAGATATTTATCTAATCAAATTTCAAAACATTATTCAAAAACTTAAAGCAATTCTGGTGCAGACGAGTTTACAATTATTTAATGAATTGAAAACATTTTGTTGTTATCAAATTAAGCACCCAAAAAATTTTCAGTGATGTATAAAATAAGAATATTTATTGTATCTAGATAATGCTGTAGTAGATTCAGTTAAAATATTTTGATTTAAGTTTTTGAACGAGTTTCATAGGTATCGTTAATGTATTTTTAAACTTATTAAAACGAATGATTGACGTTTAGCGTAACATTTTTAAAAACATGTTTACACATTCAGCTATAAAGCTTTTTGCAAAACGGTTATCAAATATAATAAATAATTTAAAGAGAAATAAATTATTTTACAGTAAATAAGACGTTGATGTTTCTAAAATGCCGTATTGATGAATATGAAAAACACTTTGGTATTACTGAGACAGGTATCTAAAAGTTAAAGTATTTTGTTTTAAATGTTTTAAAAAATAAATATTCTAAAACTAATTATTGTGTAATCATCAACTATTCTGAACAATTTCTCATGTAAATGTTATAGTGAATCTCATAAAGCAATGTTATTTTACAGTAATATATTTAATTCTGTATAAGCTACGTTTTTAAAGCATATTTGTAGGATGTAAAAAATGCATATTAAAGGATATGGATAACACATTCAGTGCTGTCGACTGGCACAGTGAGTCCACTGTTTTTAAGTAATATTTGTAAAACGCAACCGTATATTCTATTCAAAATTATAGTGTAGACTATAAATGAAGTTAATTTACATATCTATCAGGCGGATCAGAAACAATAAAACATTTTTGAATTTGGAAAAAAAAAAGCATTTCTCAGTAACATAGACGCGCTACGCAACTCCACTGCCACAGGTTCTCAATATTTTGCATCGTTTTGCAAATCTGCTCGATTAGTAATTAACTTCCTCGGTATCACTCTTGACAGTGGTCGTGGTCATCACATTAGTAATGAACTAATTTGAACAAAATGGGTAATGATAAGTAGATATTATAAACATCATTGTTTTGTATATTAAGTATTTTTTCTTCTTTACTTCTTCTCATCATCTCCTTTACTCATTTAATCCTTGATTTAGTGTGATTATAACATGGTGCTAGTTAGGATGATGTACACTACACCCAATTGTGCTCTTCGCGTTAAGATACTATCGTGTTATCTCATTAATCCCTTAGTAAAATCGCTGGTTACACCGCTTTCCAAATTGTAATTTAATATTGTTTACATACTGTTCTTTGGCGGCAGAAAGAAACGTTGTGGACCTTCGCACTACCTACTTGCTACTTATTTAGATGATCTCCTGTAACAGAGACCAGACCAAGCGAACAACTTTTAATTCTTTCTCCTCTAGTTTTCTGTCGAAGTATTTTTTTTAAATAGTCTTTGTATTTTAAACAGCTGTTTGCCAGACGAACGGCAAGATACTATCCTTATGTTGTGGACATCCCCAGTTTGCGAACAAAGAGGTTCAATTTCTCTTTCTTCATAAGCAAAGCAGTGGAACTATTTGCTGGCGTCGGAGTTCCTGTCCAAATACGATGTATGTTTTCAAGAAAAGAGTAAAGAGGCTTTTACTAGGTGAGTGCGTCTTACCACCACATATCACAGCACCACTTAACATGAGGTGAGGTCATGGTTACGCGTTAACATTGTCCATATACCAAAAAAAAAGAAAAAGTAAACTGTGTATTATACCTTGTTAGAAATTATTACATGATAGTCAGAGTAACGACGCTTTTCCTATGATATTATTATTTCTTCAAAATATATTTAAAGATTTTACTACGGCGTTATTTTATATTAACATATTGTAAAAATTATTGAAATTGAATAATGCATTACAAACAAAGATAGCGTGGTATACACATACTTATACCACTGCGGTATTTTAATGAATACTAGACACCAACACCTGTATGCTTTGTGAACGGAGCCATTGACGTCATGGGGTTGGCGCATGCGGAGTAAATAACGTCGCCATTGCGAGTAGCGGAGGGTGGCACTATCAACAGAACGCGGCACGATTGCTAGGAGGGTGGACGTTGGCGGCCATTTTGAAATTTAAAAGTTCGCGGCGCGGGAAACCTCTGACCGGTAAGTAATAACGTAATAATTACTACCCAAATAATATTACTCCCACTTTGCGCGTTGTTCAAAGAATATATTAAAATTTCTACGGAAGAGATTAATATTAGAAATTTATAATATTAATTTATTTTTAAATGAACACAACATGCTTTCCTAATATATTTACTTATGCATACAGAAATCAAGATTTAAGTACGATGTATATCGAAATTAAGTGCATACGCGTCACTTATTCCGGTAGACTGTTTTTTGCGTTATCGTATACTTAATTTTATAATTATAAAGGAATGATGTGCATACATACACAGTTTCATAAATAATGTTATAAATAAATTTCAAGTTTTTCTTTTTTTCAATATGTTTAGATAATTAAATTAATATATATATGATTTCGTATTATGCTTAATTAGACGTTAAATGAATTCTGTTTGCAAAATTTGATTGTTAAGAAAAATACTTCACAACGTTCAAATTTTGCTGATCAAATTTTAATTATATGCTTAATAATATTTATGACGTAATTAAGTTAAAGCAATTTTAACTTCCAAAACTAACTACATTTTGATTTATTTTGCATTTCGACATTTCATTTGTTATTGCTGTATTTTATATCAACATTATGTCAACAATCACATATTAAAAATATCGTATGCAGACAATTAATGTTACTAATGTTATTGCATATTATTAATGTTATTACATATAGCAAAAATATTATAATCAGCAATATTACAAGAAAGTTATAAAATTTTAATTTTGATAAGTCAGAAAAATTATAGTTTTTATCATGTATAGTTATTATAAACTTGTCGCTTTTTTATTTTAATACCCTTTATGAGATAAGGTCACGAAAGGACCTTTTCAAGTACCTTATTTATAATATTACTATTTTTCTTGAATTTTCCGTAATGGATAACTATTATAGTGCAGAGCATTTATTTTTATTTTTTTATCTATTAAAGTTATCTCGAGTTATGTAATCAAGATGCAAATTACAACGAGACCATATCACCGGTTATACACAATCATTAAGAGACAGTAAACTAGTATTGATAGTACCACAACACGAAATTCTCACTAGAAAACGTGTTGGTGCAGGAAATAAATAATAACCCGTTTAATTGAGATCGCATACAATTTCTTTTTATTTCACAAAGCGACGAAACGTGCGAAACGTTCACTTGATGATAAGTGTTAAGTCTGCCCATAAACGATGTGACACTGGTGAGGATGGTATACACAGCAATACATTATGGTTGTCGCCTTAAGATCTAATATATGAAGTCTCGTTACCCCAGCAATTTCACTAGCTACAACACCTTTCAAACCCGAACACATTAATGTTTGAACACTACTGTTTGGCGGCAGAACTAAGCAGCTGCAGTGGTACCTACATAGACGGTCTTTGAAAACAGAGACCTATCATCAATAAAATAATTTTGTTAACAACAAAATAAAGGATAATTACGTGCGTAACTTACAGGGTGGACGTATTGTGATGTTTCTATAAGTTAAAATTTGTTTCATCATCATCAGACGATAGACGTCCACTGCTGTACATAGGCTTCCCCAAAGATCTCCACATCGATCGATTGTGAAAAAAATAAATTTATTCGTTTTTTTAAATTTGTCTTATATTACACTTTCTTTGTAAAAGTGGAGTAAAAGAAAAGTTTGCTTTGCAATATTTATACATTCTTTTAAATTAGCATCAATATCTAGATATTTATGTAGATGACGAAGCAATAAAAATAATTATAATTACAAGCCAAAAAAACAGAAACATAAGAAAATTGTTGGACGATAAATCCTACAGAATTATATTTCCGGACTTTCTTATTACTCATTATCAATTAAACGTCTCACCCTAAATATCGCATGATAATTTAAAAAAAATGTATATGGATGTCTGTCTAGACCGGAGCGGTATATACTTTCGGGTAATAACATTTCCGATGTTCCCCGGGGGAGGGGGGAAAGTAATTTGACTCTGTGCTAATGAGAAATTACATCCAGAAATTCCTGCGGAATATGAAACGCAAATTATTGCACAGCTATCTCAAAGGTACGCCTTTGTTACGTAATTTCGGGCCAACCTTATCTTGACCTCTTACGATGAGACGTTGCGAATGAAAGCGGTTAATCCTGAATGAAGTCCTGTAGCTGTACCAGCAGAAATGAATGAAAATTAGATAACATATTTGAATATAAAACAATATCTGTTTACTTCTTTTTTGTATTTAAATTACAAAAACATTACTCTTTGAAGATATTTATTTGTTTATTGCCGTAAAAGAAGGTAAGGAAGGCGGACTTGATTGTGTGGACTTGAAGGTGACTTGATGATTAGGTGGCTTTTTCTTTGCCCTGTTGGGCTCTTGGGCTATTGGGAGTAAGGACTAATGTAAGGTCTGGCTGTTATAGAAAAAAATGAACTAAAAGAGTTTTCGGGTTCGTGGGATTTGAAGGCGTGGGCCTCATTGTGCACTAAGCGAGCCCGGACGAACAATAAGTATGAGTTGATAAAGTGCCAAAGCGAAGGTACCGAGGAGGGCAGTAGCCCTTTCTGGGATGTGCTTTAGGTGTGATTCCGGGAGGTCCCGGTGCCTCCCGCAACACACCTAGGATGAACACCGAGGGAGTAAAAATGCCACATAACTTCGCCTTTCCCCAAAAATCAGAGTATCTTTTTAGAAGTATTCCTCCCCGATAACAAAAAAGTGGTTTTCTCTACCAGTCAACCGTAGGCGATAAGAGATATTGAAGTCAGGTGTAATAAACCATGAAATTTAATTAGATCTTACGACAAAATATATAAATTATACTAACATATGAACTTACAACAAATATCTATTAAAATAAAATACAAATTGGTATATTACAAAGATATATAAATAGTATAACAGAAGAGTTATTTTTGAAGAATTTTCATTCTATCAATTGACTTAGTGCATATATTTTATAAAAGGATTATGCAGCGTGGCTGGATGAAAAATTCCGTAAGGAGCAAGTCACCGTGACTGATGTTAAGTACTTGTTGCTTTAATACTTACACATATTATTCATTACTTGTTTTAACAATCTTTCTCATAAGAATAATTATTTATTTAATTACATATATATTTTATTTCATTCAACAAACGTGATGAAAATGAAGGTGGGAAATATCTTTGAAATCGATTTCACATTCTGTAATATATACATTTTTATTGAAAATAATACTGGTGGTATGTCTCTGTTGTCGTAAACCGTCTAGTTAGGTACCACTGGAGCTCATGTTTTTGCCACAAAACAGTAGTAAGCAAACATTACTGTATTCCGGTTTGAAGAGCGTTTTACCTAATGAAATTATGATAACGAGACTCAAAATCTTATGTCGAAGGCCCAACTAGCGCCGCATTGTCATGGGCAAGTGTATCACTTACCATCAGGTGAGCGTCTCGCTTGTCTCATTACTTCTTTGAATAAAAAAAATATATATTTTACATATGTAGCTAAACGTATAACTAAATAGTTGTATTTACTATTCATTTAATTAATAACTTCGAATGATATTGGAATGGTTACTTAAAAGATGAAGTATGTATTCTTCGCGTGATGCTAAAAAAATTACTATATTGTGCGGTTCAAAAATATAACATAACATATATGTTATATGTATGTCAAAACATGTGTATAGATACTGTATTTTAATCTGCCAGGAGATGAAAGGAAACCAATCAATGTGTAGCGAGTCGTGTCGCTGAAGATTGCCGGCGTAATAGCGAACGACATGTTCGCATTAATCCTGTTTTATATTCTGCCTGACGTCTATTATGCTCTAGTTATGGGTTAATAGGATACCCATAAATACCCCCCTCGAGGGATGATACGATATTAAAGCACGGAAAAATTAAACATTTGTAAGTACGTTCACTTCTATAAATTAGTTAAAAGAACTTGTTGGATTTAATTACATTCAAGCTAATTTACTAAGTCGATAAGAAAAATTCATATTTATTTATTTAAAAGCTTTATACATAAAAAAGTTAACAAAATAGCGAACTTAGTGCCAAAGGGTATTCTCACCCAGTTTCCCATAAGTTTGAGCTGAGAAGAAAACCAAGGTTGCAGTATCTTGTTAGCAGATAAGATATTGTTACATACAATAAGTAATACAAATTATAATAAATAGGGTGCTTACAAATATGATTGTATACTGTAAGAGAGGACAATGAATGTTAACATAAGTATACACATAATTAATGATAGCTGACATGATCTCATGAAAAGGAAGAGGAAAAAGATATTTCATAGAGACGTGTAGTGAACCCACGACATTCGCTTTAAGGAAACCTTCTTACAAATTACCCGAAGTGAAGGAATTGCGTAGAGGAATGTGAATAGTGGAGCTGGCAGTAGATTGAAGACAGCGTCCGTGGAAAATTGCCTGAAATTCAAACTTGCATTTTAAATACAAGTAATTTGATCGAATATAATTGAAACAAAGTACAATGTCCTGAAAGATATATGATAATAGAGAGGCAACCAATTAAGTTGTAGTTATAGTATATGAATCAGTATTAGTTAACGTTTCGTGTTGTAGTAACAGTTCAATTCGTATGAAATTAGAAATTTACTTATCTAACTTGATGTTAGTAATGAAGTTTACAATGACGCAATTTGTAGTTCAATAAGCTCGTTAATTAATACCGATAACTTTGTAACTTCGTAACGTTTTGGACGTAAACATTGGCATAACGTTGAAGTTTCGAAAATTACACATCCCTCAACTGGACCTTTAACCTTTGCTCATACGTTATTATGTAAATGAACATAAATAACGTAATATACACATGACAAACTTAATCATGACTCCATCAGAACTTGACTTCTTCTCTTTACTGAATTTGATATTTTCATTGTTGTTAGTGTTACCATCCAAACACTGCCAAGGGTGTCTTCAATAAAAGAGGGTATATTTTATTACTAGATTAATGCGTCCTATCACCAAGTAGAAACCACTTAATATTATTACCTTATCAGTATTTTTAAGCCATACAAATTTAATATTATACATTAAAAAGATTTAGGTTCTGTATGACTTATTTTTAGTGTATGGTTGTTATAAAAAAAACTTTTGTTATTAGAATCGATGCCATTGCCTTATTTAAAATACTTATAAAACAAAAAATCATTACAGTATAGAATAGTAGTACTAGCGGTAATAACATATTTTTGAAATTGATACTAAAATCGATATAAAGTATGATGTTTACTTGACTGAGACTGATCGATGTGGAGATCTTTGGGGCAGGCCTATCTATGTCCAGCTGTGGACGTCTATCGGCTGATGATGATGATGTTCACTTAAAAACGTATTTACATGAATATTTTGAATTTCCTTACTCACACAATCAATTCACCCGTAACCTTTTTAAAATCCAGTTAGCAGTAAGCTTGAAGGTAAAATGTTGTTTCATTTGTATTATAAATGATAATTGTTTACTAAATCTGTTTATTCGTTAGTTTAATTTATATCCCTTTAGGTAATTCATTTACAAAGCGGTAATAGGTTAATTTAATGTTTTATTACCATTCCTATATAAAAGTACAACGTAAGCCAATAATCCATATTTACTATGATTTGAATATTAAGAAGAGACGAGCGGGATGTTTACCTGATGTTAAATGCCTGCCCATAACGATGTGGTGCTAGTTAGGGTGGTATATACTTCACCACGTCGTGCACGTCTGAGACATAAGATATTGAATATCGTTACCCTAGTAATTTCATTAGCTGCAGCACTCGAACTGGAATACAGTAATGTGTTACCTACCAAGACGGTAACAGTCACCTACCATCAGCAAATAGTAAAAAATAAGGTTGATGAAACGGTATTTTTTTTTGTTTGGTTAACAATTGTTCGTTTCGGTGTTTTATTAAGAGTTTTTATGTCTTGAAGAAAATCTGATAATACATAATACAGTTCAAGCTTAATAATGCAGTTTTTGTATAGGGTATTCCATACATAGATAGATAGGATACGAGCTATACTTTAGCCCTTCCACATCTTTTACACCTATTACCCTTCACCCTGTATATATATAAATGGCGACGA
Source organism: Ornithoptera priamus (assembly GCA_029034505.1). NCBI lineage: Eukaryota > Metazoa > Arthropoda > Insecta > Lepidoptera > Papilionidae > Ornithoptera > Ornithoptera priamus. Next base: position 2,517,082 of record JARDWD010000508.1, on the reverse strand, counting down.
CCACAAATGGGGTGCTGTGTATATCATCTCAACTAGCGCTAAGTTGTTTTGAGCAGGCGTATTACTTATCATCAGAAGAACGTTATATTCGTCTTCTCTTTATGGAATCAAAATATGAATTACTTCATCCATGCTCCGATAGGTTTAAGACAATTGACTGCGCCATTCAATTCCAATCTAGCCAGAGATGAAAAGACACCAATCAGTTTGTATCCGTTTGTATCATTTGAGATTGTTTGCATATTAAGCAAGCTAATATATGAAACTGTATCTCGTTATATATATATATATCTAAAAGTCACATCCAGAGATTCATTGATTCATTGCCAGTTCCTCAAAACTATTAGATGTAAACACTATAAATTTGGTAGAGATATTGCTTCTGCAAGTTAGAGGTCAAGTAAAGATTTTACTAAATACCCAATGGTAGTTGCGAGGGTGTAACGGCCAGCAAAGCGTGCTGAGGAACAGGCACTGTAACAGTATAACATATAGTTCAAAGATTTCAAATTCTTTAAATAATGATTTGAAACATTGTATTTGATTTTTTTTCTGGAGTATTCGACGGTATACTATAAAAAACATGAATAACATAAAAATATGTCCATAATGTCGTTTAGACATGGTACATCTAGATTAAATACATTTTGCATTCAAAAAATAAACTGTCTAAACAATACTCTTATAATATTTCTCTTTTGGGTATTAAAATTTGTACTCAATATTTAATAGACGATCGCAAGTTGTTCTACATTTTTTGTTTATGTTACGAAGCGACGAGACTAGCGGGACGTTCACCTGATGGTAAATGATACGAGCACCCATAATGATGTGGCGCAAGTTACGATATTCCACTTCACTATATTGTGTTCGTAGCCTTGATTCAAGATGTTTAGTCCTGTTACCTCAGTAATTTCACTAGCTACAGCGCTTTTCATACCGGAAGACAGTATTGTTTGGCGGTAGAAATAGGCACTGCGGTGGTACCTATGTTGACGGTCTCTGTTAACAGAGATCTACCACCAGTAAATTACATTAAAAATGTTTTATCAAAAAGTAACTGTTATGCTAAGACTTTATCTCCACCATTATCAATAGTTTTCTCTTTAAATAAAGTATAAGAAACATAGAGATTGAAGATTATGAATTTATCTGAAGATCTTAACATGTTTTAAACACCTGCTACTTGGTTACTGTGTGAACTAAACTAGGCAACTAAGAGAAACTGGGGAAGGTTGGTTAGCTTTGAAATGTGTAACCTACCGTTTGAAGCCCCTTTTGATCTAGACCTTTCTCAAAAACTTTCACTCTGATGACTAGCTCACAAAATTACAGCGGTGTAATTGTTTGGTTTCAGCCAAACTATGTTAGGATACGCGAAAATTCATGATTAATATTAATAATTAAAAAAATCATAATTATAATGAGAAGTGAGAATGTTTGTCATTACTATAATAGAAACTAGGAAGTTGTAATTTTTTTTAAGTTGATTCTAATTGTAATTTTCTTAAAGCAGGCAATGATGTGTCTATGAACCTTCCCCAAATGGAATTGCGGGGGTGTTACGAACAGCAAAGCGGGCGGGGAATAGCTAGTGAAACATCGTGGGGATTTTAGTCGGTACAAGTTCGACATAACCGCACCATCTGGATGGTTGGCGTTCCACTACAATGCGTTTTAAAAACAGTTTTCTGCCACGCACAGTAAATATCTGGAACTCGTTGCCATCAGCGGTCTTCCCCAACAACTGCGACATTGGGTTATTCAAGAAAAGAGCATATTCTTACCTGAAGGGTAGGCAACGCACTGGCGTCGCTAGTGACGTGGGCGGCGGTCAATCACTTATCATCAGGTGACCCGTCTTGCTCGTTTGCCTAGTATCATAGATAAAAAAAAAAAAAAAATAACCTGTCTTTGCCCCCGTGAGGGCAAGTATGCGTAGGCATTTCCCCCACGTAAAACCATAACAAAGGTGTCACGGTGATCCTCAAATAGAATGGCTTTCGTAGCTGATTCATACAGGATTTTGGGAATATTACATAATCGAAAATAACAAAAGTTTCATCAATTATCACAATAACGTCGCTTCGCGAACAAACCGCCCGCGCTGCTTTCGAATCAAACGTAAATACATTTGTATACTTAACAAACAAAGAATTTATATGTTTTTGTTGTAAACAAAATCCTAAACATTGAAAGGAAGTTGAAGAAAGACAAACAATGAATTTGCTTCATAATAAACACTTTACTTTTTTCCCTATTTTTTATTTTTAAACGTTACTCTGGTTTTGTGGGGCCGGGGTAATATGGTTCTTTTTCATTTTATTCCACTCCATTATTCTTTTTTATTTTCACTATCTCATATATTTTCAATTCTCGTTTCAATCTTTCCATCTTTCATACTGTGTCATCATAGTCTTATTTTTATTTTCTTCTTTCGATCGCCGCCTCAGATTTCGATCGCCGCTTTTACATTTGTCTTCTATGCATCTTTTTCTTTTCACTTCTCTTTTTTATTATAGTTATTTTGTTATTTATCATATTTATTTCTCTTTTTCTTTACATTCATTTCTTTCTTCTTATTTTAATATTGATATATATGGTATTATAATTTTTGTGTCTGTCTCTTATGCTAGTTCCTTTTTTTTTTCAAAGTCGTTCCGTCTGTGTATTGTGGGTCAGGGCCTTTACATTTTTCACTTATCATCTCTTTTGTATACTTAACTTAATAACTTATCATCATTGCTAGTTCCTTATTGCCGGAGACCAGCTAGTTATGTACCACCGCAGCTCCTATTTCTGCTGCTAGTCAGTAGTATGCAAACATTGCTGTGTTACGGTTTGAAGTGCGCTGTAGCTAGTGTAATAATCGAAGTAACGAGATACGACATCTTATGCCTCAGGCGACGAGCGCAATGCGGTCCAGTATAAATCGTCTTAACTAACGGCACGTTTTTATGGGCAAGCGTATCACTTGCTATCAAGTGACCGTCTCGCTTATCTCGTCGCTAAATTGAATAAAAAATATAAGTTCATATTCGAATGTGTCAGTTGTGCAGGGACTTAGCTTTGTAACATTGAGGATCTTTGTTTAACTCCGTAGGCTATTATTGTAGGCTTTGGATGATGATAGGTTGGTATGTGGTGGTAAGATATAGGAAAGGAATTTGGATATATATTAAAGAGATTTTTTTTCTGCTATAACAAGCTATTTATTTACGAAATAAAGTAAGTAAAATGTATGGTATAGTAATATAAATAATAAAGAATCAATGAATAAGAATATTTTGATATATATGAATAAGAATATTTAATTATTGAGCAAAGTATCGAGATGAACGGTAGGTGCACGTGATAGTAAGTGATAAGCTCGCTCATGACAACGCGGCGCTAGTTAGTATGATATTCACAGCACCACATTGTGCTCATCGCTTAGAAATATAAAATGTTAATATAAATTACCGTACCAATTTCACTAGTTACAACGCTATTCAAACCGGAACACAGTAATCATCATTGTCATCAGCCCATCCGCTACTGGACATAGGACTCCCCCAAAGATATTCACATCGTTCGATCCACAGTCAGCATGGTATTCGGTACCGTCGGGCAATTGGAGCCGTCGGTTGTAGGGGTTCATATATGGAGATTTGGGCCATTTCTCACCATGCTGGACCAGTGTAGGCTGATGGAAGCTAGAGTCTCGTTTGTTGATTAGCAGAGTGCACCACGAGCAGGTATGATTGGCTTGGATCCCGTTAGTGAACACGGCGACTGAAACAGGAGCTACAGTGGAACCTATTCACTCAGAAAATGGAGATCTACCACCAGTAACAATATTACACGAACATGCTATAGTTTTTCTTTTGTGTGATTACTTTTATGAATAGCTTTGAAAAAAACTTGTAAAAATCCAGGTTTATAACAAAGTCGCCACTTCTTTACATGTGATTTAGATTCAGTACATAAAAATACTAGCGGTGCTGGTGAAAGCAAACCGCTGTACAGAAGTGTCTTTGCGACGATAAAAGTGGAATACTTTCAGCATGCAAATGTGTATTTCCATTTGCATTAAGCAGTAAATAAGCTTTATCATTAAGTCTACATTACAGTTAGTCCATATAATATTACTCAGGTAATACTAGAGTAGATATATAACCTTAATTAATGACTTATAATAAACAACGTATAGTATATATAATTTTAATGACATCCAAGACACGCAGCCGCTTGACTTGTAACACTGATAGTAAGGTTTCTCATATCCAAATATTCTAAATCTAAAGTCACAACAGCCGAAATGTTTTGTACGACCACACTACACTTCCTCCGTTCACATAATATCATGTGCGATTAAGCGTTAGTCAATTGCTATATCATTATCATCATCAGTCGATAGACGACTACTGCTGGATATAGGCCTCCCCCAAAGATCTACACGTCGTTCGGTCCCGCGATGCTCGCATCTAGTGAGTTCTCGCGATTCTCACCAGATCGCCGGTCCACCTCGTTGGAGGCCTGCCAACACTACGTCTACCAGTACGCGGGCGCCATTCGAGGACCTTACTGCCCCATCGGCCGTCGGTTCTTTGAGCAATGTGCCCTGCTCACTGCTACTTAAGTCTAGTTAATAGCTACAATGTCTAATAACTAACTGGTGGAAAGTCCCTGTTGTTGGAGCTCGTCTTGTTGGGTACGACCGCAGCGTCTATTTCTATCGCCAAACGGTAGTGTGCAAATATTCCTGTTTAAAGGGTGCTGTAGCTAGTGAAATTACTGGGGTAACGATAGTTAACATACGCCTAAAGAGTCGAGGATGATATGGTACTGTGTATCATCTCAACTAGCGCCACGTTGTTTTAGGCAGGTATGTCCCTCTAAGAGCAAGACGCCTGCTACTGCTGTATATACTAATTTGAAGCTTTAGGAGCATTAGCCAGGGGAGGAGTTAATGGATTATTGAAAATTAACATTAACCCTGTGATATTCAAACTTTATTTAAGAGATAAACCGAACTATCGTTTGTACAATGAACGCTAAAGCGGACCACGTCTTTATTAGTACTTCACATAGATTATCAGCAGCTAATCTCTGTAATGAATGGTTTAACTATCACGAACATTGATAACCATCAGTTTAAAGGTAGAGTTGTTTTATTACCCCATTTGTCGTAAAAATTTCATCATCAGGTCTTCATGTATAAGTGAATAACGTTAACAGAAGATATATTCGTTAACTACGTTTGAATGCGTAATTTACTGGTGGTAGGTCTTCCTTGCCTGAAATTGTCTAGTTGGGTACCACATCAGTGCATTTTTCTACCGCCAAACAGTAGTGTGCAAACATTGCTGTGATACGATTTGAAGGGCGGCTATCATAGACTCAACATTTTGTCGCAGACGACGAGCGCAATGTGGTGCAGTGTACAACATTCTAACTTGCCACGTCATTATGGGTGGGCGTATCACTTACCATCACGTGAACGTCCTGCTCGTTGACGCTTAATTGTATAAAAAAAATATATGTCGCTGTTGATATCAACCTATTCATATCCATTTATGTTTTCATAGCGATATCTTTTCTGTCAGTCATATTGAAATAAAATCGATTAACTGTAGGTATTACAATATTCTAATGTCTACAATTATTCGTTAGACCTCTTAATAAACAACTCATCTAGACTAGTATTTCGTAATGAAAAAAACTCAGTTCTTCGTGTGGTCTATCTACGTACCGAAATACTTAATTGTACCGAAATGTTGGAATGGTTTTGTTGAGCAGTTAAATTTTAACCGTTAAACCCTTTTAATGTTTCGTCGTTTCGTCGCTTTTGTGTATTTTGTTTTGTATATTCAATATTCATGTAATCATTGTAATCATGTATGTGTATGACTAATAATATCTCGTAAATTATAAAAAAAAATTTGGTAAAGTTTTATTGCTCTTGTTTATACTATTACTGCAGACTGGTCTAGGGCAGAGGTTGCCGGATATTTCTCCTCATATAACCACTTTCCAAATTTATCTGATTCCGGTGGACCACATGCATCTAAATTTCTATCATATTTCCAAAAAACTCCTGGTCAACATGGGCCCCTGGGGGTTTACCTAGATCACTATCTAAACTAAGAGTTTAGCCCAACGAGTTACCTTTTTCTACTGCCAAACATAATGTATCCAAATTAAAATATACTGTTGTTCAATCATATGCTTGAAGTTTAATCAATGGAGAAACGAGGTTTATTTAAAGTGCACTTTCACCAAGTTATTAACAGCTATCATCAGGTGAAATTACTGCGCGTCCTGTAAAAAAATCAAATTTTCGGAAGGGTCTGTTAGCTGTAAACTTCATTAATTTTAACGGAACATCTTCTTTTTGATCAGTTAATTGTATTATTGGCTAATACGGCAGACTAAGGTAGAGGGCTGTAAGGGGTCCCGCACAACAATTCACGGGACCCAAGCCAGCCTCACCTGCTCGTGGTGCACCTTGCTAATTAACCAGCGAGGCTCTTTCTCCCACCAACCCGCTTTGGGCCTACGTGGTGGGAAATGATCGGAATCACCCCAAATCACTACAAACGACGGCCCTTAGTGCTTGGCGATATCAGTGACCATACTGGCTGCATGCGGGAATTGTAGAAGCGATCAATGTGGACATTTTTGGGGGTGGCCTACGTTCAACGTTCGACGTCTATCGGCTAATGATAATGATGATGGCAGACTACCCAATAACACTACAATTAGTGGACGTTTATCACCTTACGATGATGATAGCAGACTAAGAATAAAATTCTTACCACTTCATTCTTATGAATTGTTTAAATTTTTTTCCACTTTATTTATTTTAATGATAAAATAAATTTTACTGTAATAATCAATGTTATATAATTATTTAAAACATAAACGACAGCAAGTCAAGTAGCTAGTAAATTACTTTGGGTACACTGACTAGAAATTTTGGAGGTGGTTTTAATTAAACTCTAAGCCTTTAATTATCTTTTCGCAATTTGTGTTTTATAACAATTCCTCTGAGGAATTTTGGTTGCTTAATACAAGTTTAATTATTAGAATTGTAACATCAGCTCGGTACATCTAGTCTATAGAAACACAAAAATGACTTGCAACAATCGTTTCAAAATCTTAGATATTTTCTCATTCTAGGGATCAGATACATTTTTTAAAATTTTTATTGTACTGATTCAGAATTAATCTTTTTTACAAGAAAGAAATTAATTAAAAAATAGGGTATTCTGTGAAATATGCGAAATACATTTTATTGGTGGTAGGTCTCTTTTGCTGAAGACTGTCCAGGCAGGTACGATCGTAACGCCTATTTCTAACGCCAAACTGTACTGTGTAAACATTTCTGTTCCGGTTTAAAGGTGTTGTAAGCTAGTGAAATTATTGGGGTAATGAGACTCAACATCTCATGTATCAAGGCGACGGGCGCAATATGGTACAATGTACATCATTCGTATTTTCCATTAGTTGAACGTCTCGCTAGTCTCATCGCTGGTGTCATGAGTAAATTTTTTAGCGCGGTATATTTACTATAAACTTTGCTTTGTCTGTAAAAAATAATATTATTCAATTGCACGACGAGATGAGCGGGACGTTCACCTGATAGTAAGTGATACGCCTGCTCGTAACAACGTGGTGCTAGTTAGGGTGATATACGTTGCACCACATTACCCTCGTCGCTTAAGAAATCAGATGTTGAGTCTCGTCCAGTAATTTCACTAGCTATCCTACCTTCCGGAAGACAGTAATGTTTGCACACTACTGTTTGTCGGCTGCAATGGGCGTAGCGGTGGTACCTATTAGACGGTCTCCGGCCACAGAGACTTACCATCAGTAATTTATTAATAAATTACTATAGTACGGCTATATTTCAAATATTGTTCGCTTAATAATTTATTGCAATGAATTATTAATATTAATAGTTTAGAGTGTTTAAAATTGGCTCGGCAATTATTTTTGTTAGTAAGTTTAACCGGCGGGCTGATGTTCCGGTGACCCAGTTCATCTCCTCCCTCCGCTCCCACCCCGAATCTGTTCGAACCTCTGTACCACACCCCCGTTTACTGACACCAGTTGGCCAAAGATAAAAATAAAATCTTTCCTTAAATACGTTAGTATGAAGTTAGTTATGAAGATTAAATATTTGTATAAATGAAAATACTTCTTATCATATTAAAACATTTAATCTTTACTTTATTTATTTATTCTTTATTGTACATCAGTTACAAGATATTGTATGAGCGACACGTTTACCCGATAGTAAGTGGTACGCCTGCCCATAACAACATGTATGCTGATTAGGACAATGCACCACATTGCACTCGTCACCTGAGACGTAAGATGTTGAACATCATTACCCCAGTAATTATACTAGCTACAACGCCGTTCAATACGGAATACAGTAATGTTCATACACTACTATTTGTCGGCTGCGATAGGAGCTGCGGTGGTACCTACCCAGACGTTCTCCGACAACAGACCCTACCACCAGTAAAACTTAATGGTGATGAAGGTTATTAATATCAATCGCATGATACTATATCGCATGAAACTTATTAAAAAGCGTCTATTATTATGAGAAGTATCTCATAGTTCCAGATAGATGTTCAGGTCTTGTTCCTTTATACCTTAACGTTATATTTATCACATTAAAATCGTTAAATAATCTTTATCATTAAATAATCATATAATCAAATAATTTAATGGTTTATTTATTACATTATTAACACTGTTAAGGTTTTCCTTATTAGATAAACTGAATTTATTACATTACCTGGTGGTGCGCCTCTATTATCATTGCCCTGCTGTCTCCGGCTATGAAGAATAGGACTAAGGTAAACCCAGCCCGTCGTAGAAAGCGACTAAAAGTGTTTCCAGGTTCGGGAGCTCATGTTCACATTTCTCACTATCACTACCTGGAACACCAGTGCGTTTCGTAGAATATCTCGGGATTTCCGGCAACATACTGAGGATGACCACTGAGGGTGTATTAGTGAGTAAAAATCCTACATAACCTCGTCTTCCCTCCAGAAGCAAGGTAGTTTTTTTTATAAGATATGCCCCCCTGGTAGCTTAAAAAAAGATACCATTGCAACTCTTGTGGCTCTGAACATTAGATCACTTGCTATCAGGTTAAAGTGTCCCTCATAGAATAACAATAAAAACACTGTCAATCGTTTGATTTTTAGTGTTTGTTACGAACTTTCTTAAAAATACTTTTTTGTTGCAAATTGTGTATACAATCCCAAATATTGTTATGGGTTGGCGTATTATTTACTATGGGGTGAAGGTCTCGCTCATCTCATCGCTTCGTTTAATATAACAAATAAACATTAAGTAATATATCCTCATAATAAATATTTTATTCCAAGGCCGGTACTATGAGGGTAACTAGATCGCACTGAGAAAATATTAGCTTACGTACGAATGAATCATATTTATTCTACGTAACCTGATATTACCATAAATTATAAATAAAATAGACTAAAATTATTTTTATTTAAATATAGGAAATGGAGTTGGATATATATATATATGTATATATATATATATATATATATATATATATATATATATATATATATATATGTGGATATATATATATGTATATTTCAACGTAAATATTTTATGAATCGTTAAAAATAAATAGTTGGATAACAAAAAAACTAGATTCACCCTACTAATGTGATGTCACCTGTTCGAAAGACGAACCACATCTGTTGCAACGCTGTCCTCACAACTTACAGTACTTCACTAGATCATATGAAGTGCGTGTGTAGCGGGTACTCGCTCATCCCCATCGATGCAGAGGGTCGGCCCGACAGGCATGCCACGACATCCAGACGTAAAGACACCAATCACGGAATACAACATTTCCGAAGCGCCGCTTCCGCTGCTGGTTGGGGCGCCCGCCAGGTTCGCACACCACGCAGACAAGTCACATCCGGCTGCTCGGGCGGTCCTCACCGTCCTCGGCTCGCAATACAGCCGAAGTTGATCGGAGGACGGGTCCGAGCCCTCCTCCGATGACCTCACAGTCATTGCCGTCATCCAACGCGCATCGTGCGCGTTTTAAATTTACATGTATATTTATCTATGTATATATTTAATTATACCACCCTTATCTCTACTCCTACAGCACTATCTAACTCTTCAACCCTTCCGCTTCCAATATTTTCTCACCTTTCTCCTCCCTCTTTTACATACTACTTTATCTACATATATATGTATATATTTAATTTTTACGTTTTGGTCTCAGGTTTGTGTTTTTGTCTTTAGTTTTTGTATTTTGTGTTCATTTAAAGTTTTGGTTTAATTTTAATTCAATTTTATTTTTAATTTCTTTTCTTCTTTTTATTATTATTTTAGCTCGCGGATACCAGATCCCCGAGCCCTGAGTCCGATGAAGCCGCAATGGTTGTCAATGAAACTGCTCCGTAAAGAGCACCATATAAAAAAAGGATACTCGCAATTCGTTCGTGGCTCGCAAGACAGACGGACCTGTAGCACTATTCGTGATAATTTTGTTGTATTTATTTATGGAAATCATTAATTTAGCGGTATCTTTATATATCTGATATACTGAATCGAAAACGTTAAAAAATTGAAAAAAATATGAATCAAGAAGGTAGTATTAATCGTGAAAGCACCCCTCCTTTCACATGTATACGTGTAGTATGCTATATAATTATACGATGAGATATATAAACAAATTGGTGGACACTGTTGCCGGAAACCGTCTAGGTAGAAACCACCCCAGGTCCTATTTCTGCAGCCAAACAGTAGTGTGCAAACATTACTGTGTCGGATTGAAGGTAGTTGTAACTGGTGAAATTACTGGGATAAAGAGACCCAATGTTCTGTCTCAAGGCGACGAGCGCAATGTGGTGCAGTGTCTACCATCCTAACTAGCGCCATGTTATTATGAGCAGGCGTATCACTTACCATCAAATGAAAGTTTTGATGGTCTCGTCGCTTCGTGGAGAAAAGAAAACATATTCATGAACCAACCCATCCTTGACATTCCTTGTGAGAGAAAGCTCGGAGTCCCAGTAGTGGGAATATTAACGGGTTAGAACTTGTACTATTTTTATCCCTCTCAATTCCTGCAATACAAGGCGTTTTATAACTGTTAGTAAAATTGTCTTTGTGGTTATACAGTGCTTATTAAACACTGTAACTTGTAATGAAAATTAAGTCCTTTTTTTGCGTCATGTATTTACTATTTTTGCTTTTAGTGTTACCAATAAGGAATCAATTAACTTGAATCTGAAGGCATACCTTTTTTCGTAAATGGAACCAAATAGAACCTCTTTATACCTTTCGCGTGACAAACAAGTCTATATGCTCTTCGTCGCACTGTAAGCGAGACATGTACAAGATATTTTAGACCTGGTTTCGCATTCAATAAAATAAGCGGGTCGTTTATACCAATTCATATCGTATATTAAATATTTGTATGGCTTAACCAATTTAACCAAAGATTTTTTTCATCTGGCACACATTTGAAATGTTTTTATATTATAATGTAGACATGAATTAAAATATATTACAGAACATAAGTCCTACTTTTATATTGCTGGTGGTAGCTCTCTTTTGCCGGAGATCGTCTATATAGGTACCACCGCAGTGCCTATTTCTGCCGCCGAACAGTACTCTGCAAACATTACTATGTTCCGGTTTTAAAGGGTTTGTAGCTAGTGAAATTATTTAGGTACCGAGATTTAACATTTTATATTCAAAGGTGAAAAGCACAATGTGGTGTATAGTATATATGATGCTAACTGGATTCACGTAGAACATCCCGCTCATCTCATCGCTTCGTCGAATAAAAAAACAAAAACCATACAACATTCTATGCAAAAGTAGTATGTACGAGTACAATCGATAATTTATACGTTGTTCACTTTTAAGGCTTCTCGCGTCCGACTGCCTTGGCGACAGATTTCCCCTTCGGACTGGTTGCCCTTTAGAGGTAAATTCAATTTACTTAGAACAGTTCCTCTGTCCCTCTTCCGCCGATTTATGTTAATATATCGCCGACTTTTAGTTCATCCAATATAATAATGGCTTTAGGATTTTAATGGATCTGCCCCGGCACTGCAGCACGTTAGGCATGTTTGCCCAAGCACAAACAAATGATTTCTTTGCAATTCTGCGTAAAAAGACTGCTGCGATCCTCTGCAGGGTCTGGTCCCAATCGAATTCTTAAAATAATTGCTGGACGGTATGGTTCACCTCTTTTAGACCATTGTGTGCGGAGGTATATTTCAACTGCACAATTAGTTACTAAGTAAAATAAACTTAGTTTTTAAATTATGAAATGACTACCCTGTTACTAAAGTAGCCATTAAGCAAACGTTTTTTATAAACTCCCTAACACTATGGCCCCAGAGACGATCGTTGATTGTCAATATCGATTCCATTGCTGGTCTTATTTACTAATCTAACGATTATCTAATATACACACAAATAGTCCTAGGTTTTACTAACCTCGTTAATAATCTGATTAGCAGCGCTGACTATGACGATTCTACTACAATACCTTAATTTCCACTTTTTTGAGGTTCCTCGTCTTTAAACAGCACGATTAGCGATAAGACTTTTGTTAACATTTTTTTCTATCAGCTACTTTGGGACCGTTATCATCAAAATGAAATTGGGTCCTTTCATTTCCCTTTCGTCATTCCCAAGATTAAGGCTGTGTTTGAAAACGCCCGAACTGTACCGTCTTAAGTGTTTTTCTATGAGAATCGATAATCGGAGCGATTTAATAGAAATCGATTTACAATTTTAATGTTACAGGAATATTAGAAAAAATCTAATGTAGTGTATAGTGGAAGTCCATCGATAGAGATGATAATAATAATTAGTTTAGATTACATTTAAACCAACTACTTTATGTTCCTGTTGCTTGGACTGGATTTTTTATCTCACAATGGCTTAGTTAAGGTCATCTACCATATTCAACACTGTTGGAGTGTTCATAATGTGAACACCAAATCCTGTATATTAATAACTACCATTTTCCATCCCATTCCACTAGTCCCATTATTTACTTGAACTCTGGTCTTGCTGTAGCTATTATTATAATTCAGTTAATATTTTAGTTTTCCTGAATTACCATGAAGTATATTCCTCTGACTCTAGGGTACTTGGTATAAAAATGTGTATAGTTAGCATGATTGACTTATTCGATCTTGATCTTTCATTTATTTTTTATAGAACTTAATATCTAAATCAGTAAGATTTTTCCGTTATTGTTCTTGAAACATCTGCTTATAGCCATTAGGCGTTAGTTGTCACCTAAGTCACCTTTAGACATATGAGATAATGGTAAGTCTTTAGTAATCTTATTGAGTGCAGCTTCGTTTAAACTGGACCATGGTCACCATGAGAAGAGTAACAGCCATTATATATTCAGGAATAAAATCGTCTGTAAATATGCGCTGTACTTTAAACCAGTCTCGTACAAAAGTACACGTGCGGAGCCGGATGGGGCCCGCCGGTACATATACACATGATATATGAACGATGTAATGCCATTATTGTGCGAGTTAACTATTCAGGTCTCATGAGAGCAGTACCAATGTGGCCAATTTGCTTTATTGTGTCACCAAAGAGGATACGATACGGAGCCAGTGTCTCGCTCAATCTTCTCGGATTAGGACGGCACGTAGAATTAATTGCAGCAATTAGTACTGAGATTGAAACTTTGACTTACAGTAAATTTCGATGGTCTTCGTATTAGCCATTTTCTAACAGCATAGGCAGTTCATAATTAGAGACCCCTACTACGTCAAACATTAATATTTTAAATAATATCAATTTGAAATTAAAAAAAACAGGTATTTCAATACGGGATTTACAGTTTTATTGTTTTTTTTACAGATAAAAAAAAATGAAAATGCTGTCTTCGAAGTGGTGTCCGATGTTTTTGACTCTATTGTTACTCGGTACTGGAGTATACGCCGTTCCGGTACCACAATATTCAGGTATGAATAATTTTTTTTAATTAACGAGCATTTTGGTAGAAAAAATAATTTTAGTAAAATATACAGTTTAATGGTTTTAACCGAGTATATCTTACCGTTAAATATTTTATAATGAAAATCTATTTCACACAGGTTAGTGATAAGTTAAAAACAAATTTTGTATCATTGTACAAAAGTTGCTGCGATGTTTAATCTTAAGTAAATAACTTAGTTTTTTTTCTAAGATATTTAACAAAATTTAAAGGAATCAATCAGATTTTTTTTAGGTTATTAATTTTTCTGCTACTATTTTTAATTTTTTTCCTAAAACATAACAGCTACTATCCATCAACATATATGATATATGTATGATGGCGATGTAGCTAATATCAGCATAATACGTATAACCTTTTTGGTTTCTTTTGTTCTTCATCCTTAAAGTGCTTCTCCATTACTGGTGGTTGGTCGTCAGAATTACGAATTTGTGTCTGTCTTTAGCAACATGGAACAGTTGCTCAACCCTGGTGATACCGGTCCACTCTCATCAATTTCGCAGCTAGCATTTTTTTTGCGTCCAATGTGTTTTTTGCCTTTAAGAAGCAGATGATATCTGTCGTGACGGAACTTGTGCCGGCGATAGCCAAACTCTCACTTTTTAAAAGCCTGCAATGATATTCTAGTTTGGCTGATACTTCGGAGAACTTTGCGTCCAAGTTGTTCGTAGCATACGTAGATAAAATCACATCTCGAATGCTTTCTTTTGCTGACCTTCGCGCAATATGTGGCCGCTCTGAAATATGAGCAAACCGAAATTTAAGATGAAAGCAAATCTTGCTACGTTCAGAGTTATATTTTATTCATATATTTAAACACTGACAACTTAAGTGTATTACCAAGTTGTTAGTAATACAAACACACAACTTCGGTCTATGTTGATAATTAATCTCTATAAAGGATTTAGTCCTGCTAATTAATGTTCGGTATATGGAACTGTCGTACCTATGATGCCTATAATAATCCTAATGTGTTTAGTTAAAAGCCTTTGTCAATAATTTAAGGTATTTAGGTAAAAATCTATTACACTTATAATTATGTATTGGTTAATGACGGTTTATATGATTTTATTATATATTAGTATATATGTACCTACATGTCATTACATTTTTGCATCTCTTAAAGTGGACAAAATGATAGTACTAAAGGTAATAAACCCAGCTTTACGCTCGGTGTGTATAAAGTAATAAAAATAAATAAATCTCCTGAATTTTGAATTCTTTATAACATCACGGAAAGCTTGGGTTGTGGTCATTAAGGACAACACTGCTTAAGTGGTGGGAACAAGGGAAAGCAGCCTTGTCGCAGCAACCATACAAAATTTTACTAGAGTATTTTTTTCTTTTATTTATGTATGTTATTTATTTTGCCCTATTTCACAATATTTTATAGTCTTGAGTATAATCGTATATGGTTATATAGATATAATTAAAAAATTAAGGCAAACTAATTATTTGTAAGACTTAAAGTTTACAATGAAAGTTAAGCAATTTCTTTCGAGGGTTATATTTTACTTCAATACATAATTCTTGGTGTTATTAAATATCGACTATTTGTCTTACTTAGTTCATATTTATAATTTTTTTTTGTACTTAACTATGTGCAATTTTTTTAGCAAACCTAATAAATCACTAAATATTCTACCTGGCTTTAACCTAAATGCTTTGGCTATTTTCATATAGGCGACAGTGGTTTTGTTATTTACAGATTATATATATATATATATATATATATATATATATATACACTTCGTATGTATAATGTATATATGTACAATGTCTGTTTGTACCCTCGGGACTCCGTTCGCACGCCAGAAGTAATTTGTTTCGAGCTGACGGAATCTGTTCTAACGCAGTACGTCGGTTGGGCTACGTGTCATATCTTGTATATGTTTTGATTTTTATTTAATATTTTTACTTCTATTTCCTGTAATAAATTTCAATATGTATAGAAAAAAAATATATTTTAGCAATATTATTAATTGTTAGGAATATATCATCTAATGTTTAAACAAAGTTATACAAGAGGGAAATATCTATTGCCAAAGACCGTTTAGATAGGTACTACCGCAGCGCCTATTGCGGACGATAGAGCAGTATGCCAACATTAATGTTCCGGATTGAAGGGAGTTGTACTGGTGTAACCTGACTTAATATCCTATGTCTCAAGGCGATGAGGGCAAAGTGGTTCAATGTAATCCATCTTAACTAGTGTCACGTTATTATGAACGGGCGTTCACTTACCCTTCAGGTGAATGTCTCTTGTACGTGTTCATGCTTCGTGAATAAAAAAAAAGTTCATTATTTATCTAACAGGAGTTCGCAATATTTACATATTAATTTACTTTATTTTTATTTATTAGGGTAAATAAACAATTATATATTACGAAGTTAACGTCAATGAATTTATTTACTTGTTTACGTAGAATAACTTAGAACAAAGCCGTGAGCCATTTATAAGTTATCACCAATAGACATTGAATATGATAAACTTATTACTATTTTATTTGATGTAAGTAATTCAATGTGTTTATAATAATAATCATCATCAGCCGATAGAATTGTACTGCTGGACATGGGTCTCCCCCGAAGAATCCCTCATCGATCGGGTAGATTCTTATGAAGGGATTTGGGCTATATCCCACCACGCTGCCCCAATGTAGGTTGGTAGGAGTTATAGTAATAACAAAATTTTTAATAACTGCTAATAAAACAAATTAATAATATACCTGGGCTGAAATTAATAAAACGTTTCACATATTACATCATCATCAGCCGACCGATGTCTACTGCTGGACATAGGACTCCCCCCAAAGACATTGTTTGATGGAGTACATTGAGGGTAATTGGGCTGTAATCAACCACGCTGGCCCCGTACGGGTTGGTCTGTTAGCAGGGTGCAACGTGTGCAGGTGAGGTTTACTCCGGCTCTGTAAGATGTTGGGCGGAACCCCTTACACCCTTGTATTACATATTAATAATTATTGTTGTTTAAAAAATATCTTGTTTAGCGTTCCAGCTTAAGCTTTTAACTATTTCAATGATTTACTATTGTTTATTGTAGTATTTATTGAACTATTGTCACAAGTAAACGACAGTTTAGTTTATAATACGACCACGATAAGAAGGACTTTATAAAAATTACGTAAACCGGTTAAATTAACAGTAATTAAAGTAATACTAAAAATAGTACGTATAATTTGTATTAATAATTAACTAACTAATTGACTAACTTTAATTTTACTTATTATCTTTTTGTTCCTGTTGCCCGCGATTACACAGGTAATTATAACATACGCAATACACGATATACAGCAAAAGGTATTCCATGAAGTTGAATTCATTAAGTAATTGGCTTACTGTCACGATTCTGCAATTACTTGAATAACTGCTATCAATTGATGGACTAATAAAATCATTACATTTTACATCTGGCTGACTTCATAGACTTTATGATGAACTCCCTTCTTCAGGAAGCAGCCACACAGGAAATAGACCTGGTTGAGCCCCGACAGTTTCACGAGAAACGAGATCGACTTCATCATGTCGACGAAACGGCATATATTCAATGTTGTTGATCAATAGAGTGAAAATCGGGAGCGATCACCGCATGGTAATAGGCACATTGAACATTAACATCAAGGTCGAAAGAGGGAGACTGATGAAGTCCACACTCTGACTTACTCATGCTCATATTCAAAATCCTTAGAACTTCCAACTAGAACTGCAAAACCGTTTTGAATGCTTGGATGACTGCGAGACAACGGACGAAATTAACAACAGGCTAGTGGAAATTGTCCGTACGGCCGGTTCTAAGTTTTTTAGGACTCACTGACTAAAAACCAAGAGGTTTTCTGACCATACTCTCTCAAACCTCATGGACGGAAAAGCAGGAAATGAAACTGCAGTCTTCGGTAGACGCGTGTGCTTACGCGGCAGATTAATAGACAGATCTCTGAATGCCAGAAACGCGACCTGCACCACTTTAACACTATGCGCGTATAAACACCATCGATCAAAATAAGGGCTCGAAGGTGTTCGCGAGAGATCTGTCTATCGGACAGAGCCAGCTGCCGCGACTGAAGACGGCTAGTGGTAGTATCATTTCCTCAAAACCCGAGATTTTGGGAGAGGTTCAAGGGTTTTACGGACAATTATGCACGTCGACGACACCACCTGTTGAATTGGCTAAAGATCTCAGAGCCAAATTGACTCGACATTACACCCAAGATATCCTGAACGTCAGCCTGAGTGAGATTAGTATGGCTCTTAGTCAACTTAAAAACAACAAATCACCTGGGGATAACGGAATAGCGGCAGAACTGAAAGCAGGTGGGACTTCGATACTGAAAATTTTTCAGCAATTGTTCAATTTCGTCATTCACGAGGGCACAACGCCCTAAACATGGCGGAGAAGTGTGGTGGTTCTTTTCTTCAAAAAAGGTGATAACACTTTGCTGAAGAACTTCAGAACCATTTTGCTGCTGAGTCATGTTTATAAGTTGTTCTCGAGAGTCAATACGAATCGTCCTACTAGTGAGTTTGACGACTTCCAGCCTCCCGAACAAGCTGTAAAGGCTTTAGAGTACCATAGACCACATCCACACGCTGCGGCAAGTCATACAGAAGACCGAGGAGTATAACTGGCCACTTTGCTTAGCGTTTGTGGACTATGAGAAAGCTTTTGATTCCGTGGAAACCTGAACAGGATTGAGGGCATTTCAGAGATACCGGATCGACTCACAGTATATCCAACTGTTGAAGAGCTCGTACGAAACTGCCACCATATCAATCCGTATATCGAACCAGGCTACGAGACCTATCCAATTGCAGCGAGGAGTGCGCCAAGGAGATGTAATCTCTCCGAAGCTATTTACCGCTGTACCGGAGGACGTCTTTTAGATTTTGGATTGGATCAGGTTTGGCATCAACATCAATGGCGAGCATATCAATTATACGGTTTACCGATGATATAGTCGTCATGGTGGAGAGTCTAGAAGACCTCAATATAATGCTCGGTGACTTCAGCAGAGTCTCGGAACCGGTAGGCCTTCATATGAATATGAGCAAGACTAAAATTCATATCCAATACTCATGTTCAGCGCCACCCAGTGATAGTTGAGAACTCAGCACTCGAAATTGTTGAAGAATACATGTACCTGGGGCATACGGTCCTATTAGGTAGATCAAATTTCGAGAAAGAGATACACTGCCAAATCCAACTGGGATGGGCAGCGGTTGGGAAACTTCGTAAGGTCTTTTCGTCCAAAATCCTGCAGTGCTTGAAGATCAAAGTCTTCGTACAGTGCGTGTTCCCAGTGATGACCTACGGCTCCGAAACTTGGTCGCTCATGAGCCTCATAAGAAAGCTCAGAGTCACACAGCGGGCGATGGAGAGGGCGATGCTTGGAGTATCTCTGCGTGATAAAATCAAAAATGAGGAGATCCGCAGAAGAACTAGAGTCATCGACATAGCCTCTACGAGTCGCGAGGCTAAAATGGTAATGGGCAGGGCACATAGCTCGTAGAACCGATGGACGTTGGGGTCTTAAAGTGCTGGAATGGCGACCCCGCATCGGGAAGCGCAGCGTTGGCAGACCCCCCACTAGGTGGACAGAGGACATAATAAAAATCGCCGGGAGCCACTGGATTCAAACAGTGCAAGACCGTGGTTTGTGGAACCCACAAGAGACCTAGGTCTAGCAGTGGACAGCAATGATGATGATGACATTTTACATTCCAGAAAGCTTTTTTAAACTAATTACCTGCGTCCATGGCCAAATGGCTGGTCGTTTGTCGTGTAGCACGAGAGTCCTAGTTACGATTTTAAAGCCACATTACTTTTATTGTTAGAAGAATTCTTTCACACTAATTAGCTAGCTATCTTATAGTAAATCTACTACCATAAAAGCATTGCTGTGTTTCCAATGTTCATACATTGCAATAGGATCATGGATGGACACATTCACCGTCTACATTTTACACACTACATTACTACTTGAAATTATCTAAACTCTGCAAAAGTAAACGAACTTAACTATTTAAGTAAAAGAAAACGTATCGTATAATGGTTTGAAATACTTATATTTTAAATATTATTAAATTTCATATTCGTTCTCACTTTATGTATCTTACAGTTCCTGTTTACCTAATAAAAAAGCTTTGAGGTACACTACTTTGTGTTGAGAAGGTCAGACCTTTCAACTTAATACGTCCGTTTATGAGTTACATAAAAATAGCCGAAGCTTTTTGCCACGGCTTAACCGTCGCGTTAACTAAAATCCATTTCATCGTTAATGCGCTGTCAGCTTTAACAAGATAACATCCAACGAAGATAAGATAGTGTTTAACGATCTCTACATTTGTACTACAGTAATGTAATAATAATAAATCTTTATACTAACTTTATCACAACAAAAATTATATTTCCAGCATTCATGTATTTGGCTTTTTTGTATTGCAGAAAGCTGATTTCTTAGAAAGAAAAATATAATAAGATATTGGTTTTGTTATTTGATTTATTATGGTAAATGGTCGAAAGAACTTTTTGATAACCCACGGCAACATCTCACCATCTCACCTTCCGCCTTTGACAGAGAATTTATCTTTTTACTTTAGTATTGCATTGATGAAGTACCGTCCGTTTTCTATTAAATTTCTTCCGAAGAATTACCATGTTATGGAATGAACTCCCTGCTGAGGTATTCCCATGTAGCGATAGAATGAGTCATCATATGCTTTCATCGTTCCTCTGCTACTAAAAGCGTTCATAGACCACGGTAGTAGCTTACTATCAGTTGAGCTATGTGCCGCTACTTTAATAATACAAAAATATGTAATAAATAATATTTGCCATACAAAATTAAGCTGTTGTTTCCTCATAAATACTCACGAACTGGACTATTCATTTTAATACTAAAATTCCACCAGATTAAGGAGGGTGTGTACCGCAGGGCTTAGTACTGAAACCTCTATTACATTCTACACTCATTTGCCGATGGAAGCAGTAACTATGACAGCTACTTTTACGAATGATACTGCATCACAGCCAGTATCGTAGAGCAACACCGAGTCCCAGGAACTCTACAGAAAGGGTTAGATAAAATTAAAACTTGGTTCAATGAGTGGAGAATAAATGCCTCTAAGACTCAAAAATACAGCTTTCGCGCGTGTGCTATTTTGCTAAGTGATCGCATATGTTAGTGTTTTTTTGCACTTCCAATAACTTCTAACAGGAGACCTATAGCTAGCAGTGGACGTCCATCAGTTGGAATCATGAGGAACAACTACCCTCTTACTACCTAATGATATCAAATATTTTATTTTACATGATTCATCTGTGACTTGCAGAAATTATAACTTGGAAGAAAACTTTAAAACTATTGTATTATTATACGGATTACTTATGTGATATTCTTTCAAAAAGTAGTGGAAGTAGTTTTTGTTTTCATGAGATACATACATTTTGAAGACAAAGTAAGTAGTGTAAACTTCCGGGTTTATTTGAAAATAGCGTAGCCGGGGCTTTAAATCTGCAAACAATACGGCGGGTACGGAAAACTCATTCTAATACTTTCATCCTCTCCGGCTTCTACTTGCGCTGATAGAACATCCGGTCTCATTTGCATACACAATTTTCTTTGAATCATTATCTTGTGTCTAAGTTTTGTTACTAATATCTTTATTTAGTTTAATATTGGTAGATTTTGAGCACATATTCAAGAATTATGAATTATGTAATTCGCAGATAAAAAATATGTAGTTAACAATATCTACGCGTTTTCTTGGACAAATATATCTTACTGGTGGTAGATATTCCTTTCAGAAGACTGTCTAGTTAGATACCATGTCGGTATATGGTCATGGTAAACTTTATTGTATTCTGGCTTGAAGGACGTATTATTGGAATTACTTCTGTTAATTAGACATACCATCATCTGTCTTAAAACGAGAAGTGAAAAGGGATATTGCATAATGGTGGATCGATCGTGGTAGGTAATTGTTGACAGAGATCATTTAGGTAAATTTAGTTTGATCATTTAGACAGCGCCTGTATCTACCGCCAAACAGCAGTGCGCAGACACTACTGTGTTCTGGTTTGAGGGGCGCTGTAGTGAGTGGCATATGTTGGCGTAATGAGTCGCATCATCTTATGTCTCAGGCAACGAGCGCAATATGGTGCAATGTATATCATCCTCACCAGCGCCACGTTGTTGTGGGTAGGCGTATGCACGTACCATCGGGTGAATATCCTACTCGTGTCATGTTTAATTGAATGCAAATAAAAGCGTTTTTTTTACCTCGTATTACTTTTTTCGACTTTGATGTTACTAAAAACAGAAATTACTTCAGTGTTTGTCCTAGAGGTTTTCTCTTCTTTCATAACATCATTGCTAGACCAAAACTCCGAATGATTCTAACGTATTTCAAACATTAATATCGCTCTTGACGTAACTGCTTAATAACCCGCTAGGATCGCTTCTACAACGTAATTGGTTTTCAAAGTTTTAATATAAAAGAAACATCTTTATATTCAACAAGTGTAAGTCTGCGCGCAAAGAAGGGTCCGTTGTGTAACTTTGTCCCGATTACCAACGACACGATAAAAATAATATCGCCCCAAATGCCGTCGGCACTGCTCGATACTGAAGCGACAATATTTTCAGCTGTTTACTTCTACACGAATGCTCATGACATTGAAAATGTTTCTGTTTCGTTGGAATGTTCCCGTACGTCTGTTACATTTATTTTGCTCGGAGAATTGGGCTCCACGAACAACCTTCGTTACTTTCGTTTTAGTATTATCGCTACAATAACTCTTAGCCAAATAGTTTTTATTTATTTACAATTGCTCTCTAGACGATATATTATTTATTCAATTAAACGACGAGACGAGCGGGACGTTCATCTGATGGTAAGCGATACGACAGCCCATAACAACGTGGCGCTAGTTGCTATGATTTACACAGCACCAAATTATGCTTGATGTAAGCCCCGCACAGCAACTCACGGGATCCAAGCAAACCTCACCTGCTCGTGGGTCACCCTGCTAATCAACAATCGAAGCTCTGGCTCCCACCAACCCTCATTGGGCCAGCGTGGTGGAAAATGGCTCAAATCTTTCCCGATGAAACTCTTACAAATGCTGGCTCCTTGTGGCCGGCGATGTGGGCGGCGTAGCACCGATCGATGTGGGGAACTTTGAGGGAGGCCTATGTCCAGCAATGGACGTCTATTAGCTGTTGACGATGATGATGAAATTATGCTTGTCGCCTGAGACAAAAAGATGTTGAGTCTCGTTACTACAGTAAATTACCCTTGCTACAGCGCCCTTCAAAATGGAATATAGTAATGTTTGTACATTATCGTTTGGCGGCAGAAATAACTGCTGCAGAGGTGACTACTTGGGTCTTCGGCAAAAGAGACCTACTACCAGTAAGATTTAATCAAGTGATTTTTTTATGTGATAACTTTAAACAAATAATTAGATATGGAGACGATAACGCATCAGTGTTTAAGCTACAAAGTTAATACATATATATGTATATAGAAGCTTAAATATATTAAATGTTAGTATACTTGAATCCTAGGATCAATGTAGGTAATAAAGCTCTTTGTTTCTTAGATGCCAACTTAAGTATGCTTCCCAGGTGCTAACTTTCAATCAAAACACTGTGAGATTGTGAGCTTCGGATTATCTAATTACAATAAAGGTCTTAAGATTTGTATAGGATTAAGCTGATAGTATTAACTTAGAATAAGAAACAAAAAACCTTTCTTTTTGTTCCGTTTAACTACCTTCCCCCTAAATTAATAAATTTTACTTTTTTTTAAATACATATATATATATATATATATATAACATATATGCAACTAATTTCATATCTGTAGATAAAGGAAATAAAGCTCTGAAACAAAAGAGATATAACTTAAATAGAATCCTGTTAGTATACATACATTACTTAACATAAAGTTTCCTCTTGCAGATCCAAATTTTCTCTCGGTTAGTTGTTTTGAATTAGTTTTAGTTTAACCGGTTAAACTTTGTACTTAAACTAAGAACAGAGAAGTTATAACTGTAAGATATATTTATCAGATTCATCTTGTGAATATTTTCACGTTGAACTGCAGTTTGCGGTTTCAAATGATCTTGCGTTTTTTTTTATTTAATTAACCAAAAAGACGAGCGGGACCTTCACGTAAAGGTAAGTGATACGCTTGTTTGTAACAACTTGGCGCTAACTAGGATGATACACACTGCACCACATTGTCCTCGTCGCCTTAAGACGTAACATATTAAGTGTCGTTGCCCCATTAATTTCATTAACTGCAACGCCTTTTAAACCGGAACACAGTAATATGTGGCGACAGAAATAGGAGCTGTAGTGGTGCCTTAAATAATACAAATATTTAAAGCATAATTTATAACTTATGTGGATGTTTTAGTTTTTAATGAATCACTTAGATAATATCTAAAGTATATGTGTGTGTGTGCGCGCCTGTACGCGTGCGTGTGCGTGTGCGTGGGCGTGTGCGTGTATTTAATAATGACTACAAACTACATAAACAATTTTCAAATTTATATTATTTAGAGGTGTAAGTGGTCCCGCATTACAACTCACGGGACCCAAGCCAACCTCACGTACTCGTGGTGCACCCTGCTAATCGAGAAAGGCTTTGCCTCCCACCAACTCCCATTGGGCTAGCGTGGTGGGAAACGGTCCAAACCACACCATATGAACCCCTACAAACATAGAGATTTTTTTTGGGAGGCCTAAGTCCAGCAGTGGATGTTTATCGGCTGATGATGATGATGATATCATTTAGTAATAAAGTATTTAATAAAATGTCTTTTATTGTATATCCTTTGAAGTATTTATAATAAAGGACTCAATAATACTTCTATATGCGAAATAAAAAAAATATGTTCAGCAAATATTTATTACCAAGTTTAATTTCTATTTTTCTTCGATCTCCAAATAAAGTAGAAAAGAGAGATATCGTCTGTATTAGTGAATAAGAATTCTCGGTCCTTATAAGTTGAAAAGCTCTTTTATGTTGTCTGTTATGTATGAATGAGGAGTTTGTAAAAGAAATGGTTCATTTTACTTAGGAGCCGGGGCTTATTCTTTAAGTTATAAGGTATTTATTTGGGAAAATTATATATGTAATTTATTTTCTATTCAAATTATTGTATAGATGTATATTGTATATTTACTAGTAGTAGGTCTGTAGCCGGAAACCGTCTAGGTACATACCACCGCAGTGCCTATGTCAGCAGCCAAACAGTATTAATTGAAGGGCGCTGTAGCTAGTGTAATTACTGCTAAGATCTTAAGGGAATGAGCGCAATGTGCTGCTGTGTTGTTATGCCCAGCACCACACTTCGTATTTATTCCAGAAGTAATTTGTTTAGGGCTGATAGAATCTGTTTTAACCCAATACCTACGGTTGACCTACTGTGTCATATCTTGTATGCTTTGATTTTCATTCAATATCTTTATCTCTATATCGTCTATAGAATTTCCATATGTATAGAAAAATATAGATATTTAAAAGATTTTATCAATATTGTTTAGAATATATATTCTAATGTTTAAACAACGATATACTAGTGGGTAGGTTTCTGTTGCTGGTGACTGTCTTGATGGATACCATCACAGATCCCATTGCAGCCGACAAACAGTAGTATGCAATTACTGAGTGTAACGAGACATATTATACCATGTCTTAAAGCGACGAGCCCAATGTGGTGCTGTGTATAACAAACATCCTATGTAGCGCCACGTTGGTAAGGGCGAGGGTGTTACTTACCATCACGTCGTACGTCAACGTCCCACTCGTTTCGTAGCATTAAAAAAAATTGGTATTATATTTTCAGCTGACTTTATTATTGTTATACTACATATTTATAAAGTTTGTAAAATATAGTCCTTTTTGTATTATTTTATAACCTTTTAATCGCTGGCCTTAAAATCTTAGCCTTTTTGATACCTGTGCATCCAAAGGTTGCTTGAAAGCAATCTCTTTAATGACATCTTTACAGTAATTGTATTATTTTCTTTAGTTCTCGTATACGATAAATAATTTATCGTATACGATATTCTATCTCCATGTACATTTTTATACAACCCACATTCTAAAAAAAATTTTTATTAAAGATAAAGGTTAAAATTTAACTATTGTGTTAGAAGATTGTATTGAATATATTGTTGATATCATCATCATCATTTGATAGAAGTCTACTGCTGGACATAAGCTTCCCACAAAGATCTTACCGATTGGGTTCTGTTAATATACAAAAATATCTTTTGCTATTCAAAACTTTTTTTCTGATGGTTGATCTTTGTTGCCGGAGATCATCTAGGTAAGGTACTCACCGGCTCTATTTCTGCCGCCAAACAGAAGTTTGTAAACATTACTATGTTCTCGTTTGAAGGGTGATGTTGCTAGTGTAATTACTGGAATAACAAGACATCCTACGTCTCGGGCGACGAACTTTATATGCTGCAGTATATATCCTAAGTATCTACGATGAAAGGGGCCCCCAATACGCCCGTATTACATATCATCCGGTGAACATCCTCCTCGTCTCGTGCTTAATCGAATGAAAAAAAAAAAATTATGCTATTTGTAATTATATTACTGGTTACTGTCTTTGTGTTTTAGCCGACAATAAAAACGTCCATTATCATCATCTCTGTTAAATATTTAAATAGCTTATATTATCCCAAATCACACCATCGTAAAGAATATAGGTATATTACTAAATTATTCAACAGTGCATCTCATAGACAGTTCGTTGCCTCGGAATGACCCAAATTTATTCCATTAAAGCACCCTTCCATAACCCCCACACAGCAGCGAATGATAGAGAAATCGGGAGTTCTTTGATCGCCAACGGTGAATTAAATTCAATGATTTTTTTTTACTTTACTTTTTACACTCGTTATTGGTTACTATTGTATGATCAAAGGCTTATAAACTTAACCATCATTGAATCTTAATCATGAGTACCGGTCATCTGTTAATCAGTAAAACAATTAGAATAAAAGTAAACATTTACTGATGGTAGGTCTCTGTTCCCGGAGACCGTTTAGGTAGATACCACTTCAGCTCCTATTTGCGGCAAAACATTAGTGTGCAAACATGACTGTGTTCCGGTTTGAAAGATGTTGTAGCTAGTGAAATTACTGGGGCAACGAGACTCCACATCTTATCTTTCAGGCGACGAGTGGCACAGTACGCACCATCATATCTAGTTCCACGATATTATGGGTAGGCGTATCACTTATCATCAAGTGAATATCTCGCTCGTCTCATTGCTTTGGTGAATAATTAGAAAAAGATAGAAACAATTTTTCGGTACTATGAAATATTTGAAAGTAGTACATACTAAATATAAACATATCATTAATACGTATAAAAGTTGTCGCGTAAGGGTGTCATATTATATATATATATGAAAGGGCGCTGAAATGTTTCCTCGCCATATTTTCATATATTGTCAGTTTTGATATCACAGGAAACGCAACAAGTTTGCCGCAAAGAAGCCTCTATAAATAAACGTTAACATGATATATATATATATATATATATATATATCAAATATAAACAGTATCGTATTCATCATCGCTGTTTGTTTTATATCGCAGACATGAATAGACATAGCATATGTCTTCAACTTTAGTGACCTAATTTAATTGTCTGGATATCCTGGACCAGTCTAAATTTAGCAAAAAGCTATTATCTTCAATATACATACGAAATTGGTTTCCATCTATGTAGAAAGTAATCAAGATATCTCTGAAATTATAAAGCCTTTTTTTGGTTTCGGAGGAAATCTGAAAGATACTTTGCATCTAGGGGAAAGTCAAGGCCCATGTCAGGTCTTACTTTCTAAAACCTCCTCGAGAATTGCGGGAACCCATTGGGTACGAACAACACGAGAGGTGAGAAGCTGTGGACGTCTATCGGCTGATGATGATGATGAAAACCCTCTCGGTGGTCTAACATTAGTGCATTCGTAGAAGGCCCTGGCATCTCTTATAGAACGTATCCGGTGGGAACTACAAGACTTGGAGACATGAAGTTCGGTAGGGATATTCCTTTTGCGGATAACAGATCAGCTAAGAGCTGATTTTATAAAAACTTGCCCCTATAAGGGGTTGCGGATGTGTTAATGAAAATACTGGGCTGTGGTGGCGGCGGGTTGCCACCGCGCGGGAATATTTCTGATAAACTTCAAATCTATTTCTATATTACAACTACTGAGTAAACATATGATTAGTAAGTATAACTGATTATTAGTAATTGTGTTATCTACAGGGCTTTCCCCCAAAAATTTACTTAGGATGTACGTTTTATGCGGCTAGTAGTAGGTCATTGCATTTGGGGGCACTTGAAAATATTTTTTTTATTCAATGAAACGAGGAGTCGAACGAAACGTTCATCTAATGGTTCACTAACCAGGTTATCAATATACGCCTGGCTATAAGGGTTAGTCAGGGTGATATACACTGCACCACTTTGAGCATGTAGCATTGTTAACTCCTAACCACAGTGGTAGTATCTACTTACGTCACCCGTAACAGAGATCTACCACCAGCATATAGACGTAATACAATAAATTTAAATTGCGTTTTATAAATCATTATATGAACCCCTTTTTGCCTAAAACCATTTGGGAGGGTAGCTAGCCGAGTATTAAAATTGTTTTGTGAGAAGTATAGTGTGTGTAGGCGTTGCGTGGGTGTCGAGATTAAGAATATTTCCCCGGGACGTAGCTTACAATATAACTTTGTTAAAGTTATGTCTTATCTCTTTTCCAGTATTTATATGTGATAATATTGTTCTTTTGTTTTTCTTATATGATCAATACAAAAGAACATATATTTATAGCTCCACAAAGCGATGAGAATAACGAGTCGTTTACCCATTGAAAATGATACTCCTCATGACTGATGTTAGCACTAGTTAGGATGAATGTCACCACATCGTGCTAGCTTTCATCCTTCATTGTTACCATCAAGCTTATCGCTTACCATAAAATGAAGAGTTAAACATTGAATACCATTATTAACAGCACCATAGTATTTATTTATTTATGTAATTAAAGTCACAGTCGATACATAAACGTAATGAGTATATAAAACAAATATTTTTTAGTACCATTTATACATATAAATAAATTAGCATTAGGGTAAGTG
Organism: Ornithoptera priamus; assembly: GCA_029034505.1. NCBI lineage: Eukaryota > Metazoa > Arthropoda > Insecta > Lepidoptera > Papilionidae > Ornithoptera > Ornithoptera priamus. The sequence continues at coordinate 2,487,823 of JARDWD010000508.1, read as the reverse complement.
CAGAAAAAATTATTTATAATATTATATACTATAGATAATATACAAACAGTACTTAACCTATATAAGAATTCTTGAATAATAATTAGTCAACACATGTAGTACAAAACTCCTTAATAACTTTTCTTACATTAATTAGTAAGATTTAAATATAAAATTAAATAATTTTATTTTTATATAAAGCTTTTTATATATTTTAAAATAAAGTTAATCTAGATTTCATTAATAAAATTCTACTCGGGGTGAAGGTAATATTAAGAGTCGATCAATGACCTGACTCTGGTCTCTAGTATAAACTATATATAGAATGTTCATAGAGGGATCAGCGCGGTGTGCTGGACCATGTGAAGTCGTCCAGACGTTAACGCTTTGATCTAGCCCGCATAAAGCTGGAAAATTGTACTACACTAGGGAACCCATAGTATGACCTTTGTCAATAACATCGCATGTGCCAAAACGCTGAAACGCTCCACGTTTACCTAAAGAAATTCTGAAAACGTGAGCTAAAATGGAAACGGAAATAGAAAATCTACAATAGTTCACGTTTTCGATTAATATTAGATATTCATACAGTTTATTTAATTGGTTTATTTATAAAGTTAACTCCGATTAATAAAAGTAACCTTTTCTCATTGTATAGCGTTTATTTATTTGTTAGACTAAGTTATGAGTACTTTACAGTACCCATAATCATAGGATTACAGCGGTGATGGCTGTCCTTATTTTATCAGAGTTCTTAAAGGTTTAACTGTTTTTTTTTCTACGACGAGATGAGTGGGACGTTCACCTGCTAGTTAGGATGATGTACACAGGTCATTGTAGTCGTCGGCTAGAGACACGTAAAATCTCGTAACACACTTTCTTCAAAAAGACACATGATTTTTTAACCATATATATCAAAGTCACGATAGTCACTACATAATTCCGAACACGACCTTTTGGATCGATCAGACGCACAGTGTGTCTCCATTGCTATGGTGTGGACATCCTTAGTTTACGAACAAAGAGATTCAGTTCCTAGTTCTTCATGAGAACAGCAAAGGAGTGGAACAACTTCCCGGCGTTGGTGTTCCCGTCCAAATATGACGAGAGTGTCTTTAAGAAAAAATGCATATGTTATTAATAAGGTTAGCGCTCTTTACCACCATAGATCATATCACCACTTAATATCAAGTGGGATTGTGGTCAGGCGCTAACTTTGATTTAAAATGAAAGTCTGAAAAAAATGTTATTAAATGGTAGGTCTGTCTATATACCCGTGCCATTATGCTGTTATTTTTTTTATGTAATTAAGCGTCGAGACGAGCGGGACGTTCATCTGATGGTAAGTGATGCGTCCGCTCATAACAACGTGGCGCTAGTTAAGATGGTATGCACTGCACCACATTGCGCTCGTCGCTTGAGACAAGATGTTGTCTTGTTACCCTATGTATTTACACTATTTACGGCGTCCTTCACACCGAAACACAATGTAATGTTTACACACTACTGTTTGGTGGCAGCAATAAACGATCTCCAGCAACAGAGACCTACCACCAGTACAAAACAGTACAGTTAAATGTTACTAAAAATTTAAGTTGTGATTATTATTAAATTTACTTTAGTTTATAAGGGGTGTAAGGATTCCCGCACAACAACTCACGTGACTCAAGCCAATCTCACTTGGTGCAGCCTGCTAATCAACAAATGAGGCTCAAGCTGCCACTAACTCGCATTGGGCCACCGTGTTGTGAAAGTCCATATGCCCCCATATGAATCCCTTACAGGCGACGAGCTCTAATGCCCAGCGATGCCGGACGCCATTCCAACTGCAGCGCTGGACCGACCGATCTGAAAGTTAATGTCCAGCTGACGATGATGATGATGATGACTTTATTTATATTAGTATCAATTCTGAATGCTGATAAACGTTTTCAGTTCGTGTGAAATATGTGAATCTTTTTGAAATGGCTACGGCGATAAATCAGATTCTTTTCGACTTCCATTCAAATAATGGAATCAATTTACCCGCCGACAGCGGTGAGACGCGAAGTGCTCTACTTCGGTGTGCAGTTTAATAGGTGGAAAATGTGATTACTCACGGATCAAATTAAATTCTATTGCGTTTTAAAATTAAATTTTCAGCCGATAGACGTCCACTGCTGGACGCAGACCTTCCGCAAAGTTTCCCTCATCGATCGGGTACGTCTACCGAGTTTTGCAATATTAATTTATAACTTCAGTACTCGTTTTTAAATTATAAACCCTCGCTGAAAAAGTTTTTAATGTTGACAAATATTTCAATGAATTAATCGAAATTTTAAATTTGTTGTCTATGTCATCACAAGCCGATAGATTTCCTCTTTATGTAGAGGGATTTCGGTTATTTCTGACCACACTGGCCCAATGCCGGTGGTTGGGAGCCAGGGCCTCGTTTGTTGATTAGCAGGGTGTAATATGAACAGGTGATGTTGGCTCGGAACCCGTGATTTGTTGTGCGAGAAACTTTACACCTCTGAAACCTTTGAATTTACACCTTTGAAAAATTTATATTATCTATATTCGAGAAATAAAAGCAAAACTTTCGTTGATATTTGATTTACCATTTACACCTGATAGTAAATGATACGCCCGCTCGTAACTTGGCGTGATCAGACACAGGTTAGGATGATAGACTGCCCTGGAGTGTCAAGCTACCAAGAATAGAACCTTAGTAATTCCTCTCCGTTGTAGAAGGCGACTAAAAGAGTTTTCTGGTTCGTGGCCTTATAAAGTGGAGGCATTTTGTAAAATCTATTCTTAGCTGATCTGTAAACGGCATAAGTGTTATCTCTACCAAATTTTGAGTGTTTACGTGTAATAGTTTCAAAGATCTCGTGATGAGACAGTAAATTTTTAAATGTCTTTTTTTATATAAGATAAAGTGATGAGGCGAGCAACACTTTCACCCGATGCCGTAAGTGATACGCTTGCCCATGACAATGTGGCGCTAGTTAGGATGGTGTACAATACATTACGTCCGTCGCTTAGAGACATAAGGTCTTAAGTCTCGTTACCCTAGTAATTTCACTAGTTATTACGTCCTTCAAACAAGAACACAGTAATGTTTGCACAGTACTCTGTTTGGCGGCAGACTTAGGCGCTGCTGTAGTACCTAGACGGTCTCCATCAACAGAGATCTACCACCAGTGTCTCCTATATATTTAATCTGTAGGTATCCCTTTTTATATTTTTGTGCCCAATATCAACCAACGTGTGTGATGAGTCTGCTGGGATTATGATAATGATTTATGGGACATCTTCACATTATCAGTAAAATGGGAACTTTAACGAACAGATGACGTCACATGTGTTCAATTTATAACCCGTCGGCAAATATTTTGATGTACGAATATCGGCCGGCTGACGTCCGCCCTTGTTTGTTTACTTTTCTGTTCGTAACTGCGTAATATCGAGATGGGGCTGAAATGTGTCACATCGATTTTTCCGTTGAGAGCCGCCGAGTCTATTATTAAATTCAGCCGGCTGAAATTCAGTAATTTTCATTTCGCAGTGTATTAAAAATTAAAATGGTTAATATACGTTAGAGACTAATGGCATCCAGGAGTAGTGTATCGAGTTTCCATTTACAATATATATTTTTTTTATTTTACGAAGAGAGAGGCGAGGGAGACATTCATCTTATAGCAAGAAATGCCCCTGCCCATAACAACATGGCACTAGTTAGGATGTTATACATTGTACCACATTGTATTTGTTGCATTGAGACAAAAAAAAAAAAATCAAGTTTGGTTATTCCAATAATTTCGCTAATTATAACCCTCTTTAAACCGGAACACAGTAATATTTGTACACTACTGTTTGTCGGCAAAACAGGCCACTGCGGTGGTACCTACCTCTATTCTTTGATAAAGTGTAGCTCTTGGTCGTCATTTTGACTTTTACAGCTCATCTGACGCTCGTGGACCCGAAGCGGCCTGTCAGGTTTCTACCTAAACCATTTTTTTTATTCAACAAAGCGACAAGACGAGCGGAACGTTCACCTGATGGTAAGTGATATGCTCGTCTATAACAACGTGGCGCTTGTTACTATGGTACACACAGCACCACATTGCGCTCGTCGACTTGAGACATCGGATGTTAAGTTTCGTTACTCCAGTAATTTCATTAACTACAACTCCACACCATCGGGAGCACAGTAATATTTGCACACTACTGTTTGATGCCAAAAAAAGGCAGCTGTGGTGGTATCTACATAAACGGTCTCCGGCAACAGAGACCTCCAGCGAAATAACTTGGATTAACTTTAACGCTAGTAGATTGAAAAGCGTAAACTACAAAATAGTTTCCTTTCATCTACTACTGCATAACTTCTCCACTGCATCTCTTCACATTTATGAGTATATGGTATTTTTATCACTAGACCAAATGTGTGAAGCTGACAACAGTTTTAAATTAAAAACGTTTCATTCTATAGGGAGGAAATTGTGGGTAAACGCGTGCTGTCCCGAATTTTAATAGGAATAACTCGGGGGTAGGCGCGACCGTGATAATCACCGCGGCGGAGTAATCGCAAAAATTAACGAAGTAAAAGATATTCCCGAATAAATGTATATTTTCCGACCTTCGTAGCAAATGTTTAGCTTTTTTTTTATTTAATTAAGCAACGAGACGAGGGAGATGTTCATCTGATGATAAGCGATACGCCTGCCCATTATAAATTGGCGCTAGTTAGGATAACATATACAGCACCACCATTACAAACGTTGCCTGAGACAAAATGTATGTCTCGTCACCCCAGTAATACACTACGTAAAGTATTCATCAGATCGGAACACAGTAATATTTGGCGGCTGAAATAGGGTTGCGGTGGTACCTACTTAGACGCTCTCCGGTAAATGAGACCTACCACCAGTAAATTTGGGGAAAAATATCTTTATAATATAAAAAATCTAGCATGATCTAGTATAAGTAATAAACGCTGCTTATAATTGAGCTCACTGTGGTGCTGTATCTGATACCACAATGTGCTCGTTACCTTCATACGTTAGCTCGCGGATACCAGATCCGCGAGCCCTGAGTTCGATGAAGCCGCTATAGTTGTCAATAGAACTGCGGCGAGAACATCACCATAAAAAAAAACCTTCATACGCAAGAACACAAATCGTGATACTTACTTGAAGCATAAATAAACATAAATTTCCTAAATGTTAATAAAATAAATATTGCTCATTAGTATCTATATTTACATTTTTTTATAGTATAATAGAAATAATAATAAAACATTTGAAATAATGAACTATTAGTATCCATGGCAAAATAGGGGTCTCTTTAAAAAAGGTAATTATTACAGTGGCATTGCTTGGTAAATGCCAGAGATAAAGTCATTATCTATAGGGTAGTACAGTGTAGAGTGAATCTATATATATATATATATATATATATATATATATATGTACATGTATATATAGGAGATAGGCAGGGATTCATTGATTCCTTACTTGATCTTCGAAACTATTACATGTACAGACTCAAAATTTGGTAGAGATTTTGCTTCTGCCATTCAAAGGTCAGCTAAAAACTGATTTCAAAAACTTTAATCCCCAAAGAGAGTTGGGGGGGTGTTACAGCTAGGAAAGCGCTTGCGGGAAGAATTAGTTCTATAATAACTCGCCTCCTACATGGGTATCCCGTCCCTCAACAAATTAGGATTTTTTTCCGATTGGAATCTGTACTTCGTCCTGTGACTTTTAATTGAACAAAAAGTCTTTAAATCGAACGGCTTTTATTTCAACAGTAAGTTATGCAAATATCTGATGAATTATTCAAAATATTACTGCGGACAATGGTTCAAGCGACTCGTGGAGTTTTTGTGACGGCGCCGGGAAAATTAAATTTCAAAGTTGAATAACGAGTGGGAACCGCGTCCCTGCGGGTTTTCTCTGAAATCAGTAAATACAACGTAACAATGACGCTCTATAACTGTTTCCTTTGAATTTACTGAAAATATATGCTGCTTCACAGCTTTACACGGTTTCAGTTCTCAGTATTTCGCTGATAATAGAAAATGATCTTGACGAATATTATTAACAGCCACAGCTATTTCACATACCTCTTTTAATAATCTCTTTTATTTTCCAATTCAGTTCTCGTTTTTTTTTTTATTTTGGATTACTAGGGGTACATTTCACTTTTCATAACGCGTTCTCTTACAGTGAATTTAGCTTTGTGCCGGTTTCATTAGAAGGTTTTACACGATGAATCGAAAAAGCCTTTTTGTTCTTTATAGCTCATCTCGGTAATATGAGAAAATTTTCGCGAGTAATTTGTCGCAGATTTGTGTGAACAAGGGTCTTCCGGAATACATTTTTTTATTATATTTGTATGACCTCACAGTAACCGGTTCCCCTTATGTTTTGCAAATATATGTAAATATCTTGTTATATTGGATTCTGTATATATTTTTTAATTATATATATCGAATAAATACAATTAAATACCAGTATTCGTTGTTGTTTTTGGAGTGCTGCAGGCGGATGCTGAACTGGTCCTGGACAGAGCATAGGACCAATGTCTCCCGTCTTCTACCTTTCAACCGTTTGCCTACGTCGTACATTTGAGTTTTTCGATCATATTGCCCAAAAAAAGCAGAGAATTGTCTTGGAGAAACTTGTCGTTACTGGCAAGATTGATGGTAAGAGGCCGCTTGGATGAAACCCAAAACATTGGACTGACCAGGGAATACCAGGCGGAACATTATTCAGAACAGGTTATCGATAAGGAGTCACTACCCTCAGTATTGAGGAATCGATTTAAAGAGATTCGTTTTTAAAAGATCTTCAAGTTTCGGTCTATTGTAATTTCGAGGATATCTTTGGTATTAATACATTATTTTGGTTATACGGTCGTTCATTAGGACAACATACGACGTACGACTTTGATCAGGTATTTTTTTTTTTAAATATCTATACAAAAGAAAGGAACGATGCTCAAAATATTATTGTTTACATATGCAAAGTGAATAACTTAAATCCCTAGTTAATTTCGTATAGAACAACCGTCATAATATCGTCTGTATAGGTATTAACGGAATCCCTTAGTCAAAGAGTCCTTTGAAATGCCACAGCAACGTGAAATCAGATACTTCAGGGATAAGCCAGTGCCAACCAGCTGACACCGATGATAAAGCAATTAGCCTGACCCTTGACCTTATAAACTCACGTCTCGTTGAATATAATATTTCAAGCAACATGACCTTAGTAACATTTGGGTTAAATTTAATTACTTATAGTGTAACTTACTACAATATTAACGGTTTGAGGCTATAGTTTCTCACTACTTTTGTGATCTACGTCAAGATTATGTTCACTGTAGATTTATGAATGGATTGAGAACAAAACTCGATAGTGTTTATCATTAATGTAAGGTTATTAATTTTAGTCTATTAATGACAGCTTTCTTCAAAACAACAAAGTATTTTTTATACACAACAGAAGTAAAGTTACGGAGACTTCTCTAAAGTATAACACTGCTACGTGGTGCTTGTAAGCTGCTTTCAGGAATAATATTTTATTCTTCAAATAGTCCAGAATACCGATAAAGACCAGAAATAGTTTTTTATTATTTTATTTTATTTTTTTATGATGAAGTTTGCGCCGCAAGTTTTATTGACAATTATTGCAGCTTTATCGGAGTCGGGGTTCGCGGATCTGGTATCTGAGAGGTAAAATAATAAAAGAGAAAATGAGAGAAAATAAAATTAAACTAAAATTTAAAACGAACACAAACAAATTTATTTTAAACTTTATTTGTATTCACAAACAAAAATGTACAAAATGGCGGATATATACCAAAAGGCGTTCACTCTCAGTCGAGGAGTTGTGGAGAGAAAAAAGGAAGAAATCAATTTGATGTTAGATATTATATATAATAGTTATCGAAATAAATAGTAGTCAAAGAAATATAATACTTATGAATGCATTTCAAAGCTATAACTATATTAGTAAGACTACACGCTGGCGGCAGGATGTTTGAAAGTCAATGGAGTCCATTGTAACGTAACCGTTTCATAGAATTAATTCTGAGTGGCAGATAATACTAAATAGATAAGAGATAACAATAAGAACAAAAGTGAATTAATTTCCATTCCTTTGTTATCTACTTTGCTAAGAGAAACAAAAATTTAAGCAAGAAATTGTTTAACCGGTATATATCTCGTTATGCTACTTATATGGAAAAAACTCACTTGTTACGAGAGGATCTTCATGAGGTAGATATGGGGTAGGTCGAGGGAAATTATATGATGGACGGCGTAGAACCGATCATTGTAGTGTCCACAAGTGGGCGTTTATCAGCTGATGACGATGATGCTATACTAATTTAGGATATTTGATGTTTTATATTTTTAATATAATTTTAATAATTTCCTTGCCATTACGACTTTATGGAGTGGTTTGAAGAAATCCTGAAAAGGTTTAAACAGAGTTGTTGTAAGATTCTGGATTATTTAATTTCAGAATTAACTGTAGTGAATATATATTTATGGTTACGGTAGAAATGTTACTTTAAGAATTTTTCACATACATTTATTGTTACGACACGATAATTTCAAGTCATTTACTCCTCACTTCACCAAGAAATTTCACTTCAACCGAGTTTTGCAATACTTATGTATAACTTCAGTTCCAGTTTTAAAATTAAACGATTTCGAATAAAAACTTTAAATGTTTTGAAATAGTTCGACGAAGTAATCGAGATTTTAAGTTTGTTGTTTATGTCATCATAATCCGATACTGCACTGCTGGATATAGGTCTCTCCCCAAAGATTCCCACATCAGGTAGGGATTCATATGGAGAAGATTTGGGTCATTTACCACCACGCTGGCTTAATGCGGGTTGGTGGTAGCCAAAGCCTCGTTTGTTGATTAGTAGGGTGCACCGAGAGGAGGTGCGGTTGACTTGGATCCTGTGAGTTGCTGTGCGAGACTCCTTACACCCCTTGTTGTTTATATACAGTGTGATCTCATTCATTTTAAATTATATTATTTAATTTGCCTTAAGTATGGCTTTCAATAATTATATAGCGCTTTAAGTTTTATCTTTCATTTGAAATGGATAGCAATTTATCTATTGTTTGTAGTCTAGCCTTGAACCATTTCTCAGTATCACCGATATCTATATACGTAATACTTCTTTTTGTCTAATGACAGGGACTCGTATTGAATTATAATATATTTCTTACAAGAAAGGGGTCTAAACTTCAAACTCTCTGTTATGCAAATAAACAAATGAATAATTTACTGAATTATTTGAAACAAAGCGTTTTGCGATGAAAAGCAGCATTTCAGTGGCGAAGCATTGTGAATTACATTTCAAAGTGAAACAAAACGATGGAATTTTTGTTGGATATAAATGGAAGCTGTTTCAGACATCAGTTACGTTTTACGAAAAAAAAAATACTAGAGGCTACTGTGTGTCAGCTGCTCTTATTCCCTAACGTATATAGATAAGGCCTGCCTTTTTAGGTTTTATCTTTTCTGCCACTTATTCTCGACTGGTATTATTGAACGATGATTTTTCAGTACTGTTTGTATTTATACTCATATTATATGCTATCGATTCAGTTCCTTTACATGACATCGGAAACTTTTCCTGCTGATTCTTTTTAAGGGTTGTTTACTTTATATATATATATGATAAACGGACCATTTATTAATTTTGTCTTTTTATAAATAGGACAAGATTTAAAATTAAGGGAATTTAATAAACAATCTCTGCTGCTTGTTTATCAGAACTTTCCATTTCAGGATTGTTTAGAACCGAACTTAGTACTTATTTTAAAAAGTTTCTTTTTCAATGATTAAAAACATGTGATCAGGTATTAAAATTAAAGCGTTTAAAATAGGAATAGTATTTAAAAACTTAAAAAATACATAAAATATTAATTTTCTATCTATACATGCATATGTGTTTATTCATCATAATTAAGTTTTCAATATTAGAAGTATGATATAAGTATATAGTGTTTTCACTGATGTTGTTCATAAAGATTTATTCTTATTCGTGTATATGTCTTTGTTGTTATTTATACATAAGACTTTTTAATTTATTTATAATAAACACTAAAGAAAGACAAAATTTTTATTAATGTATGTCTTCCTGACAGTGAGTCTCTGTTGCTGGAGACAGTCCAAGTGGGTACCGTCGCAGCCTTTATTTCTGCCGCCAAACAGTATTTGGTAAACATTACTGTATTCTGTTTTGAAGAGCTATGTAGCTAGTGAAATTACAAGGTAACCATGACTTAACATATCCTCTCAAGGCGACAAGCACAATGTGGTGGTGTGTACATCATTTTAATTATCGTCACGTTGTTATGGACAGAGGGATCATTAACAGACGAACGCTCCAAATAATAGAAAATTGAAAGGTCGCATTTACTTTTACGTAGAATGCAGGTAGATATTTTTAATTTTTTTTTATAGATAATGCAAGAAAAATAGGACCGCTTTTTCCATTAGGTTTTACCACCATTTCCATAATATTCTATTGAGGTCATATCACTCACGACTGTAAAATTCAGATTTGCTCTACAATATTCCATTGACGCGGTTCTTTACTTTATTGGCTTTCTATTATTTTCTTTTACTAATGGACTAACACTTGACAAATTTCACACGGTGTTAAGTGACAACTTAGCTGTGGTTGTTGAAGACATACGAAACCAGACTATAAATATATAGATAATACCAGAATATTTTGCCTGTCATATGTTCACTTCCAAAATATTTTGATGTTAAGGCAGAAGCTACTTATTCGCAGCGAATTGAAAGCGTACAGCGTGCATTCACCAGGTACTTGGCGTTCCATTCTTCTAGCATATCTTACCGTACTACATATGATCTACGTCTTAAACATTTTAAAATAATACCGCTCAGGAATAGTCGTAGAATAATTAATATCATGTTCCTAAAAAAACTAATTTCCGGAAGTCTGAATCTATGACTTCAGAAAATCATCTTCAGCGTTCCATACCACTACCCATGGCATTCTATCACTGGAATTTTCCATGTTCCCGCAAGTAGAACAAACCTAATATATATTAAATATTCCCTTTTATCAAAGATTTGTAGTGAATATCTGCATTAATTGACGACGTCGACATTTTTTACGACACGTCAAAGACAAACTAGTATCCAAGTTTCTTTGTTTACAATTGATGAGAGAATGTTAAGTAGTTATTCTCCTAGTATCCTCTTGTTTTCATGTTCTTTTTAAATTTCGTATTTTTCTCTTGTCGTACAGTTAACATATATACTTAATCTATTTTTCCGTTGTTTGTAAAATTGTTGTAACATGTCATAGTGTGTTATTAGATTGTACATGCCTGTAACTGGCTTACTAGTACTTAATTTTATACTTATTAATTTTTAGATTGAATTTTTTTTATGTATAAAGAAATAAATAAAGATCTAAAATATGATAGTGGTAGGTAGTGATGTGGACGGTGCAATAAGGCAGGATTTTTTAATGTAGGAAGCAATGAGACGACCGATACCCCCTACCTATAATAACTGGTGCTAGTTGAGATGCTATACACAGTACCAAATTGTGCTCTCTCTTTACCTCATTAAGGTTATTATTTTAATTATTGATTTCACTAGCTACAGCGCCTTCGTAACCGGAACAGTAATGTTTGGACATATTGTGTGACGGCAGGTATCTACTGAGATGGTATACGGCACCAAAGACCTACCACAAGTAAATGCTTATATAATGTAATATTAAAATTATCTATAAGTTCATATTCAGAAAAATATCTATTATTAAACTAAATCTTTGAATGTTTCTAATATATTTTACTCCATAAGAAAAACCGATATCAGCTAACATCATGATTACAACAAAAATAAAAATGACCCAGAGGGCTCTTTAGATATTTGCGAGGCGGCGTGTGGTGTTTTTCTTTGGCCGTTGTGACTGAGGGCCACTTGTTTTGGCCCTGCAAATTATTCTAGGCACGACCAAGCTCGCCTCGTCACGGAAACCTTGACTACACTTTACACCGAACCGCCTAAATAAATAACTCTCCTTTAACTACAAACCACGGGTAATATAGATCTGTTGCTATGATAATACTTCGTTTTTTTTACATCCAACTATAAGATAATAAATTATTTAATAAGTCGTCGATATTAGAATCCTTTGGTTCTTGAACTAGGAATTTAACCTGTATTTCACAAATTAGCGTCCTATCCTAATTTCTTTTTTACTATTAAATACTACTAACACTAACGATTTTAAGTTTAAAGCATCAGTAAGTATGTTAAACAAAATGATGAAATTAGTACATCCTACTCATGACAAGGGGGTGGAGGTCGATCTACATCGAGTCAGAGATTCAGATCAAGAAAATTATTAGAAGGAAACCGACGTAGTCCAAACCGATAAGACTGTCGTCAGGGTAATAAATCGTTTAATACGACACGCTACTAATATCTACTTTAACTATTACCGAATCCTTTGTATTTTATAAGACTTACATATATCGTTTAGTTGTCTAGGTGTACTGTTTCAGTCGTATTACACACTTGCGGTTCTAATGTGAAAGACTCAAGTATTCTCGGAACCTGCTGAGAGGTCCGTCTACGACGTTAAGTGCCTCTACAGCGTTCATACTGTTACCATATGGATATTGGGCGACGCCTTGCTCAGCTACAATGTCCATAGTTCTCAAACTAATATTCTCTTAAAGCTCTCTCACTTGCTCTCAATGTTTAACGGTTTAATGGAATAAAAATCTTATCAAAACTTTCCTATTCATAATTTCACACCTTCTTTATGTTTTGTAAAGCAATGTTCTTTTTTTAAAAAAATCTACGTTATATCATTAAAAAACATTACAATGTTATATTAAAAGGTAACGGAAAAATTGGACAGTAGTGAAGTTTGTTTCGTCTTCAAGTTTAACGTGACGGTAGTAAAGATTGAAGGACAGTAAAGAAGAATAGGACCAAAGATTACATGTATCTATCGATACTTACAACTTATCAGTTGAATAATAAAATAGAGACTTGTATCGTCTAATGAAATCAAAAAAACAGTTTTTTAATTGGTTATAATCTTAATATTATCCTTTAACATGACGATAGTTTATTTTAACTTACTGCGGTTGAGGTTTAGTGATAGTCCAATAATGACGAGAAAAAAATATTTAAACTTCTCTTATTATGTGATGCAAAATCAAGCAAGGACCTCTTTTACAAGGTCAACTGTTATCAGTAGGAATATAGCCAAAATGCGTCTATGGACAGGAAAAGAAAGAAAATACACCACCGACAATGTAATCATGTGTATCATATATATATATATATATATAGAATGAAAAGTATGGTCATATATTTACAGTAAAAATTAAATATAACAATTTTTTACGAGGACGTTAAAAAAGGAGCAATTTATTTCTAAGAATACTGTCATATATTATCATATTTTTTTGTATTTCCTTAATATTGTGTCTATGTTATTTTCAACAAATAAACAATACAACATATATACCTAACCGTTGCCCCGTAATAAGAATTAGATTTGAAACTTGTCAGAAATATTTGCGTCCGCCGGGAACCCGTCGCATCCCGACCGACTTAACACCCTGCAATTGCTTTTTGGGGGAGGAATTTCGTAAAGTCCATTCCTAGCTCGCCTCTCAATGGCACAAGCAATATCTCTACCAAATTTTTAGTCCTTACTTTTAATAGTTTCGGAGATCTCGTGATGAGTCAATGAACCTCTGGATAACTCCTATATGTATATATATATATATATGTCGGATGAAATGATGTATAACAAGAAAAAGAAAAAAGGACGTCACGAGGCTGTCAAAAGAATGAAAAGTTGGAAGAATAAGGATTTGATAGGTTGCGGATGTTAAAAAGAATTAAAAAGATGTTTTAGGCGGAATATGCTTTATTAGTGTCTCAATCCTATATATATATATTATGTATTATTTATATATATATATATATATACACACGAGTAGATTAAATGTTACCTTCCTTTCAACTACTTTAAGAAACATTTAAGCTAGCTCCTGCTTCTTGAAAGTCTTTATGACCGGATGGGAACTAAGAATGCTTCAAACGAAAAGATCGCTATAGGGATGTCTGAAATGTTTCGTTTTAATGTTTCTTTGTGAAAAATATGCTTAATATTAGCTTTTGTATAGCACTGAAAGTGAACCGTTTGTCATTACTGCTCTAAAAATATTTTTTTTTTTTTTTTAATTCAAAATAGATTTAACTTTAACGTAGACCATCTAGGTAGGTACTACCGAAAATATTGTTTCTGGTAAACAGTAGTGTACAAATATTACTACGTTTTGTATGGAGTTATAGCTACTAAAATTAGTCGGGTAACATCACTCAATATCCTTACATCACAAGGCGACGATGTGGTGCAGTGCATATCATCCTGACTCATCATAGTCATGATTATCATCATTTGGTGCTTTCTTCAAACTGAAGTTTAGCGATCAGATAGAGAAAATCAATCCGATCCTCAGCTATTCTCTTTTATTTTTTCTAACTCCACGTTTTTATGGGCAAGTGTGTTACCGTCAGATTGCCTCGTCTCGTCTTAGGATATAAAAGAGAATTATTAAGTGACAATGGCTATGAATGAGTGCTCGTCCAGGTTACTTTAGTTCTAGACAGCTTACAATATATATGTGGTAGCTAATCAGGCGGGATCAAAAAATTCTGCCAGCACCAAAACTATACAACGAGTGGACCCGGAAACGAACCGAAATCGAAAGTCGACCTCTTTGTTATAAGACTAGTGCTTAGCCATTACTTAATACAGACAAAAATATTTTTTCTTTATTTAATTTCAATGATCTTCACAGTATCCAGGAATCTCCGGCATGACAAGGGTAGACAGGCGACGTTATATATTTTGCTAGAGATTTAAAGGCAAAACGATTAAGAGATTTTATCTGAGTCGTCGCGTGAATCTTTGAGAAAAAAAATCTTTAAAGGATAAGAAACATCGACTTCTTTTTTTCGATTAAATAGGTACCTGTGAATCGATAAAAAAAATATTCGGCATTTCATATTATTTATTTTGTATACAATCGTTTGCTTAAGTTGTACAGAGTAGAAAATATAATTAACTGCTTCCTTAGTGCAGTGTACAGATTTTTGGGGTCCAGTACTGGACGTTTAAAGGTTGAGAATGATGATGAAGGTGCAATGGCTAACGGTTGGCTTAAAAAGATGAAAGTGGAGGTAGTGGTGGTGGTGGAAAAGTTTTTATTGTAATCCTTAACGGCGGTAGAAATAGGCAATGCGGTGGTACTTACATAGACGGTTTCAGTAACAGATACTTTCTAAGTATCGCTGTTTAGTAAATATTCTTCTTCTTCACCAGTATCACTCTTGGCAGAGTGGTCGTGGTCATCACTTCAGGTGTAGGTCGCGGTTGTGAAGCACAACACATCGCCACTTTTCTTTTATGGCCGCGTTCTTAGTGAATTTATAGTGGTAATGATGATGAGCAATTTACTGTTGCCTTTATCTGGTCAGTCTATCTCATAGGCGTTCTTCCTCCGGCCTAGTACTATCAACTTTTTCCTGGACCACAAGTCGCTCAATAGCTTCTTTCTCTCGGTGGCATACGTGACCAAGACAGGTGAGGATACGAGAGTGTCTCAAGGATGATAAACACTTTGTTGCCGAGTTCGCGAAGCATAGACTCGTTGGTACAAAATATAGTCGACGATACTACGAACATTCTCCTCCAGCATCACATCTCTCAATAAATAAATAGCTTTGTTAATCTAGTTACTAAGTACTTTTGGCAAACTAAATTCTGTTTGTTAAAATTTAATCCCGATACTAGAGATAAACGGCTCAAACGTTGAACAAAAAATTTTTGTTTTAACCATCAATGTTATATCATAGATTCGATGAATATCTTTTTTTTAATAAACGAGACAAGCAAGACGTTAATGATCTGTTAATAATCTGACATCAGTTAGGATGATATACAAAGCACCATACACTCCTCTTCATCTTAAAACATAAAAATTTAAGTCTCGTTACCTGGTAATTGCATTTCTTATGCGTTCCAACTCGGAAGACAGGATTGTTTGCACACTATTGTTTGCGGCAGAAGTAGAACCTGCGGTGGAATATCCAGCTTCAATCCTCACTTCTGTTATCATCAAAAAATTGTAATTAGTTTATACATACCAACTTTAAAAAATCACCTGATTGAAAGTGATATAAACGTATTATAATATTTGTTTGTAGACAATCAACGATATCATCCGTAACGCTGTTTTTTTTTTTATTCTAGTAAGAGATGAGACGAGCGAGCCGTTCACCTGATAAAGATACATTTGTTTTGCTTACCCATAACAACCTGGCGTTGGTTAGGACGTTATACATTGCATCACATTGTGCTCTCCGCCCTGTGATATATTATGCCGAGTCTCATTACCCCAGGAATAACACTAGCTACAGCGCCATTCACAGCGGAACACAGTAATTATTGTACACTACCCTAACCCTAACCCATCTAGACGGTCTCCGACAACAGAGACCCACCACCAGTACAGTAGTTGTCATTACACGTACAAACAATATGAACAAGTACTGAAAGTTCAGTATAAGGACTTTGAGACCTTGTTGTATATAACGTAACGGAGACGCAGGACTAAAAATAGGCGGTGCCTGCTTTAGAGTCCCTAATAGTTATTATTCATAAGCTTTTGTTTGCGGTCTGACCAACAAACAAGCGGACCTGAATACTTCACAATGCCGCACAAGCACATGGTTTAAATATTTATTCAGCTTTTGTACATTGCGACGAGGAGGATATACTGTTAAATTAAAGTTAAAACTGTTTCCGTCAAAGATTAATCAATGAATTCGTTGTTTAATTAAGTAACATATTTTTATTATTCTACGAAGCGATAACACGAGTGGGACTTTCAGCTGATGGTAAGTGATACGCCTGTCTGTAACAACGTGGCGCTAGTTAAGACGTTGTACACGATACCACATTGTGCTCGTCGACTTGAGACATAAGATGCTGAGTCCTATTACTCCAGTATTTTCACTAGCTACAGTGCCTTTCAAAGCGGAATAAAGTTAGCACAGTACTGTTAAGCGGCAGAAATGTAAGCTGCGGTGGAACCTACCTAGACGGTCTTCCGCAACTGGGACCTACCACCAGTACTTAGTGCTTAAAGAAACATTATCAGAGTAAAAAGATTTACTCATACAATATCTAATAAGTTAATGAATTAGATTTTTTCTCGTAATTTGATTTACTGTAGATGTAATATCTAATACATAATTATTACCGGCACTCGGGCCTTGATGTAATTTATTGGTAACATTGAAAGCTTGTGATCATAACTCGATGTTCGAAGGACTCCCATAAGTGTATGGTGTTGTTATGTCAACCTTGTCCCAATTAACTTTGTTCATGACGTACTTAATCGATTAAGACTTATACTAAGATAATTTGTTTGAGTAACAAAACGTGCGTGATTACAAATCTCAGAGATGAATAAATCGGGAAGATCTATAAATCTGTAATAAAGGGCTAATTACAAACTGATGTGATTATTTCTAATTATCATACCGCTGGATGCTGGCGGTACAGGAGATCTTTGGGGGAGGCGTGTGTCACACATTGGACTACTATTGGCCGGTAATGACATACATGATTGTAATTATATGATTTTCATCACACACATCATCAAATAGACTGGTGGTAGATCTCTGGTACCTGAATGAGTCTGGGTTATTCACCATCGTAGCACCTAATTCTGTGGCTAAACATTACTTTGCAAATTTTACCGTGTTCCCATTTGACTGGAGTTGTTACTAGTGAAATTACTAACGTAACTACACTTGATATCATGTTACAAAGCGACGAGCGCAATGTGATGCTGTGTAAACAATTTTAACTTGCTCCACATTGTTATGGGTAGGCGTATCACTTACCATTATTGAATAAAAAAAATGTGCTATATATCTATAGTTTAACGTTGTAGTTAACCTTGTAGGTATACTAAAGGAAGGAAAAACAACATAACTTTCTTCACCTCTTTATAACTTGAGCAAAATTACTTCTTGTTAAGTTCTTGGTTAGCTTTATAAAGCTTCGTTTATTTGTGCAACCGTCGCAAACTTTAAAAAATTTGTAAGGACTAATTTTACAAGTTTATATGTAAAAACATTCCGTTACGCCGAAAGTTATTTCTGTTTTATTGGATAGATATAATTAGAGTCGATTCATAGTTTTAAAGAGAAAGAGCTTACTATATACTTTACTATGTAACAAAAAATAGAGATAAGCAGATCAAAATTCAATAATTTATTAGCTTTGTAAGATTTTTGTTAATTGTGAAATTAATTTTTTGATAAAGTATTGATGCTGCATCATTTGTATATGTTAATTATGAAAAGTTTTTATATACGTAAAAATTATGTATCGTTTTGTTCTTGCGTATAATCACGTAGCATCGCTTGCCTATGATATATTCATGTGTTACAATTATTCAACAATTGGGAGTGTGTCGTTAAAACTGTTTTGCAGAATGTTACAATTATCTCACCAAATATGCTCGTGAAGCCGCAGCATTGCGACACGAGAGCCTAATGGCACTACATTTTCTCGGTCAGCGGTTTTATTGTGATCTAGCAGTTACTGGGGCGTGCATATTTTACATTATTTTCACAGTGCCGTATAATGTTAATTAACATACGGAAAAATTATAGCGATGAATACGTGAACAATCGCATCAAATTAATTTTAGACATCAGGTACTAATATATTTTAATGACGACGGCTTTGTTCTTCAAACTATAGACAGGCTCGACTTTCAATGACAATAGAGACCACTATGATGACAGAAAGATTGTAAAAGGTTCATCAAATTGAACATAAGTTCCTCTCTACTCACCTGCACAATACGCAACAAACTCCCAAGTGATTCCCTTTTGTAATCTACCCTCATCCATTCACCATTAGCAGGGGTCATGATGATGTATTGTTTAAAGCGAAAGTCATTAAAGATTTATTAAAATATAGTACATCAGCTGTTATTAATAATTTTTGAAGGTGACGGTAAAATAAACGATAATGAATCTTTATAATTGCTAAGCCCTTGTGTAAATTAATATAAAATTTTGTTGGAATTAAAGTAGGGAAAAGATCACGCCTTTACCACCGTGAAATTGGAGTAAACAACTGTTATTTTCTCATTAGTGAAGTAGACTGGAAAGCTAATTACAGATAACGAAGTATTGATAATCTTTACTGCCTATTGAGGACTAGCAGTGTCACGTTGAGTTCACATTCTAGTAATCACTACGTTATCTTTGTGTTTATATATAAACTTATTTATTATTATAATTTTTATAAGGACGTATAAAATCAGGATGTTCGTCATCATTCAGTAAATCTAGTGTGGTAAGATATGGAGGTATTTAGATTATATATATAAAACGAAAACATAAATATATAAAACCTGAGGAGAATATGATAAAGAACAATTACTATACATCTATATAAAATATGTAAATATAAAAATACATATAAATTAACCTCAAATATACAGTTTGGTGGTAGGTCTGTGTGGCTTGATACCATCAGGGTATATACTACCACAGCGCCTATTTCTGCCGTCAAACAGTAGTGTGCAAACATTACTACGTTCCAGTCTGGAAGGAGTAGCTAGTAAAATTATTGTACCGAAGTAACGAGAGTTGACATTTTATGCCTCAATGTGACGAACACAATGTGGTGCTGTGTATATCGTCCTAACCAGCGCCACGTTATTATGAACAGGCATATCGTTTACCATCAGGTGAACTAATCTCGTCTATTATTACAAAAAAAAAACTTTACACAGTTTAATTTTTAATCGTATTATAAAATATTTATATATATATATGTAGTAGATATTAAGGACGTTTGTAGTACTTATACGAAGAATTAGAATAATGTGTAATTAGGCCTAAGTCAAGCAGTGGACGTCTATCGGCTGATGATGATGACGTAATAAGTATACATCCTTACAATACGAAAATATATCATGTATATTATGGAATGACGTAATAAATTCAAATGCGGCTTATGTTTGTTGCAGGGGCGGTCGAGGAGGGCGGGATATCGGTAAGTTGTCGGGATTTATTGAGCGATTATAATAACGAACTCATTTACACAAAAACAAGTGTCAGCGTATGACGCGTGTCAACGTTAACGACCAATCTGTTCTATATTGATTTTCTCTTATACCCTGTAACTGGTGGTAGGTATATATCCAAACCGCCTGGACACCATCGCAGCTCCTATATCTGCCGCCAAATAGTAGTGTGTACACATTACTGTATTCTGGTTTGAAGGGCATTTAGTGATATTATTGGAGCGACATGTTATAGTGCAGTGTATATCCCTGTAAGTATCTACCACTGTCTCGCCAGTCACTTAGTCGACTAAAAGAGCATAATTAAATTTTGAAATCTACATATATATATATGAATATAGATTCGCTTCTATATACAGACACATATATATAGAGGCGATTAGACAAGATAGATGTTCATCTGACGATAAGAGATACGCTTGCCCATAATAATGTGGTGCTAGTTAGAATGATATACACTGCACGTCGTCTTGACGTGGTGCTCGTCGTCTTGACGACATAAGAAACCTTATTACCCCGGATAATTTCACTGGCTACAATGCCTTTCAAACTGGAACACAATACCGGTTGGGCACTGTTGTTTCGCGGAAGAAATAAAAGCTGCGGTTGTATCTTCCTAGACGGTTTCCGGTAACAGAGACCTATACGAAGAAATTGGTAATTAATATTTATATTGGTTATCTCAATCTGATCCCCAAACTTCAGTTTGAAAAGAGCACCTAATGATGATGATGATAGGAATAAACCACCACCAAAAGTGTATAACACCCTTGCTTTTTTATGTTATTAAGCGACGAGACGAGCGAGACGTTTACCTGATGGCAAGTAATACGCTCGCCCATAACAATGTGGTGCTTGTTAAGATGGTATATACTGCACCACATTGCGCTCGTCGCCTGAGACATACAGATGTTGAGTCTCGTTACACCAGTAATTACACTAGCTACAGCGCCTTTCAAACCGGAACACAGCAATGTTTGCACACTGCTATTCGGCGGCAGAAATAGGCGTTGCGATGGTTCCCACCTAGACGGTCTCCTGCAATTGAAACCAATAAACCATCACCAGAAGTATATAACTCTACTATTTATTGTCTGGTGATTTAATATATACAAATCATCGGATAATAAGTGTTTTTAACGTGGAATATTTTTTTTAAAGTATAGAAATGTAGGGAACAAAAAAAAGATATAAATTTGTTGTGACGTCAATGAATGGAGTCAAAATGAAATGAATAATGAGTATGAAAATTCGCAGATTTTACATCATGTTACAATATTTTCTTTCATGAATATATTCTAAATATTCTGAACGCGCACTTGCAAACGTTAAGAATGCAAATAAGGCTCTCTATTACTTTGACGTTGACTTGTGTCACGCTATATATATATATATACATACATATATATAGCCTACGTAACTTTTGCAGAGTTATTTAAAATTCTAAGCTAACATGTAAATATTTCAAGATATTTAGATTCCTCTTAAAGCATCAAACATTTCTATTTGAATACAAATATTTAAAATATACACACAAATTTAAAAACAAATTGACATAAAACATAAAAAAACTGAACACTTATATTTCTCGTTTTTAACGAAACAAGCGGTAAGATTTTCACTAGATGGTAAATAGTACGCCTGCCCATAACAACGTGGCGCTAGTTAGTATGATATACACAGCACCAGGTTGTTACGCCTTGAGACAAGTGATGTTAATCCTTGCTACGCCAGTAACACAGTAATATTTGCATATTACTACTTGGCGGCAGAAGTAGGAGCTGTGGTGATACACAGACGGTCACCAGGAGAGACCTACCATCGTTGTTGAATCCGTTTTAAAGTAACAGTCAACATATGTTAATTTGTACACTAAGTTAATAGGGTATACTAACATACACTATTAAGTTTAATATTTCATACATCATCATCATCATTAGGCGCCCTCTTCAAACTGAAGTTTGACGACCATACATACATATTAAATACTTTATTATAGTAAACATTGTTTTACTGTGTAACGGTAGAGTTTTACTGTTTTAATATTATATCAAGTTTGCGTTAATATTAGCAATGTTTAAATATTTGCAGCGATACTCTTGAGAGCATTTAGGTTTATTTCTTTACACATATAATTGTAAAATTTTTCATAAAATGGATGTTTAACAAGATATTTAAAAAGCTTCGTTTGAGAAATAGGTAGGTAGCAGCCGCAGCGTTTATTTCTGTCGCCAAACAGTGGTATGCAAATACCACCGAGTTCCAGTTTGAAGGGCGTTGCAGCTATTGTAATTAATTAATCAACATCTTATGTCTCAGGCGAAAGATGCAATGTGGTGCAGGTCAGGTGGCAATCATGCTAAAACGTACCACGTTGTTATAGAAAGGCGAATCACTTAACATCAGGTGAACGTCCTGTTCGTCTCATTGCTTATTTAAATAAATTAAAAAAAAATATGTTATTACATATAATAACATAAATTTTGAATTCTGCCCATTTAAGGTAAACATTAATGAAAACAATAATATTAACTTAAGCATGTGTAAGTATTTGTGTTATAATATTTGACCTTGATCTTACCTGGCCTGACCCTAACTTAACAAAGTTATGATGTTGTCTGCAGTGGTAAGGCGCACTAACCAAGTAATAACCTATGCATTTTTATCTTGACACTCACGTCAAATAATATGTGAGGTCTTTGTTCTTCATAAGAGTAGGAAAGGAGTGGAACTACTTGCCGGCATCAGTGTTCCCATCCAATTATCTGGTTGTCTTCAAGGAAGGAGTGAATAGACTGATACTTGGTTAGTACGCACTTAACATCAGGTGGTATCATGGTCTAGAGCAAACCTTTCGATTTAAAATAAATTCAAGAACGTCGAGCTGAACCTCTTAGTCCGCAAAGACGGTATAGATAATAAAAAAATCTAATATGTATGTAAATAAGTTATTTCTGCTACGAATCTGCTACGCTCCCCGTAGCAGTGATAACAATGTCACGTAACGTAGCAATCCGTAATAACAAGTGTAGTAAAGCACTTTGCTTCGAGAGAAAATTTCTTTGTCTTTTGTTTTACAACACTTATTACATAAAGGTAATACCGAAAGTTAAAATTTATTGTTTTACTTACTATAAACGTATTTTTCTATCGAACAATATTTGTAATTAATGAAATATTTTAATTAAGCTTGTTATTATTTGGGTTGGTTGGTTTAAACTAAACTGTAATAGTGGGTTATCGGGGTGTAAGGGGTCCCGCACAACAACTTACGGGAGTCAAGCAAACCTCACCCGCCCGTGGTGCACCCTGCTAATCAACAGACGAGGCTCTGGCTCCCGCTAACCCGCATTGGGCCAGCGTGGTGGGAACTGGCCCAGATCCTCTATATGAATCCCTACATACGACAGCCCCTATTGCCGAGCGATACCGTAGGCCATAGTGGATGTGGAGATGTTTGTAGGAGGCCTATGTCTTGTGGATTTTTGGGCCATTTGCCATCACGCGGGCCCAAAGTGGGTTGGTGTGAGCCAGAGCCTCGTTTGTTAATTAGCAGGGTGCATCACGAGCAGGTGAGGCTAGCTTGGGTCCCGGAAGTTGCTGTGTGAGACCCCTTACACCCCACGTTTTACTTAAGTTAATCTAATTTTTTACTTTTAAACTTGATTATTATAATCAGTATGAAGGTAAGGGAGTATAGCATATATATAATATTTTTTGTTTTAGGATGTACCTGTTGAGCAACTGGAAAAGTTGAAATTGGGTAAGTGTTATCATTAAATTATTTTTGACAAGTATAAGAAATAGTTTAGATAATTTTAACACTATTAATATACCCATTGTTGGACCTCGTGATCTTCCTTATGGTCTAATTGAAAAGAGTAAAGGGTTCCGTTTCGTATTTAACCGTCTAATGCTATGGAAACTTTTTACAGCAATTCTTAAACATCTCACAGATTAAATGATTAAAAAAATTATAAACTATTAGTTGTTTAGTAAGAAAAGTCTTATAAGGTAGAATAAATGTTCATTTTCTTTATAAATTTTTATTACCATAACAATGAGGAGTGAAAAAGTAACTAAAGCTTATTTACGTAAGGCGAAATCATATTTACTGCTGATAAATGAGAAGAACATGTACATTACTGTATCTTAAAGAAAAAGGGGAAAAATATCGCGAAGGAAAAAAGGTCAAATTAAGGCTAATATATTACTAACGTGGTGCTGAAGTGTTTTTAACATGGTGATGGTATTAAATATAACATAAGCTTTTGTTCGAGTCTTAACATTACTGAAATTGTTAAAAAAATTATCAATATTACCTTATGTTAATAAGTTACTTTTAGAGACCTCTTTTTTCCTTGATTGGTGGTAGGTCTTTGTCGGCGAAGACCGTCTAGGACAGTGTTTCAGTAGTTCCTATTTATGGGAGTTATAGTTAGTGTAATTCCTGGGGTTAAATTACTGGAGCATTAAGACATAATGTAGTGTTGTGTATATCATCCTTACTAGCGCCACGTTGTTATTGATAGGCGTATCGCTCACCATCAGGTGAATTTCTCGCTTGTCTCATCAGTTTGAAGAATAAATAATTTATCTATTACTAGTAATTTTTTCTTTTACAATGGGCTATCTAAAGGTCTCAATTTTATATTATAATGAGGGTCTGACTGTTATAAGTTGAAAGTCGGAATATACCATCATCGCTATGTTGCTATATGGCGATATATTTACAATATCGGGGCGGTGCTTAGACAGACAGATTCGGAAAATATCTACCATAAAATCTGTAGGGTTCTCTATCTTTAATAACGCCACGTTATGGGCAGGCGTATAACTTACTATAAAATGAACAAGCTAGTCTCGTCTCCCCACAGCCGAGCACGGAGGCTATTATGATGTTCCCATTCTTTTGTTACAGTAACCTAAATAAATCCGAAACGTAGTGTAATAATAGAAAGACATACAGGATCCCAATCTCAAAGAATGGGATACCGTCACGCGCGCCACGTACTTGCTCAAAATAATTGGATCCGGTGACCCACTCGGTGAATTGTGTGTCAATTGAAATAGTTATTTAGAGGTCTTTTGCAAACATGCAAGACCTCTACATACATAGAATATTTGTTCTCTATGTATACCTTCACGTTTCCGTTTCAACGTTTAGATAGAATATATATTATTAAGTTAGAACTTATTTATAATTAACAAATCGAAGAGACGAGCGAGATGTTCACCTGATGGTAACTGATACGCCCGCCCATGACACACTTGGCCCTAACAACGTTAGTTGGGACGGCACACAAACATACTGTGCTCGTCGCCCGGAGACAAGGTTTTAAGTAACTTTTTTTAATGTAATTAAACGATGAGACGAACAGCACGTTCACCTAATGTTAAGTGATACGCCCGTCCATAACAGTGTGGCGCTAGTTAAGATGATATTCACAACACCACATTACGCTCCACGCCTTGAGGCATAAGATGTTAAGCCTCATTGCCTACAGCACCCTTAAAACCGGAACACATTACTGTTTGGCGGTAGGAATAGGTGCTGCGTTAGTGCTTATCTAGACGATTTCCGACAACGGAGAGCTACCACCGGTAACCACATACTCACGAAAGCTATTTTCGCTGAAGCGTCGGTTCCCTCGCGAAGTTTTCCTTCACCAGAATCACAAGTATAACAAGACTCACAACTCTGCGAGACTTATAAAGGGTATGACCGCACTTACTAAGCTATGGCTTAAGCTAATTCATATTTCACTGTGATATACACAACACGTTAGCTTCATATTAAATATGAATAACGGCGATATCATAATCTGTTTTATCCATTAGAAACGGAAATCTATATGCTATATATATTTGATAATCAATTATGAATCTCGTATGTTTTTTCAATGATACAATAGTATTAATACATAAATATGATGGACTCGATCTGTATTAGAATATGTCTAATATCCATAATGTACCCATTGACCTAATTACGAAGAACTACCCAATAATTATTTATTTGACACGCAATAACAATAATGGGTCCCTATACGAGTATATAACACTGTGTTCAAAAATATAGTAATTCGCATATTTAAGCAACAGAAGTTTTTTTTTGTCGTCTCAGTCTTTTAGTCCTTAATCACAAAAAAATTCTCTATTCAATGTTCATCTCTAAAATTTTCCGTTTTGTTATTAGTACAATAGGTTTATTGCCACATAGGTGAATTGGTACATCAGCTGCGGTGGTCCGCATCTTCATAATCCTGCCGTCGAACAGTAGTGAGCAAACATTACTGTGCTCCGGTCTAAAACGGCGCTGTAGTTAGTAAAGTTAAATGGGAGTAAAAAGACTTAACAGCAAACAACCATACTAGTGCCACGGTGTTATGGATAGGCACAGCTATGGACAGTATGGACTTAACATGGAGTAACAGTCTCGCCGGATCGCTTTCTAGAATATAAAAGAAGATTTTTAGTCTACATTATCGTGTGGCGATACTAGTAATACATTAACATAGAATTATTTACGCATTTCGTGAAGAAGTAATTCAAACACTAATTGCACAATAATGACAACGATGCGGGATAAAATGCTTTCATTTTCTTCCACTGAAGTGGAAAAACACCAGCAGGGCGCCAAAGTAGATCAAGACAATGACTAGGGGTACCTCCCTTGAATACCAAGTAGTTTATCAAAATCTAAAAATAAATGGTCGGAATAAACAAGAGTTTTTCTTTTAACGCAGAGATGATCTTACTAACAACATGAACCTGTTGGTTATGTTAACATTATGTTTATTGTTATACTTATTTATTATCAAAGACATATTTAACTGTAGGATCCTTTAAAATATAAAATCGTATTTTTGCTAATATAAAGTAATTCAAAATTATTTTATGAATAAGTTACGTAATGGCACCTATCTAGAACCGTCTCCGGCAATAGCGCTACTTACCACCAATAATAAAATTATGAATCATAAGTCGTTCAATCCTTTGAGATGCGGAGTACGATCGTTGAAGAGTAAAAAAGGATAAAAAAAATTACAATTTTCTACTACATTGGACATATGTCATATCATATGATTCGATTCGATCTCTGATATTGGAAATATGTATATGTCTACATGTAAAAAAGATTTCCAACTATGTAGAGATTCATCACGATATCTTTGAAACAATAACGCCTAGGTAGTTGAAATGTGGCAGGAATAATCCTTTTACCGGACATAGGTCAGGTAAGAACAGACTTTACAAAATTCCTACCCCAAAAGGAGTTGCGAGGGTGTTACGGCCACCAAGCAGGCGGAGAACAGCATATTTATACAAAAGTGTACTTCATTTCAAGTACTTTAACCTGACATGGGTTGTCTATAACGCTAGGTTTGTCTATGACATATTTAAGGCAGGACCTTTATATAGATTTTAATAATTTTTATAGTAGACATTCTAGGTAAAATCACGAAGGAGAACCTAGGCTTCTATTTGTATTCAATATAAACCTGAAAAAGCTTTAATATGAAAATTTATGCCCATATTAATGCCAACAGCGCCTCGTAACACGAAGGTCCATGGCCCTGGTTTTTGCGTTTGATGGGTATTAAGATTTTTTATAACCCGTCAGGTTAGCAACCATATGGTAGATTACTGTATGTAAATTATAGATTATTAATCTTGCACCATAATAGATAGCTGTCAACGTATACCAGAGTTTTACATATTTGATACTTAACACTATAAGATATTGAGGTTATGTATTACCTTTGTAAATAAAAGCCGAACAACTTTTCTATATTATACGAAATAATAAGAAAGGAGAGTAATATTAATACTACGGTATAAAATGATTAATATTACGTTTGTTCGTTTAAAGTATAACTTCTTGGTATTATTTAAAAGTATGATTTTCTATTGTCCTATAAACTAAGCAATGTAAGGCAATAAAACGAAATACGTACTGTGGGCTTAAGAGAACGATCCGTATATAACGATCCATTTCCGGCATACAGTGGATTACTATGTCGGGATGTCACTGTTTGTTTTCTGTTAGTAGGTCAGACGGTCTATTTCCATTGATCTAAAAGTATAAGGTATTTATACGAGTTTTTCCTGTTATGGGTATATTTCCGTTAAGATGTATATAGAAAAGACATATTTCACAAAAGCATTTTCTTAATACTTGTTTTAAATTGTATTCGACATTATTTGTTCATACGGAGACTGTGGTAAACATTAGTATGAAAATAAATAAAATATTTCAGGAGTTGCCTGAATTACATACAAACTGCCAACTGCCAACATTGAAGGTGAGGCCGCAGACCTCAAAACTAGAGCTTCCATTTAATTAAACAGTTCAAAACCTTTGTGAAGCCCCGAATCACAACGACCTTTGTTGCCCAACAACTTTATTTAGAACCTATTTGTACAATAAACAGCGAAAACCTACGAGATCTCCAAGTATATAATCATCATCATCATCATCTTCATCGTCAGCCGATAGACATCCATTGCTGGACATTGGTCTCTCCCAAAGATTCCCACATTGATCAAGTAGGGATTCATAAAGGAGGATTTGTGTTATTTCCCACCACGCTGACACAATGCTGGTTGGTGGGATCCAGAGCCTCGTTTTTCGAATAGCAAGGTGCACCACGAGCAAGTGAGATTGGCTTCCATCCCGTGAGTTGTGAACCTTTACATCCCATATTATATAGTAAGAGCCTGTATTTATTTCCATGTACCATATTAAAGATATAAACTAAACGAACTGACAATATCTTGTTCAGTAATATCTCTAATTCCAGCTAACAATAACTGGTTTACCACATCGTTGTCAACATTTTAAGATGCAGGATCTTTAAGTTTAGTAAGTAAGGAAAACTCCTTAACTGAAACAAGTTTAGTAATATCTAGATAGGTCGAGGCATTAAACGGGAATGTTCGCCTGCTCATACTTTACTGCAGAATAGTGTGGTCGTAACAACCCTGATATGTAACAAGATCTACTTACGTATAGTTAATACCGAGACTTGCAAGATTTTATATTGTCTTCGGTTTAATTTTTTTTAATTATATAAAATCTAAAAATATATTACAATATGGGAAATTAATGCGTATTGGCATTCTATACCACTCAACCCAAGACGTGGGGAGATACCGTGGTAGGTTATCAAATGCTTTGATACATACGTACGAAGCTGTATGTATATGTACTTGAAGTATGCTTTACATTATTGAAAAACTAAGTATGAAATCTTAAGAATATTTATTTCTGTATTTTTAATATTAATTTGCATTTCCTCTTCAGGTTTTCTGTAGAACATTTTACACAAATATCTCTATACTTTAGAATCATCTATAGGGCACTTAAGTTTAAGAGAGATATTTTACAAACTGCCATAAGATTTAGGAACGTATATCCGGCCAAGGTTGTCGCAATAAGCTACAGCATGAGCTTCTTAAATAAAGGCGTGTTAAGATTTCTCCCGGGTCAGATACTTGGGATATTCTAGTAACTGCCGTCCAGAGACTATGAATTGCTTACCATCAAACGGGCCGCATGCTCTTTCACCAGATTGTATATAAAATAAATAACTTTTAAGCGTTTTTTTTTATAACCCTCTGATGAACATAAAATACGAAATAAAACATACTAATGTTGTAGTACATTAAGTACTACAGTTAATAAACTAGTTGCTCGTAAAATAAAACTGTTGAAGGAATAAACACTACTGTTTCTTTTTAAGTGCTTTTCAGATAACGCGTGGAAGACAATGAGAGTAGTTGTAAATTTTTAATGGTTTGCTGTGTACATAGGTTTTAAGAAAAGCTATCTAGATTGTTTCAAAATTATTATTTTCTCACTTAACATAAACAACATGATAATTTTAAAATTAATACTACAACTTAATGTTTAGACTTGTACAATTTTTTATAAGCATAGATAATATTGTTTTGTATATTTAATATCCTATTATAAAATATTATTTTTATGGATATTCGAACTAGACTGAAGTTATTGAAATTAACATATATTACGGGAGATATCCAAAGATTCATTGTCTCACCACGAGATATCCGAAACTGTTAGACATAAGGATTAAAAATTTTGGTAAAAATATTATTTCTGCCTTAAAAATATTAAGTTTCTAACTAAATTCATGTTGATTTTTTTTACAGCCGATTCCAGCAAGGAAATGGGAAGTGAACATGTCGAATATCATAGTTTCGGTAAGAGAGTATATTTAATTCTTATGATCCTTAAAATAACAAAACGAGCATAAAGTTGGTCTGATGGAAGAGTTACGCTTAAAATGAGATGTTGGTCAGGATGTTTACACAGGATCACATTGCGCTCGTTTAATTATATTCTCACACAGAATGCTCTGGCTTTCATATTTCGAAAGTCAAAAGAGTAAAGTAAGTATCTTCAACAGAATACCGCTTATTGATAGAAATAGATCTTGTGCTGGTACCTACTTAGATCGTCTCCAGGAAGGTTTACACACCGAGTAAGACATTGTTTATAAATACTGTGTAGAAATCATAATCAAGTTATCCTTTATATTTATCCTTTTAATGTAATATATATATTTCTTAATGAAGTTTTTCTCTTGCATGGAAAGATGGATATGGATAATAGTTTATTGTAGTTCGTTGTTTACCTTCCACATCATATAATATCGTGTAACATGTTAATGCAAACAAAATATCCTTACTAGGATCGTGTTTAGACTTTAGAAGGCGCATCGCCGCAGGATGTTATAGAAATTTCATTAACTTATCGAACATGAGCTTATGTTATGTTAGCTGACGTACAAAATTTAAATCTCATACACAGATAATATACCACTTACAAAATTGCAACTCCATTTGATTTCACAAGGACATATGCAGAACTTTTATGAGAGATCTAAAATCATAGATGCTGTCAAAGAGAACGGCGAACTGGTTTCGAGATTGGAGCAGCACGCGTCAGCAGACGCTATGTCTGGACAGAAGCCACAGCTTCATGCTCAAGCTCAACTGGATGTGCCTTCCGAAGGTGTGCATCAGATCCTGATTCAAGACGGCTCACACGTCAGCATAATGGACGCTACCGTGCCCACAACGGTTGCTAGCGAGGAGCAGACTACTAAGGTATCTTCTAATATACATGTATATATTTATACATATATATATATATATGTATATATATATATATATATGTATAGGCTTAAATATTCACATTGTAACATGGAAGTTCATGGGTAGATTCTAGAGCAATTGATGGTGATTTACTTGTTAGCTGAAAGATTGGTGGAAGCTCGCTTACTCTATTCTACTCCAACGTAGTACTGTAAATTTGTATTAAAAAGACGGGTGCGGATCAAGAAAATTGTATTTTTTTTATTATAAATACTGCCATAATAATGTATTTTCATGCCGAATTTATTTTTTCTTTATAACTCGGCGAAGCAACGAGACGACGTATCATTTACTATCAGATGAACGTCAGGATGTTTTTTACGTAGTTAGGATGATATATATTGAGCTACATCGCGCTCGTCGCCTTAAGAAATAAGATTTTAGATCTCGTTACCCCAGTAATTTCACTAGCTACAACGCCTTTCAAACCGGAACACAGTAATTTTTGCACACTACTGTTTGTCGCCTGCTTAAATAGGCGCTGCGGTGGTCTCCGGCAACAGAGACCTACCACCAGTAGATGGGTACATATGAATACTTATAATAGATATACATATATGAAATATAGGAGTTTATTAGTAACTTAAAATATACTTATATTTACATTATAATAAAAACCATCTTAAAGATATTTAAGATCTTTAATAAGGTTATTATTAAACTTCAATACAGTGTCAGGTCTGTTATACAAAGCATTGATAATAATACAGTAATTGAATAGGAAGTTAGGGATTTATCTCCGCAGAATTGCGGACTATGTACTATCTAATAATATATCTAGAATATTCCATCGATTCGCTTCTAGGTTATATCCGTCAAAATCGAATAGTTATTTAACCGTTCAATCAATCAAATTAACAGTCCGTTATTACTCACAAGTCTTAACTAGAATATTGAAGATAACTGATGTTAGTAAAATATTCAATTCTTATTTCTTATAGTGTATATGTCCTACTTCTGCGATCATTTGTTTTTATTACAACCACAACTGCATAATAAAAGTGAAGTTATGCACTTTGAGGTTACTACTAACTAGTATTACACTTAGATGTCCTTATTAGATTTTTTTTTATTCAATTAAATGATGAGACTGGCGACACGTTCACTTGTTGGTATGAGATCTTCCTTCCCATTATTATTATTATTACATAAAAATAACTATACAACGGTTATATATGTCCTCACTATGCTAAATGTTATCAAAGACATTGATGGAAATAGTTTTGGTATCCTTAAAATTTTATTTGTACTTATACATTTAACTCTGCTAATTTTTACTTGGAGGTGTTCCACGGTGCTGCGCGATTGGTTCAACCCGGTTCAGCCACCAACAACCCGTCTAATCACCCGCCGAACCACTCCGCAGTCCGTCGCGCCTTCAACGCCGATATCACAAAGGAATCCAAGAACAATGTACGTACCCTATTTATAATATTTTCGTAAGAGGTCTCTAGTTTGACCCCGTGGTCACTTGCTGTGGAGTTTGGTTGACGATAGTGCTATTGACCTCATTTAAGCCGTCTTCCATCCTCACATTGTAAATCCGCATTTATTGCTGCATTGCTGTGTTTAGCTTGTCAACTATGAGGGCTAGGGTATTTTGGGGGTGCACTAACTACGGTTTCTTTGTCATTTATCAAAATAGAGGTCAAGTTATAGATAAAAAAGTAGCAGTTATCTCTTAAGGATCTAGGAAGGTAAGTATGCCAAGAATAAATGTTTAACGTTATCTTCCGGTGGCGAGTTCTGTGTGGTCAATGTAGCTGGTGAAGAAACTGGGGTAACGGGACTTAAGTCTTAAAGCGACGTGCGGTGTATACCAAGCGCCACGTTGTTATGGGCAGACGTATGACTTACCATCAAGTGAACGTCCCATTCGTCTCCTCGCTTCGTAGAATAAAAGAGCGCAATCTGATATTGTATATACAGATTAGCATCTAATATACGTATTGTTACATTATCGGTGTAGCTCGTAAAGCTGTTCACTAAATGTAGTATCAATTACCACCAACGTCTTCCAGTACACAGTTACTCCATCTGAATAATTGATACACGGACATCTTGGCTCCGTTCTCAATAAGCACTCCATACAATATGTATCGATCTGTCCCCTTGTTAGTTCCAGTTTCAGGCTCCTCTTACTAGGTTACCAGGTATTCAGGTCAAGTAGCGGTTGTACAAAACAATAGATGTACATATCTGGTACGAATCTATTGTATATTGACATCATTAAAAAATATATAACTATGATTTAAGGCTATTGAAGATAGATAGATTTTAGTCGGTTGAAGGGTGCTTTCAGACTTTTCACAAATTAATTGCATAGCTCTCGCTTTATATTTTTTTTTCATGTCGTTTCTTTTTTTTAGATTTTGTTTAATATTTTATTAAATACTGTATACCTTATACTCTCCTTCATAATGTTACAGTTCATTAGCAGTATTTTTTTTTAATGAGAGACGGAAGTCTTAACCAGGTTAACTAACTAAATTATGACTCGATTTTCCCTGCAGTATTAAATTAATAGAACTACCTTAGATGTTTTAATTAACTAATATAAAAAAAATTCAATTCTATAATAATATTTATTATATAATGTATAAAGTGACATTATAGTTAGTACTTCGTTCAGTATTTCATTATTATATCGTGACTCGGGATATCCTGGAATTGCTATTTCCAGGATTTATTTTAGCACCATTTCAATTCTAATAATAGTGGAGACGTAACCGCGCTGAATGTAGTTAACCGAGTTTACGACTTAGTTGAACTTTGTTGACGTAAAATCCTTAACTATAACGTAAAACGTAATGCGAGAGACAGCTGGCTGCATACCGAGAAGATGGTTTTTTGTGATTGTGTAATATATATATATATATATTCTTTTATACGACAAAGAGGAGATGATATAGAAGTTCACTTGACGGTAATAGATACGTGCTACTAATTAAGATGGTACGCGCTCTTTGAGTTCAGATGCTCTCAGCGTCTCTTTAGAAAGCAGAATATACTCCTTGATAACTGATAATTATGACATCAGGATATCTATCCCATGTGTTCTTTTGTCACAGTAAATATTGTAAAGTATTCAAAGGATTGAAAATATTTCATTAATCGTTCAGAATGAATATGTATATATTATTTTTAATCTGTTGAAAATGAATTTCACCTATTAAGTTGGGATAGCTTTTGAGAAACCACGATAGTTTTGTTAAAAAGAGTACTAGGTCTGCTAGAACTTAGAGGCGTGGGTTTGATTCCTATCAAGCTTCCGGTGGGAAAACACAACGAAAAGAAATCAAAATGTTACTAAGAAACATTTTCGTAGAGATACGACATTGACTAGTAATAAATAAATTGCTTTGACGGTCTCCTATCAGAACACCTCAAATCCCAGCTGTGGGGACATTAAGTGGGCTATTTATGTTACGTAGCTTTCAACTAAATATGTGGTGCAGTTTAAAACGATTACATCGTAAATCATTTCTGACATGAAAGAGTGATCCGTCATTGATGTATGCTGCATCGGATAGTTGATAACCGCAACGTGCATTAACGATAGATTAGTGTTTTGATATATGTCCGTCGCGATGATGATAAATTGCATTAAATCCATTACAAATTCTATTTCATTAAAATGATATAATTAAAAAAAAATATGTTTCTTTTTTTATAATAACGGTACTGTGTTCCGGTTCTAAAGTCGCTGTAGCTAGTGTAATTGATGCGGTAATGAGACTCGACATCTTACGTCTCAGCGAGTGGTACGATATGGTTCAGTGTAGATGTTATCATCTTCGCGTTAGGATGAGATCCACCATAAGGGCACGCGTATCAATAACCATCAGGTAAACGTCTTGCTCATCTCGTCGCTTAATTTTAAAAAAATCTAATAAGGACAACTAAGTGTAATGCTAATTAGTGATAATTTCAAAGTGCAAAACCTTACTTAAAATATGCAGTTGTGATCGGTAAGCGACTTGAATATAAAAAAGTAAGATTTCCTTGTTACTTATAATTCGCGTAGTAAATATAAGTATTAATGTACAGGCAAAATACTTTATTATTTGTAGTCGATATTAAAAATTAACGTTCCTTTAAATCCTTATTTCGCAAAGTGGGCCAGGTGGACCTCCGAGGGTTGACGGAAGATTAGACGGGGATTTACTTGAGCTTGGTTTTAGGAATATTGTGGAAATGTAGTTTAATGGCGTCTACTGCAACCTGCTGAATTTCGAAAGTGGTCAATGAGAATAACAAGTCTAGGAACCTCTGTCGTAAATGCTAACAAGCAAACCTTTCCCTGTTTTTTTATTTTTCCAAGAAATTCCGTTTTATACTTTATGTTTGTGTTTCCATCAATATTTTCTTGATCCAATAATCATTTAAGCCTATCACCCTCTACTTTTGTACAGCCTCCCCTGACGATTTCAAAATTTGAAGAGATATAAAGAAAGAGATACCTTTCCTTTCTTTTTAAACAAAATTTTGTTTTATTATTAACAAATTGTCAACATTAATAATTCTTATTAAACTTTACTATATAGATATTTGTATGTTTACTTAATTATTCATCATCATTAGCCGGTAGATGTCCACTGGTAGACATAGGCCTCCCCCAAAGCATCCTACATCGATGTGGTAGGGATTCATATGTGAAGATTTGAGCCATTTCCCATCACGCTAATCTAATACTGGTTGGTGGAAGCCAGAACCTCGTTTGTTGATTAACAGGGTGCACCACGAGCAGATGAGGTTGGCTTGGGTCCCGTGGGTTGTTGTGCAGAACCTCTTACACCCATTCAATTCTACTTTTTACTTCGCTCATCACTGTTATTATTATAATTTATCCTTTTTATTTGTTAATATATAATATTTACTGATGGTAGGTCTCTATTGCCAGTGACCGTCTAGGTATGTGCCAGCATTACCGGTTTGAAGGGCGTTGTAGATAGTGAAATTACAGGGGTAACGAGACTCTACATCTTATATTGTAAGGCGAAGAGCGTTTTTATGGGCGGGCGTATCACTTACCATCAGATGAACCTCCTGCTCGTGTCGTTGCTTCCTAGTATTAAAAAAATCATTCTTTTATAAATATTGTTGCTTGTAATAACGTTTTACATGATTTAGTAAAAAAAAAGTCTTCCATACTTCGCTAACAAATAATTTTGTTACGTATAAGTATAGAATATACTTTAATGTTACAAGTGATGGTGACCAGCTGTTCTTGCGCAACGTGTCGTTATTCAACAGAATTAGTTACCTACACTCGACTTTGTGTCATTTACACTTTATGTTACGTGTAAAATGTGTAAAATGGCAGGTGTTCGCATATTTACGACGTCATTGGAACAAAAACGTGAAAAAGATTTTATACAGATTTTTATAACAACTTTAAGCTCTAAGTATGAGGGTAAGATTCAGTAACACTTATGGTTAGTAAGTAAGTGTTTGTTGTCTCGACATTTAAATGTTGGATAATTTAAAAATAAATCACCATCATCATCATCATCAGCCGATAGACGTCAAATGCTGGACACAGACCTCTCCCAAAGATTCCCAAATTAATCGAGTAGAGAGTCATATGAGAGGATCTGGATCATTTGCCACCACGCTGGCCCAAAAGCGAATTGGTGAGAACCAGGGCCCCGTTTGTTGATTAGCAAGGTGCACCACGAGCAGGTGAGGTTCGCTTAGATCCCGTGAGTTGTTGTGTGGAAACGCTTACACCCCAAAATGCTGGGGAGCCCTATGGTACGCAGTGAGCCGGCGGTGGTCGGCCTAAGCCCTCGCCATTTGAATATACTTGAGTCATCGTATATGAGTTATAATGATATGGAAAATAAAAATAGATAATTCTTTAAAATAAATAAATAAATGACTTTTATTGTTCTCAATGTTAGGTTCCAAACTCAGGGTCTTTACACACACGGAGAAAGTCTAACCTATATCTATCATACTTATATTGGTTGTTAATCGCGTGTCTACGATAGCCGTTGTTCTTACTGTCTCGATACACCAGTTTCCTCGCGATGATTTTCTTCACCGGAAATACGCGCGCTATCCGGATTGAACCCACGCTTTCAAGTTGCTATGCACAAATCCATCGTACTTTAAAACAAAACTATAATTGCTTTTTAAAGGCTAACCCTAAAATAGTATGGGTTCCCGCATAACAACTCATGGGATTCGAACCAGCGAGGCTCTGGCTCCCGCCAGTCTAGCACTGGACGTCTATGGGCTGATTATGATGATGATGAAAGGCTAAGTATGAAAAGTTGGTGTAATGACAACGTATTATAAAAAATAATCATTTTCATTTACAACGATTAATTCCTTTTCCTTCCTCAAAGGGACAAGACAAGCGAGACGTTCACCTGATAGTAAGTGATACACCTGGTTATAATAATGTGGTGCTAATTAAGATAATACACACAACATCACATTGTGCTCATTACTGTGAGACATGTCTAAGTCTAATTACTTCAGTAATCTCTCTAGCTACATCGCCTTTCAATGCGGAACACAACAATGTTTCTCAAGTATTGTTTGACAGCGGAAATAAGAGTTGCGGTGGCACCTAAACGATTTCCGGCAACAGAGACCTACGACCAGATTGACAATAAACGATATTCAACCTACATGCTGGCCAAGTGTGAGTCGGTACATTCGATAGACTACATAATAAGAAACAAATATAGTTTTAAATTAAAATTTAATTAACTCTGGAAGCTGTAAGGGCTCTGAATAAGATATTGATTTATCACTTGTCCGTCCATTATTAGTCTTTCCATAGTACTTTAGATGATGGATTTGTATTGGATCGGAATGAATAACTTTGTTGATATAAAGCAAAATAAGTCTTATTCTTTCCAGCAGATGGACCATTATTCCTCGTATGCTGGTGTACAGTACTCACCTCTGGATATGGCCGAATATGTATTCTGGACTGGAGACGAGAAAGGCGTCACTACCGCTATTGAGGACTTCCTTCAAGAGGGCATGGTGAGTATTCCTTCTGTAATAATACGTGAACATCATTAATATAGCTTAAGTTAAATATACATATAGTTCTTGTAACTTTAATTAATTGTATGTTATAGGTACAAGTACCGTGAGCTGAATTATGAAATACTTTCAAAAAACTTTGCATTAAAGAGACAATATTAGAATATAAAAAAATATTGTATTTATAATATTTTTTCTATATTCATGATATATATATAAAAAATATGTATGACAATTGTTTCCAAAAAAACTTCATGAACGAAAAATAAGTAACTAAGTTTTAACAGAAGTTATTAACATGTGAAAGATAAATTAATCTACTATTATAGTTGAATAATATATATATATATATATATATTTATATATATATATATGTGTCTACTACACCCGAAAAAAAAATCGTTTCATGAAATTCATAACCAATAAAATTTTTCCGTCGTTTCCTGGTTAGTGCCTCAGTTAACTAATGTTTTTGAATACTATCTAAAAGCTTGTAACTTGTAACCAATTGAAATGCTTTTAGATGACAAAAGAAGAAGCGATAAACTTCTTGCAAGAGATCAAGTTCAACATTGACTACCTCCGGTCGCACTACTCGCAGAAGGCTGCAGAGGAGAGCACGCAGCAGGAGAAAATTAGGAATATTCTCATGGAACAGAACTCTAAGGTAATCTTAATAAGAAATTATCTAGTGTATCTCATACACTTCTCCTTCGCCACCGGCATACATGCGAGTTGAGGTCATGAAGCTCAACTGGAGCAGCCATTTTGGACTGGCCGGGTAGATTCCTCTTAGCGTCACCGTGGGTGACCAAGCCATGATTACTGAGCGCCACCGTCACGACAAGGAGGAAACCTGTTCGGAGGGCGATCAACCTATTTAGACGATCTATGATAATAGGGGTTGAACAGTATTATGTCCGCATTTGTTCAGCACTGGACAACAATAGGCTGAAATGATCATGACGAACTACTAATTTAAAAAAAAAAAAATTTTTTTTTACGATGAAAGTATTAGTGGGTCATGTATCTCAAATTTAGGTTACACCCATTGTTTTTTAAGTCGGTTAAATATCGTCTAAAGAAAGTTAAGTAATTTACCACAATTAATAATAAAACTTGTTTTGTTCCTAAATATTACATAAGTGCCCGTTTCGTTACAGTCCCAACTTATAATTAATTTGTAAGGTAATTTCATTAAAGCTAATTAACCGTTAATTACAACTGGAGGTACCTCTAATTTTAATACTAATAGTATTACTTAACCGTGGCCCTAATGAATTCCTAACTCACAAGACTTTATAACGCAAGCTTCATTAATTCACCCTTCACAAATTAATTAATTGTCTTTTTAGGACCGTTTAATATTGTAACTAAACGATATAAGCATGTTTAATTTATTTATATTTATTCTATATTTTTTTTTTATTTTTATTGTAATTATTTATTGATAATCTAGAATAGGCCATAATAGGCGGACTTAATGCCTGTCTCCATTCTGTAACAGTCAACATACGAAATGAGAAGAGGCTGTGATAGGTTATCTTGTAACAAATTAATAGTAGTGTAAATACAAATTAAATATTAAAAAATACATACACACATGTATATATATATATATATATATATAAACATACATAAATAAATACGTAAATAAAATATACAACATGGTACTAGTCATATGTGCCCAAGTAATATTCTCTAAACATTCTTCTCAAAAATTTCTTATTTGGTGTCTCCTGTCTTCGGGCGATCGGGTTCCAGAGTCGTGCTCCCTGAATTGTAAACGAGTTAAAGACAAAGACAAAGTGTTGCTATTATCTATGAATATAAATTAGGTATGACCATAGACAATTTGAAACTGTACATGGGTGGAGCTTAAAACATATTTTCTTTCATGATTTATTTTTTAAAAGAAAACACCGAAAATAAAATCGCATAAAGCGAATATTTTTTTAATTAATATTTGATAATTAAAAATTATTAATGGTCATTTTAAAGTATTCAATATATATATATATATATATATATATGTATATATTAATATCTACTATATATATAATGACAGAAAAATTATTTTTTATTGATTACGCTAAAAACGTTACACGAGACAATGCAGGTAGGTGCTCCTAATCTCCTGCTAAACAATAGTGTGCAAACATTACTGTGTTGCAGTTTGAATGACGTCATAACTAGTAAAATTACTGGAGTAAAGAAACTCGACATTATATAGTCCAAGGCGATAAGCATAATGTATTCACCAACTCAACTTCATTTATCATTAGGTGAACGTCTTGCTCCAGTTGTCTCAGCAAGATAAAAAAAAAACGAGAATGTTAACGCTAATTAAAGTTGACAAGTTAAATAGAACGTTGGAGTTTGATTAAACTAAATCTTGATTAAGTTACGTACAGGACAAGATATCTCTCTTAAGCATCGACCTCACCCCCGTACTCTCGACGTAGTATGAATCGATTGGATATATGTTATCATTTATTTATAAGTTAGAAGTAACCCTTAAATATGTGATTTACTGACATAAGGATATCTTAACGTTTAAAATTTTTATGATTATTCCTAAACTTATAAATTAACTGGTGGTAACTCTATTGCTGAAGAACTGAAGGAAGGTACCGCCGCAGTCAGAGACCATGTTGGCGGATTCGGGGGTAATCTGTAAACAAACTTGAAAAGCCTCGATGTGGTGCGTGCGGTTCTTCCGCCTAAAATATTTGTAGGGGAGAGGAGAGCAGTAGCTGTACCCCTAGATGTAATCTTATCAAGGCCTCTCGCTGTCGGAACCACAGTTGTGTGAGAAATGTGTGAGAGTTTTGGCCGGTAAGAGTCCGGTTTAACTTTTCTGTTGCCCCTACCGTAGAAAGGTATCCAATGCAGGATTTCGCAACAAAAAAAAGTTACCACCACAGAGCCTACTCCTGGTTCTAAAAAAAAGTGTACAAACATTACCGTGATCTGATTGGAAGGGTGTCGTAGATAGTGATTATTATTTTTTTTTATGCTATCACGTCTTTTTTCCCAGTAGGAGTAGGTAGAGGCGAATAAACACCGATTTTTCGCCTGGTGTGGTCAGATTAAGTCCCATATAACCGGGAGCGAGCCTGTTGCCACTTTATTGGTTTCACTTAAGTTCACTTAAATTTACAAATGTACATATCTTAAATATTAAGTCATCGGTACATGTCAAGATTCGTACCCGCGACCTTCGGAATGAAGGCTGCACGCACGCTCTAACCATTAGGCCAGCGAGCTAGTGATTATATTGGGCTAATGAGACTTAATATTGTATCTCATGGCGACGAGCACAATGTGATGCTGTATGTATCATCCTAACTAGCGTCCTGCTTTTATAAGTGTATTATGTGTATTACTTACCATCATGTGAACGTCTCGCTCCTCTCGTCGCTTCGTCAAATAAAAAAGAGCATATAAGCATATACCTGTACAGTAACTATTGATAGACAAAAGTACTATACAATTATTAACAAATTAGGGTGTTAATACACTACAGCTCTTATGGTTACAAACACAAAAGAAATATTTTTTTTATTATTGGTTATATCAAATATATAAGATTGTTAGTTTTGTTTTCATTATTACAAAGTATTAGATGAAATAAACAAATTTCATTACAAAAATTTCTTTATTTTTTCATTACGAAGAGATGAGATAAGCGGGACGTTCATATGATGGTAAGTGATACGCCTGCCCATAACAAAATGGCGCTAGTTAGGATGTTAACAATGCACCACATTACTGTCGTCGCCTTGACACATGTCTCATTACTCCAGTAATTTTACTACAGCGCCTTTCAGAGAGTAATATTTGCACACTAGTGTCTGGCGGTAGAATTAGACGCTGCAGTGTTACCGACCTTGACGGTTTCCCCCAATGAAGACCTACCACCGGTAGACTAATCACTTTAAGAACATAGAGTACTCTTCGTTTATCATCAGGTAGTGCCGCAGACTGTCTAGGATAGGACAGTGAACTACATACTAAACAGTCTATAAATGCATATGTTAGCTTGGTAGTGTAAAAATTGTTCCGGTTTATACTGAACCCAATGAAACGATAAAAAGATATTTGCCAGTTAACTGCACGAACGTTAACTACAAGAACACACCCATTGTATTGGTTAACATAACTGGATCGTTTATCTGAAATTAACTAACAGTTAACAATATTACAGATGTTTTATACATTACGTGTTTTTAACCAAAATTTTGGAAGTTATCAAAACTTTCAAAATTTTTAAGTTGTGAAATCAATAACATAATACTTTAACATTCTTATTGTTAATTTTCAAGTTAAAATAGGATCTTTGTTTAGGTGAAGTTGAGCTGATAACTAGGTTTAGGAGTTAGTAAACGCTTCACAACTTGAAAAGATGCAGATTTGATCTCCACTGAACTTGTGCTTCCAGTGAAATAAAAGGTCATGACATCGCTTTGATTCATTGGCAACAGCTTTCCAGACATCTGACTGTCCGCTAAATTGCACCGGCTCCCAGGCGGATGGCATAAACTTATAATTGGTATATTAATAGGGATATACATACTATCCAAGCTTAACTAATACAGTCTCTCAGAATCTTCATTCTAATATAAATGTTATTGAAGTTATTAGATAATAAAAAAAAATCGTTTAATTTTGAAATATCCTTCAACAAAAATTTTAAAGGTCTTAATAGTCTGATGGCACTTATAATAGTTTTTTAGATTATAAATTATAACATACTGAAATAACCTTGCAAGCAATAGAGAAGATAAGATGTAGCGAAGTCCAGTAGTATTTCTCTATCAAATCGTTTACAGGACTACCAGTACCGGGCCGGCGTCCAGTCGTTCCCATACGGCAACAGCGCGGACTTAGTCCGCAGCGTCGCTTCCAAGTCTTGGGAACTCGGCAACAACTTGCTGTCCCCGGCGCTGCCCGTCTCCAGCGACCTCAGGGCCGAGCCCGTAAAGAGGACTTACGATCCGATGCTGCAGACGAACGTTATCAGTAAGTTAAATTTTATGCATGGCTGTATGCCCGATGAGAAAGCATTGAAGAGCCGCGAGTGGCGCTGGTCCAGAGATTTGCTTTAACGGATTGATTGCCACTATATAAGAAAAACAATGAAAATTGATATCACTGTGATAACTGATTAATTATTTTTTTATGTAATTAAGCGGCGGGATGAGAGGCACGGAAACCTGATGGTAATTGATGCGTCCTCCGATAACAATGTTATGTCATTACGTCATTTTTCTTAATTCTTCTCAAGGGATAGAGACAAGGTGGTGATATCTTTGAATATTATTAGGTTTAAATTATTGTAGTTTTAAGGCTTTTGGCCCACTAACACGCATTGCGCCAGCCTGGTGGGAAATGGCCCAAATACCTCCATATGAACACCGAAAAACGGGAAGATAATTGGGGTAGGTCTACGTCTAGCTGTAAACGTCTATCGGCTGATGATGATGAAGATTTTTGATACCGCCGTTGTTTCAAAGGTTTTTTGACTTTTTTAAATAAAATTTTCTTTTATATCTATTTTCATTGTTTTAATTGTAATTTATTTAGTTTGTGCTTAAGAATCGCTGAGAGTATAATTTCTAATAACGTTACAGGCACTTCCGATTACGAGCGCGACAGCAACATTATCACCGAAGAGGAG
This sequence comes from Ornithoptera priamus, assembly GCA_029034505.1. NCBI lineage: Eukaryota > Metazoa > Arthropoda > Insecta > Lepidoptera > Papilionidae > Ornithoptera > Ornithoptera priamus. Next base: position 2,443,739 of record JARDWD010000508.1, on the reverse strand, counting down.
TACGAAGAGATGATGGAGAAACTGAGGGCCGCCGATTCACTGTACACGGAGTACACCCTTGAGGAGATCATTTATCAACTAGCGAAGGTGAGTATCTATGGAAAATCATTATTTCGTAATTTCATCTTTGACAATCCTATAAAATTTGTTGATGCTTTGCTCTTGGCGGTGTCCGTACGGGTTATGGAGTGCCATTGGCGGTTTGTATCAAGCAGAGCTGTATAAAGATTTTAAACTACCTCCATGGCGCAATTATTAATCTATTAACTCCCTGATTGGATTCTGGGGCGGTTTTCTGAAGTGGCAGGGTTTTTCCGAATCTGGCTGTTTAGCAACTACTCGTATTGGAAATCTGCCACCATAAGCCAACCAAGATATTCTCAGCCGGTACTTTTTCTCTATTCAAGGGCCATTATGTGTTTTCTCTGACAATTAAGTATTAATCTATATTAAAATTGTAACAATTGTTGTTGTTGTAGATGATGTTCTCTCAGTCGTTGTCGCGCGACCCGGCCAGCGCCCGCGCCGCCACGCAGCGCTTCATGGCGTTCCTCGAGCTGGAGGCGGAGCGGGGACAGCTCTCACGCACCATTGAGAAGAAAGTACTTGGTGAATATCATCACTTGTGTGTCCGTGTATATTTAACACTAAGTTGTATATCGACAGAAGTCATTTGATCATGCAACTTATTTTTCTTCTTCGTCGGTATCACTCTTGACAGCGGCCGTGGTCATCATTATAGGTGTTGGTCGCAACCTTAACAACACGTCGCCATTCCTCTTACTCAAGTTATTTTTACTGTGATTAATTTGATTTTGTTTAAAACGTTTAGATTTCATAAATCTAGTTTAATTCAAAATTATATCTTTTCGAATGGCGGCTGCTTTAAAGTATAGACAGTGCCTTAATCTATCAGTTTTCGATATGAATAATAGCTACGGTTTCCTCTTAATTTTTAAAGACATTAATACACAAAAAAATTATAACATTTTTATTTTTGCACCAGAGTCCAATAACTAGATAATTGTTTTTCAGACGTTATGATCGCCGCATTAACTGATACGATTGGTGACCACCCCGAGCTCCTGCAGACCAAGGACGGACTTGCACTGAGTCCGGCAAATCGGTATATCATTTCCATATTTTATTTGATCTTGAAAAATAGTTAATACCAAAGAAGCCTATAAAAATGCGTCTGTACTGATAAGATGATCAGTGCAACAAAAAATGCAATAGCACTTTAATTGAATGATGGTTATATTAGATCTCGTTGGAACGTGACGGCATCAGCCCCAAGGCGACCCACCTCCGACACTCAACCGGTTCAGTACACCTAAATTCTATTTTAAATTTATTAACAACATTAATAAAAATCGATTCATTTGCTTCTTTTGATACTCTTCGCGATTCATTGATTGTGATATAATCAATTGTATTAGGTCCTTACATATGAAATTGGCGTTTTGTACGGGAGGAATATGAAGTCAATTTTTTTTTGTAAAATATATTTAATTAATCAAAGTATGCACCGTTGTTATCTATGCACTTTTGCCATCTCATAGGGAGTTCATTGATCCCTTTACTAAAAAAACCATGGGGGCGAGAATCAATAAACTCTTTGAAGACAGTTTGGCCTGCCGCATTGAAATTAAATTTTTTTTCCTTGTAAGAACTTGTCCAAATTCCGGCAAAATGATAATCTATTGGGGCAAGGTCCGGGGAGTATGGTGGATGTCGCAGACATTACAATTGTAGCTTATCTAACTTAGTGGTTGTTTGTTGTGCAGCGTGTGGTGGTGGTGTTGCGTTGTCGTGAAACAGCAGTGGCCTCGAGCGATAGACCAATCTCGGTTGTTTAAGAGCTAGTTCTTCCTTCAGTTTGCATTCGCTGACAATAGATATCGGCCGTAATCATTTGGCCAGATCTTAGAAAGCTGTAGTGAACCACACCGACGCTAGTCCACCAAAAACTCACAAGTAACTTTTTCTGAGTCATTTTCGTTTAGAGCAGGATTTGTCTGGATCTCCAGGGTTCAGCCATTGCAACGAGCGCTTCCGATTATCGTACAGTATCCACTTTTCATCACAAGTAATGATTCGATTTAAAATCCATCCCTTCATTATTGTTTCGGTTGAGCAAAGTAACACAGCAGCAGTCGACGCGTGTTTGCAAGTTCGATTCATTCAATTCCTGAGGTACCCATCGTTCAAGTTTTTTTTACTTTCCTGATTTGCTTCAAATGGATTAATACAGTTTTGTCACTTACCCCGAAGCCTGCAGCTATTACTGAAATGCTTTGTAATTAATCCGCTTCCACAATAGCATTTAATTCTTCATTTTCCACTTTATTCTCCGGCCGTCCACGAGGTTGGTTCTGAAGGTCGAAATTTCCAGAACGAAAACGTTGAAACCAAAAACGTACCGTACTTTCTTTTGCGACACCAGCGCCGTACACATCATTAATCCTTCCAGCAGGTTTCTGCAGCACTGGTGCCGCGGTAAACTCGTACTCGTAATATATTGATATTTACTATTTTCCATTGTTCGGTAATACGCCAAAAAAAAAAATAATGAGGAAAAAACATATGAATGACTCTTTCCGAAACTCGAATGTACCAGCTAAATGAATTTATAAATTTGAATTTGGAACTCTGAACCAAAGAGGAGATATTTCAGATCAACGTGGTCAGTACGAGAAAACGCTAATTTCATATGTAAAGACCTAATATTATAATGTACGAATGTTTCCATAGATTAATGCATCAGTTTCTGGAGGTCAGTTCATCGGAGCCGAGCATGTCCCGCGCCATCCTCGCTGCGTACAAGGACGAACTGCTCAAGGGGCCGTCCTTACACAAACTAGGATTCCCAGAGAGGAACTAAGTTATCAATGTTTATTTCAATCACACATTTTATGTGCCATTTACGTATTTAAGGTATAACTTAGTTATAAAAGCATGAGTAATCCATTTATGTATAACAGTAAAGATATACCTATCTACATATTAGATTTTCCTTTTCAAACAATTATCACATTTTTTAAACCATATTGTAACTTTTAGGTACCTGAAAATTAAATTAGGCGATATGTTATACATGCATCGATGCTTCTACTGTAAATATTTCAAACGTTACCATCAATTTATTGCCGTGTATTCACCATCATAATAAAAATCCGACATAGTTTATAATATTCTCATTTATCGATGTTAATATCGCTTCAACAAAAAAAAATCGAATATTAATGAAATCGCTTCAGTGTTGCCGCTGGAAATATTTTAAATATTTTCACAGCAAATAGAAACACTATTACATCAAGTGCTATACGGTTAGTTTTTAGTTAAATGTATTAATAGAAGATAATTATAGTTAGATAAATATTACTTCATATTTTTCTACCGATCTTCTTGTATTAGATAAAAGTCGTGTGCAATTGGCTCTTTTTTAAAAAAAATATTCACGTCTTCCTGGTTGTCTAGTAACAAACTAAACATAGCTTTTTAAAAATTAGTCATCTACCGTTAACTTGAAAGGAGTTCACTCATTATAAAGATCATCATTATTACCTTTGCTTTATCCACTGCTGGATGCCTTCAATAGGGGCGACAGTTGAAGACCTTAGCTTCGGATCCACCAATGTGAAAATTACACCAAATATTTAAAAAATTAATGAATTACAAAACATCAATAAATACCAAAATACAGAATCTGACTAAACCAGTTTCGGTTAGCACAGCACCAGTGAAATTCTGTTTCTCAGAAATAGAAATCTTATGTTATTTCCATTTAATAGAAATACAAACAAAAACCATAATAAAGAATAAAGCTTCTGATATACTACAATCAAGATTATTCTTAATTGCATATCAACAACATATCAAAGCAATGAAATATGCACTTGATTATTTTTTTTGTCTAAATTTAAACTTATTCTCCTCTTTGACGGATATTAAAAAGTTGGGAAGATAAGAGTAGACAATTGCACAACACTAACTTGTCCTTTCCGACTACTTCCTTAAAACAAAAATTCTATGTATTTTTAATGAGCAAAATTTAAGGATATCTATATATACTAAAAAATCTAATCATTGGAAAGTTATAACGCTATGTTAGTGATCTGCAAAATTTATAATATTTGTAATATTCTTTGAAATATATTGTGGAATTAATAAAAAATTATAGACTAGTGATGTTTTATTTAAATTCTCTATCAGTCATTAAGAAAGTATTATAAGGTTTAAAAAGATTTTTCCCAAATTCTTTTTGTTCAATTAAGCGAAGAGACAAGGGGTATGTTCACTGTGATGGTAACTGAAACACACCCATGCCAATGTGGCGCTAGTTAGGATAGTATATAGTCCACCACATTGTACTTATCGCCAGAGACAAGATGTTGAGTCTCATTACTCCAGTACTTACACTACCTACAGCACCGTTTATTCCGGAACAGTAATGTTTGTTACTATTTGGCTGCAGAAATAGGAGCTATGGTGGTACCTACCTATACCATCTCTGACAAGAGATACCTACCACCAGTGAGTGATCAGTGTTATCTCACTGATTAAATAGATTATTATTTTAGATTGATCTTTTGTTCTGTTTAAGCTTCTAATGAAACAAAACATGTTCCTACAGGAACTATCATAAACTTATGACATTTCCAATGGCTGTACTTAGCCCGAGTGACATGTAAATTAGTGTTCACAATTAAATTTAAAAATATTTATTTCTTAACACTTACAGACTAGACAATGGTGGAAAAGCATTTTGTTTACTTACAACCACCTTCTTATGTTGATAAGAAATGTACCCTTTTATCTTTCCATCATATATAAGGTTAGCTACAATACACTGTGTTTCATCTGAATCCACATCTTCCTGTCCCATTATGTGCAAAGCAGCTTGAAAACTTGCAATTTCAATCTGGTGCGTGTTTTCCAATAAATATACTTTACGAAACAGATTTCTATAAGCTATAATTTTTAATTTCTCTACAATTAAGTAAATGCCAGCTTTGATGAAGAAACTTTCGTGTTCCTCCATAACTTGATCAATACCTCGTAAATTACCCTCTTTAACAGCTGAAACTAAGTCCCAGAACTCCATAAAATCATATTTTTCTAGCAACAGTTTTGAGGGCATGAAACCTAACAGCATCTTAACTGGAATGAGGTATGTTAAGATCAATCTCTTGTTCTTATTGCTCTTCCTATGGCAGTTCTTCAAAGCAAATGAGAGATACTGATCAGCTGTTTTGTAATCAGAATCAAAAGTGGCCTTCCTCCCAACAAAGTACTTGTATGTGATTTGTTGGGCCAATGGAAACTGGTCTTTAAATGGTGAAGAGTCAATTGCTCTTATGAGAGGTTTACATAAATGCAGTTTATTAATCCGAAAATAAACTTTAAGAAGTTGATTCACAAGATTTAATATACCCAGTCTTTTTGTGTCAATGTCAGAAGACCTATTGTCTGCTGCACAAACCCTAAAACATGCAAGAAGACTTTCTGCTGCCTTTTCTAATATTTTACCATCACTCTGAGCTGTAACAAACAAGTATTAGAGTTATTGAAAAATGAATCATTTAAATGATATTGTGAAAACAATACAATTTTACTCCTGAGCCTGTGTAGTCATTAGCTCAGTAATATGAAAGTATAGTTTAATGCCTAGGTCACACATTACAGAGTATAATTGTTCATTACTAGATAGCAAGCACTATTATATTCTAAACTGCAGCTGTAACATCGTTGTTTTGTACCAGCTACCAAGACGAGAGCAAGAGTAATCAGAGCAAGCGTGTTTCTTATTGTCACTTATTATGTGAAATTGCAGTACATTTTTCACCCATTATAGTGAATAAAAATAAAGATTTATAAAAGTTAAATTAAAATTTCCTAAATTTCTGCTTATGGAAAATCCTTAATAGTGAGTTATTCTTAGTGTGAAGAAAGACATAATATGTACAAAAATGTAAGTAGTTCTTACGATTGCAGCCTTCAGCCTTTTGTGCTACCAACCGTAGATCTAAGCATACTGTGTACATTAATGGCAAAGTCCAGTTTTCTTCCTTTTGTGATTGTAGTAACTTATTAACTGCTGCTACACATACACTTTGATTTTCATATGCTTCCATATAATCTTTCTCATGTAATGCCTGAAAATTATGTTTTTGATGTACATACTAATACCAATGTCATAACATCCTTTAATTCATTATATAAAAACTGTAATATGCACATTTTTTTAACAAATTCCAGAAAATTTAAAGAAAAGATCACTCATTAAGAACTTGTAATAATTGAACTATATTATTTCACAGCACAATACATATTCAGAAGATATCAGTACACATATTAGAAAAAAAAATTGTTAATATTATTTCAGGACACACTAAAATTTTCCCAATTACTTGTGCTCATGAGCTCTGGGACCTGCGATGAAAATTTTTAGTAAATAATACAACGGAATAATGAATTTTACCTTCACACATAACAAATGGTATGTGACAATTTCGTCAAGAGGAGAAATACAGTTTCCTTCCACTAGTGTAGCAATATCACTTGATCGTAAATTTTTATTTGCCACATGCTCATCTCTTAGAGATAATAGACGTGCAAGAATATTCCCTTGTGCTGTTCTGTATACACGTTCAACTAATTGAATATATTGGTTAAGAGTACCGATCGACATTTTTAGTTAAAAAGTAAATGGTGATAAATTTTCTAATGTAAAAGTATTTAATAACTTTAAGAAGACTGCCATTAAGCAACTACGGGAATAATATGGTATATTTATTTCATAAGTACTTAATTAAAAGGTTTGTAAACTTTCCAAACAAAAGAATATAAAGAGAACATGTCACAGTAAATGTCATTTTAAATAAGGTCGGAATTATGTCGATAAAGGAATACATTATTAAACGTACATTAATTTGTGATATATATTTAAAGTTAAATATTATATGTTTTCTGTTCTTAATTACGCATAAAAAATTTCAAAATTGTCAATTTATTAATTTAGCAATAACTACTCTCTTATACGAAAAGTCTAAACTTAGAAGGCAACAAAATAAATTTTTACAAGTAAAACTTGTTTGCTATGCTATGATCTTTATTAATATTCTTCATTTAAATACAAAAACCGAGTACATCGTGAGCTACAGAGATAGCAACACTATTTTTTCAGTTGTCTAATTAATAGACTCTTCTTGTTTGCCCATGTGAAATTCGTGTGGGTTATTTGAAACGTATTTTGTTAATTACTATATTATATTATATTTCAAAATGGAAGAAAACGTGGCATTAGATTCTAGCAAACAAAAAAAGTTCGTGAAATCTCTAAAAGGGATTAAAAAGTTGATGAAGGTACGGTATTTCTATTTCGTTTTAGGTTATGTTTTTATTTATACATTTAGTTATTAATAAATATTTTTGTTATAACAGGTAACTGGTGCCATACCAGATAAACCGATAAAGGAAAAGAAACGGATAAAGCACGGTAAAGTAACAAAAAAGAAACGTAAGGTTAGAGGCCTGGTTTATTTGTCGCACATCCCGCATGGATTTTACGAGGTATGTATAAAGAAAAAATTACCAAAAGTTCTTTGTGATTATGAGAATTTTAATTAAACTTAGAAATTCAATCATTTAAAAATCCATTTCTAAAGACATAGTATTTGAAGTAACTCAAACCTGTTAATCTGCTAAACGTTGTAAATATGGATTCAAAAATCTTTCACATTTCTTTTAGCACCAAATGACAGAGTATTTCAAACAGTTTGGTATGGTCACTAATGCGAGAGTTATCAGATCTAGACGGACTGGCCGGTCTAAGGGGCATGCATTTGTGGAATTCAAGGATATATCAGTCGCTCAAGTTGTCGCGGAAACTATGAACAATTATCTCATGGGGAAAAGGTTAATCAAAGGTACTTTGTTTATAATGTTTCAACACTTGCTTCATTTTCTACTAAATGTACTATTACTTACACTTAATTATGTGATTATGTGAATTTTAAATTAATTGAAAATTAATTAAATTGAAAAAATAATTTAATTGAAAAATTATGTGATTTTCAAAGATTTTTTTTTAACAGCTGTGTACATTCCTCCTAAAGACCAACGCCGTAAAGCAATGAGAAAAAACTGGAATGATCAATATAATCCTGGTCGTAATGCAAGACTAGGAGCAAAAAAGGTGTGTAAGACTACTAATTTCATACTATATATCTAAACCACAAACTTTTATATCATTCACCTAAATGTTATCAAAACAATTTTTTTAATAAATATAAACACATCCATTGTTAGGTATCTTACCTGATGGGGCTGTAAGGCTCTTGAGTTGTCGCCACATATTTGTAGACACAGTGTTGAAGGCTTTGTTGGATGGATAATCTAATAAGGGTTGTAATTGTTTGTTGTGGGCAGAGTGACTGAATAACATGGCAATGGTAATATTGTGACCATTCCAGATCATATATTATAGTTATAAAATTGTTACATTTCAGTCATACAATGATAATAAGAATGAAAATGAAGACCAAAAAATAGCAAGAAAACTATTAACAAAGTAAGAATAAATATTTATAATTTTTAAATTTTTTTTTATGTTATACAAATCTACATAATCTGTTTTTGTTTTTCAGTTTGACAAATACAAAAAAGAAACTGAAAGAAATGGGAATTGATTATGATTTCTTTACACCAGTAGATGTGCCAAAAGGGTTAGCAGATGAAGTGGTCATTAAGGATGAAAATTTAGAAGGTGTTACTGGTTTCCTGTTTTTGAAATTAAAAAATTGTAGACATTTTATAAAATATTTAAATGTTAATAGTTTACTAATATTAGTTTTTTTTTTATTACTATGTATTATAATACAATTGCAGACAGTTAAGTTTGTTTAAGATGTATGGTATTTCATGAATGTTGTGTGTTAATTTAGTTTTTATAGATGAATTAGTTTCTATTGACTGAAAATATATATGTCTATCAGCTGATGATGATGATGACTAAAAATATTAAGTAGAAGTAACTAGCAGTTAGTAAGAAGATCACAACTGTTTCACCTTCTTAACTGTAATTGTCACTTGTGTTATTGTAAGTCTTACACCGTTGCACTCTAAAGATAGTTACACTTTGTTATATCGAAAAAATCTTGTAGTAAATGCTATAAAGTTTAATTTTTTAAAGAAATTGTTTAGGGTTTTCAGCATAACTAAATCCAAAAATGTTTTGATAGTTGCAGATAATAAAGATGACATCATACAAAAGCCCAAGAAGAAAAATAAAAAAAAGGCTGCTAAAAAATTGAATGAAAATAATAAGATAGATAATAAGGAAAGGTTAAATGAATCGCAGCAAGAAACCAAACTTGAGAACAAAAGAGAACAGAAGAAACAAAAGAATTTAAAAAAAAATAATGAAGTGCTTAACAACGGCAATGTCCTCAGGAAAGAAAAAAATGTTTCAAATCAAATCATAGATGTAGGAAATAAGAAAAGTAAAAAGAAGGAAATTTTAAAACCAGAATTAAACAAGAGTCAACAAGAACAGAAGAAACTTGAAATGGAAAAAGCTGGAGTTAAGCCTCCAGAGGACTTTATTACGATAGAAGGGGATGATCAGAGTGATGATAGTGATTATCATTTTGACTCTGATGAATTTGAAAAAATGATGGATGGTGATGATGTAGAGTCCAACACTTCAAGTGAATATGAGGATGATGCTGACATATCACTTGAGGAACTCATAGATATTAGTGACAGGTTTGCTAGAAATTATTTATTTATTTGATTGAAGTTGTAAATGAGTTTTGGTTAATGATGATTTGTTTTATTACTTTTAATTATTTATACTAAAAAAAAGAAAAAAAATTATAACGTCAATATAAATGGGTTAGAATGTTGTGGGAAATATTGTTTAATGAAATTTACGTTTCACAGTAAAGACGTGCCTGAGAAAAAGAATATTAATAAAACAGAGAAAAAGAATCAATTAGTCAATCAACAGAAGAAGAGAAAGGCAGCCGAGAGTGAGTTACTATTTTCTGTAGTCTTTTTATTTCTCTTTTTAATTTGAAAATGTAATATATAAGATTTGTGTTTAGTGTTAACTTTTATAAACTACTAAACAAAAAATAATAATCAGGAAGCATCACTCTTAACTATTAAGTACTATAATCAAAATAATATTTGTGGTGTTGTGGCTATTTGACTAGTAATATGAAGGTACCTGATTCAATTGTGGGTCCCATGGAAGGGGCTTTTGGAACTCGCGCAGCAAGTTACCACTCATTATAAACCTCTGCTTATATGACATCATTGTAGTGTAAGATCAGGGTATGTTGATTAGGTATGCTTCACTATCCATGTCATTAGTGTTATTTAACGCCATATGACATTGAAGTCAAGTGTTAGTGTATTATAATCTACTTGTTCCTTGCCTGCTTTGCTGGTGGCGATATAGAACTAGATATGAAATTGGTCAGAAATATATCTGCTCAGCAGCAACTCTTCTATGCCCTTCCCGTTATTAACACCTCTGCTACTCCTTTTAGGGGCAACATATTTTAAAATCTGTTTTTAACTGACCTGTAGTCAGTAAAAGTATATTCCTACCAAGTTTCGAATCTTTAGCCCAGATACAGAGATATTGTAATGAGTTTACGTAGGTGGAAATCTCATGTACATATAAATTTAAATATAGACAAAATAATTACTATAACACATTTTAATTATTTAATTTCAGAAAATGCAGTGCAAAGTAAGAAACTAAAATTTGAAAAGCAAACCAATAAAAAGTTGTCGAAGAAACAATTGAAGATGAGGAAATAAAGTGTTACTGTTAATCATTTGCGAATAGATTTTTTTTTCTGTTTTATTTTATTTTTGTTATTATATATAGGAGCATCGCTTACCATCAGGTGTACAAATTTATTGTTGTCAAGCCTCTTCATTGGTTAAAAAAAAAAAGATTTGTACCACAACAGTGTATCGCCGGATTTATAGAATGACTTTATGAAATTATTGCAGTAGGTCCTTTTTAGTTATTTTTAAATCTTTGATGTTTTTAGATATTCCATCACAGGCGATAAAACGACCAACTATTGACATTTTCTGGTTTGAGAAACGTAATGTTGAATAAGTCACAAACAAATGAAAGAAAATATATAAAATCGCAGCATTATGCTCCGTTTGCTAGTAGGCGTATCCTCTTCACGCATTTGCTTAGTCTAGTATCTAAACCGTTTGAGCTGACCACTAGTACATATTTGCAAACTCTACTCGTTTTTTGTCGGAGTTGGGACAAGTGCCTTAAATATTTATATCACACATTCTTCGGAAGTAAATATTTTTCCAAAACAAGACCTTTTAAGGTAGATCATAAAATTTGTGAATGATGATAGTTAAGGATACCAAACCAAATGCGTTGTTCTGGTAAATAGGGAGTTATAAAGATATACTTTGAGGCTTAACATAAATGTATTAATAATTTCAATATTTAAAAAATTGTGGAGTAAATTTGTTTTTTTTTTTTTTTTTAATTAGGAGAAGGTCTTTGAAAATAGAATCTTATAGGGAATACCAAATTAGGGTAAATTTTAAGGTAAATGAAACTCAGTGCAGCTTATTGACTTATATATATTTAAAAATTTTTTGAACATATATTTAATGATGTATACCAAAACCATAATACATACTCTACATTGGACCTGTCATTCGCATTTTATGTCATTACCAAGTCTCTATACATAATTCCTTCGTCTGTCATATTTTTATAAACGGCTCACATGATAAACCCACAGCTGCAGCTCTGAGTTTTTTCCCATAAGGAGAATCCATATCATTCACTATGCTGGTCAAGTGCACACTGGACAGTGGATGGATCGACTATATGAATATATGAAAAATTTACAATATACATTAATAGTCATAAATTGACAATTTTCAATAATATTTTGTTTGTTAAACTATAAAAAACTGTTTTAAAAATATTTCTTAGTAAAAAACTAATTAAATTTATTTTCAGTATATTTATACATATCGGAATACATTACCAATTAGTGGTGAATAGGACCTGTGGTTGTACATACACTTAGACGGTCTCTGACAACAGAACTACTACCAGTTTATCTTAATAGTGTAATTATCCTTTTTTTATCACACATTTGGAGAAATTTGCCTCTGCTAAGAATTTAATTGGTTACCTACGCAACTGATCGTCAAATTAACAATATTTTGCATTTGAGTAAGTACAAACATCTCGGTTTATCCTTTGAATGTAGTGATTATTAAACTGAAATTTGCACTTTAATTTACTTGATTTAACACCAAACTGATTACTTGACGACTTAAATCTATACCGGAAATACTTAATATAGCTAAATAACAATAGTTTGTTAAGTAAATATTTTTTTTTATCTACAAGATGAATATTCAAGCTCTTATATGTTGGCACTTTGAAAATGGTAATGCTGTTAAGGTGGCAGATTATGAGGGTGGTAGCTAGGCTGGATTTAAGAAAACCTAGCCACTAACTACACGCCAATACATGTGGCGCCGGAAACGGACTTCGTACAACCATTAAACAATGCAATTAGACTTTGTTCCATGAAGGCAGTACAATAAATACAGTAGCAATACAATATTGAAATAAGCATACTAGAAATAATATCTATGATTGCTGCATTATTCTGCACTATCATCAAGTTTTACTACAACTGGCCTCTCATCCTCTTCATCAGCGTCCAGACCGGTGAAATCCCATTGCAGCTTTTCCGTCAAATTCTCCTTGAATCTCTCAATCATTGTTAGCAGCCTTCCATCTACTTTGCTTACATATGCTGTGCGAAAGAATTCACGCAACTTTTTGTAAACGAGATTCTTATTCATCACAATGTCAGCCAGAAAGTCCTCCGGCATCTCCTCAATCTGAATCTCAACGCTTCTTATAAAATGGAAGAAGACACTTCTGTACTTGTGAATTGCATCATCGCAGGAGCACAGCAGTATCACAAGATTTTTCCAGTGCTCAAATGCTTCTAAGGAATGCCCAATAAGGAAGCATAAATAGGCAAATTGCAGCTCTCCTATAATATGGAGTGGTCTGCAAAGATATATATTATTTAATAAGCTATTAAGTTAACTTTTTGCAAAAACGTAACTTGATATATATAAAATGAAGAAAAACACTTACTCATTGTGTTGTGCAATCATAAGCTCTAATGTATATGACTGGTCCAAGTAATGCTTTGTTATTTCCTCTGGAGTTGAACCAGGTGGAAATTTATCCCGAGGTATCTCTGTAAATCTTAGAGCCATACCTGTAATATAGTATATAAACATAATAGTGTTTATAGTAAATAAAATATTCTACAAGACATGTGCACAGTGTAAGTAGTTATAACTTATCATCGGTGCCAATGGAGTTAGATCTCTATAGAAGACTTATTTCTACTGCCATCAACCAGCAGTAGTGTGTAAAAGTTACTATTTCAGTTTGAAGTGCTTCGTAGTTTTCAATAAGTTAATCTTTTGACAATAATTAACAAATGATTTGTTAATTCTGTAATGCTTTAACTTCCAAAGCGAAAAAATCATAAAAGTACAATTTTACAATCATAGAGTGTGAGTATCTAGAAACAAGGCCAACCTGAGGAGTTGAGTAGAATTATTAATGAAAAAGGAGGTAAGGTATCACACTCAACAACTCACAAGACCTAAGCCAACCGCGCCAGCTGTACAACAATCAACTAACAAGGCTCTAGCTCTCACCAACTTGCATTGGGCTAGTGTGGCGGGAAATGATCTAAATCTCCATATATGAATCGCTACAAAAGATAGTTCCTAGTGCCCTTAGCTAGCAGAGGTCATGCTGACAGTAAGTTGTGGGAAGTGGCTAGATGTGGGCGTGGCACTGATTAATATGGCGATATTTGGAGGAGGCCTATGTTCAGCAGTGTATGTCTACTGGCTGATGATGATTATTAAAAAAAAAAAAAATTTTCTAAAATTCTATACAAGATGTACATTAAAAATTTTAACACAGCTTAAAATACCTGGAGCAGGTTTTAAATCTGGAAGCATTGAATCTTCTTTCTCTTCTCTAGTGATTCTTTTGGCTCTCTTGGCTTCAGATTGTCCAGAAGATTCCTCTTCTGTGTTCTCTACTTTTGAGGAAGGTTCTTCAGTAATTTCAGTGTCACCAGACTCATCAGAAGATTTTACACCTCTTGGTCTGTCAGCATCAGTTGTAGATAGTAGTTCTACTGATGCTCTTATTAAACCACTTTCTGGTGACAGTTTTGCAGCTAGTTCCGCTGAAATTTAAATTAATTAGGAACCCCATATTAATGTATATATATATAATATTAAATAGATATATTAAGTATCTAATTAATATCTTCATAACCTCACCTGATATTTGTGAAGTTAACAGTCTCCATTTCTGCCAAATCTCATAAGGATATGGTGCAAGATGCCTATCCAAATTAAAGAGATTATCTTTAAGCCGTTGAATGCTCTCCTCACTGATTTCTTCTTTACTGATATCCTCTGTTTTCTTATCCCACATTTTAACGATAAAATCTTTTTTGTGAAAGTATTGCATGAACCCTGATCTGTTTGAATAAAATTATCTTAATCATTAATGTTTGTATGATTTAATTCACTTCCTGGAATTTTATATCTAATCTCGTTTTAAGTAATAATTAATTATATGTTGATTTATTAAACATGGTCCTAAACTATATATAAAAAATAACTTCTAAAATATGTAATGATAACTATGATAAAGAGTATGTTTTGATTCTTCTACTTGTTTCCGGAAAAACTAAAATATTTTTGATGGTAAATTCTTTAAAAAACAGTTTTTTACCTGGGTGAAATGTCGCCAGTACCTTTACTGACCGCCGAGTAATGAATATAATGCAATCCAGGAGGTATCATTTTTATTCCACGGAAATCTTCTTCTGTATTCCAACATTGCATATCAATACCAAATTGTGTCTCCTGTGGTACTCCTAGAAATACAAATGTACCACCTTCAACGAGGAGCTTCTTAGCAGTCTCTTGGTCCATAATTAAATGATAACTTTTACTTTAACCAAATGTAAGATTTAAATACAAAAATTCTATATGTTTACATCGCTGTTTGCAGATCAAATAAACAAAGTGAAAAAAGTCACTACGTTATATATCAAGACGTTGACAGAACTGACATCTCGGTACAATCTTACTTTTATCAAAATAATATTTTAAAATAGTTATAATGGTTCAAACGACCTAGAATTCGAATAAATATAATTAACAACCTTATTTTCATACTACATAATATTTTTATCTGATATAAATGATTTAAATAATAAACTAACATCATGTTCATGCATAGAGTTCTTAGAACGGAACGTTTAAAACATATATTTTTTTCATTGGGCTGTTCTTATTTTTACCACATCTATAATTAGCAAACATGACCTTCATTATTATGTTTTATACATGAGAACTGTAAATTAATAAGAAGTTTTAATAATGTTTTCGTTATCATTACGTGTTACTTTAGTGGTTAAAAATCTAGCAACGGTGTGAACGAAATGTTACTTATTAACATTAAAAATATTTTAATGTTAATCAATAACTTGTCAGTTTAAGAAAGATATTTTACTCAATTATAATTTGAATATAATTTATCTGAAAACGAAAACCTATAAAAAGAATACTCTAGCAACTATAGATATGACTAGTAAAACGAAGTGATATACTGATGGTACATCTCTTTACTTGTAGTAGATCTCAGCTGCCGGAGACTATCTAAATAGGAAAGCACCACAGCGTCTTTTTTAGCCGCCGATTAGCAGTATGCAAACCTTACTGTCTTCTGGTATGAAGGTTGCTGTAGCAAGTGTAATGACTGGGGTAATGAGACTCCATCATATGTCTTAGACAACGAGCGCAATGTGGTGCTGTGTAAATAATTCTAACTAGCGCCACTTTGTTATGGCAAGGCGTATCACTTACCATGAGGTGAACGTCTCGCTTGTGTCGTCACTCAATTGAAAATAAAAGTATGTTAACCCGCTGGGCTACCCTCGTTTAACGTCTTCCCCGTTTTAGCTATGGCGACCTTAACATCTCCAATCGAACCAGGGACCTTCGCATTAGAAAACAGATCATCTGTTTAGTCGTCACCATGGTGATAGTTAAAGTCGGGCAATAATATTTTAATATTTGCCTGATATCTTAATGTCACTTAATGTTCACACTAGTTCTTTGCTCGTTTTATGTACTTAACCAGGTTTAGCACCAAAAATAATTTTCATATTTAAAATTTGATGCCTTGATGAAAAAGTAATCGAAATGGAAAAAGTCAGATTTTATTTTTCTTTTAAAGATTTAGTGAGGCGTGCAACCGCGTCGGCGTATAGTTTGTTTGTTAAAAAAATTGCGCCGAAACTCTGCGTCGGATTTCGAGCTTTCTGTCGAGCGAGTGGCACGGAGGTCGCTGTGAGCCACTACACCACTTTTGTTTTAAGCACGATTTTTTTTCGTAATTATTTTCAACAGGTGACGAATACCTCGTCTCGAGCACCGCATTGCGCGACGGCTCTGCGGTAATCAGAGGTATTTAGGAGTTTGTTGCCTCCAATCCAATTAGTAGATTTTAGGTGCTATAGAAAGTATTATGGACTTTATCATACCTTTCACTCGTGTCTGTAAGTCTAAGTAGTATGTAAAATAATGTAATTAATAATTACTTAAGAAGGTAATTTTAGTACATAAATAGATTTATCTTTATAAAGCAGTAGTCTTTGTTATATTTTATTAATAACAGCGTATATATCATGAACCACTGCTAAATATTAAACAAAATTTTATCTATCAGTAAAGAAAAGATGTATTTAATATTTATGTTTAAAGTATTGTAATATTTTGTAAAGTGTGGTTTAGTAAAAAAAGTATTTAGTTCGGTTGGTTAGATAAATTATAGCCAATGTTCAATAAATAGTCTCTAACACTGCTCGGCCATGTACCGTGAAAGCTGGATTTTTTCTTAAATAAACTTGTTATGTCAGTTTCCACACAAAGTTATTCCAACTTTTAATAGTGTTCACGTCCACTAAGATGCTCTTCTTGGGATAAAGTCTCCACCTTGAGAGTTAGTTTAAAAGCATTTACTCTTCTAAAATGTTAAAGGGTTTACTTGCTCGAACTTTATGTTAAACTGTTTAATTATTTTGCACATTTTCAAGACTTTGAATTAATTTATTTAACAACGTGAATATAATAATTATTATTGATATATATTGGTGGCTACAGTCAACATTCGTTGTAATCACAGTCCTATACTACGTTGCCGAAGATTAAACATCGAATGGGTTCACTGCAGAGCCTATAATAACGTAATGTTGTTATATACTAATGTGCTAATATTACTAATTAATAGTGTATATGATTCTAATAAGTCACATAATGTTATGGGTGTACACATTAACTATTATCGGGTGAACATCTTAATAGTTTCCTTGCTTCGAGGAATAAAAAAACTCTTTATTCTTGCAATTAAATACGAAACGCTTTAAAAATGTCGCATTAAAAAAAAGCGTGAAATTTTATGTAATTTTCTACTTTTACCGTTCAATTATTTCCAGCTGTTGTTTGATTGTGTCTGAAGAGCCACTGATGGCGAGCTTGTAGCGTTATACAGTACATTCATACCAATGTATATACCATTAATATGATATAATTATTAGTATCAACAGATATTGCGAATAAAGTGATTTATTTGAAAATGACTAACAATATTTAATACATGATCAGTTTATAAGGACACGTTAAAAAAAATGCAAGATGTGGTTCGATCAACAAAAGTAAATCACACGCTGTAAGATATATGTAACAAATAGTTATCTTTCATGTAACGCAACAAGAAAAAAAGTAACCAACAATTGTAATTAATGTTAAAATGTGTTATATAGAGTAAATATTCTTATGTAAGAGTTAAGTAAATTTATGCATTAAATAGATTGTATTATAATTAAAAACATTAAATTTTAAAACATTGTAGTTTGAGTATTACTTTAGATAAATAACAATAATATATTTTTTTTATTAAATTAAGCAACGGGACGAGTGGAACGTTTACCTGATGGATTTTGTTAGATGAAGTTTGCGCCGCAAGTTTTATTGACAACTATTGCATCTTCAATGAACCCAAGGCTAGCTAAAATACCTGATGGTAAGTGCAAGTTAAGATGTACACTGCATCACATTATGCTTGTCGCCTAAAATAAAAGATGTTGCGTCTCATTACCCTAACAATTACATTAGTTATAGCGCTTTTCAATCTGAAACGCAGCAATGTTTGCATAGTGCTGTTTATTAGCAGAAATAGGAGCTGAATTGGTCCCAGATGCTCTTCAGCGACAGATATCTACCACCAGAGTCGAGTAAATATACTAACGCAAATATAACTGTCTAGAGACCATTGAGAACTAATGTTATTTTAATAGTAGTAGTATGTTTTCAATTTACTCATAAATCAGTTTTGTTGATATCGACGAATGCGTACTTGTTTCATGCCGGTCCCTCATGAGGCACCATATCCTTGCGTTCAAGCGAAAAAAGGAACATAGATTCAGGAGAATACGAAATGGAAATTTATATCCCAATTTCCCATGAGGATGTGCCGAATACACGTTCAAAAATTTGTGAAGACGTCTGATTTTTTTTTGTTTTGTTTTACTATGTGTATTATATAAAATAGAATATAATATAACTGGTAGATTTCTGTTGTTGGAGACCATGCAGGCAGGTATCGCCTCAGCTCCTATTGCTGCTGCCAAACAGTAATGTGCTAACATTATTGTGTTCTGATTTGAAGGGCGCTGTAGCTGAAGTTACTGGTGTAACAACACTACCTATCTTATGTCTTCTTGTAACTAGCGCAACGTATCAGTTGACATCAGGTGAACCACTCATCCATCTCGGATCTTCCTGAACAAAATAGATAAATAATATATAGATATTATGTAAATTTTAAATGTCTTAAGTTGAATGTTGCAATTTGCAATATATTATGTAGACGAAGCTGTGTGTCGCAGTTAGTATTAATATATTACTAATCATTACAAAAAATTGTCAATGATTTCTTTGCTCCTTCAAACTTTTAATGGCGAGGTCCTGCAAGTGGCTGAAGACGCCTATTACAGATAAAAATTGTGACAGTTTTGCTAAAGCGCTGCGTGGTCTTTACACTTGTAGTTAAGACTTTATGACAGCGTTAGTTACTTTAACGTTTTCGCTGAGATATTTTATTTTAGTAAAGTGATATAATTAGTTTTTTAAAATTGAAATAAAAACTTTTGACAAAGATCACGATATTTCTTTTTAGAATTAAGTATGCAGAGAAATAAAAATAAAATAATTTTTCTTATATAAAATTAGACTACTAATGACTTTGTATAGCAACAGCGTAAATAATATGAAATGAAAATGTTTATAAAAGTGGTCGTGTTACCGTCTCGATACATTCACTAGTATTCACATAATTGGCGAACATTAAAAACCCATTTTCGTTATATATATAGCGTATATTTAAGCGTCCAAGACACCACGGATGGTGAAGCTTGTTTGCTCCCCATATTCTGTTTCTCATATGTTCACGGAATGTAGAATCTTCGGAATATAGTAATTAGTTTAATGATAATCATAAGAGTGATATACCACTACCTGAATTCCACAACACGTGGACCCGGAATCGAACCAGGTATCGCCAAGTTACAATGTGAGAAGTTAGCCGCGACATGGACTTTTAAATTATTAGGAAGAAATTGTTATGAGATAGGAGAATAAGTAAAAAAAATAACCTTTGTTTGCCGAGAGTTGTGGCTTTTGACGCCATTCGTCAAGTAGCTAAAATACCACTTGTCAATGACAAGTGACAAGTGACGAGGTGCTGCTGCAGTTTTTGGTTAATGCAGCTTTTATTGCCCAATTATTTTGCAGCTGGTGTCTCAAGTGGCACTAATGGCGAGACTGCAACGCGATACAATCGCTGAGAGCGCTTTAACTTTGGTGTCGTTACTAGAAAACTGTTCAATTTGCTTTCTATTTGTAATAACTTTTAAATCAAAAGTGACGAAGCTCCTCTCCACAATTCTTGTCTTTGCGACTGTCTAATTATTTTACATTAATATTTTTATGTTAAAACATTGGTATTGTTAAATTTAAAGAAGAGTGAAAGGGGTACTTCTAGACTAACGTTTTTCCCGTTAATATCAAATGGGGTCGTAGTCGAGCACTAGGCTGTTCAATATATATATATAAAAAATTTATGCTGTGTGATCTCTTTCTTAGGTGATCTTTTTGCTACGATAAGTGAAAAAGAAGCGAAGATTTTTTCGTTTTTTCTTTATTGATTTTTAACTAAATAATGTTCAGGATGAATTTTACACAAATTATATGAGAATGGTCCGCATAGGGTTTTTTAAAAAATAACTAGATCAGTATATAAATAAACATAGTATCTTCAACAAAAATAAGAAATAATAATATGTTTCCTGTATTTCAATTTCAGTCGCACACATGTCAGTGGCGGCTAGACTCCGAGTTGAAATCATGTGCCCATGGGATTTCGTATCCTTAAATTCCCAATAAAATAAACAAACACGCTGGATATTCATATATTCGGAAAGTAGTGAATCGGAAATGTACATTCTGATTTCCCATGTGGATACTTAGTTTATTAAATAACTTAAAAATAAAACAAATAAATCACGAGCAGGCTTCGGTTTTTACAACTACTTTATGTTTATGTATGTAGTAAATAAATATCATTACCGGATAAGTAGAGTTACTGCAGTAAAACTTACGTCTAAAAACGTTAAGATAAACTTCCTTAGGAATTTCATGTTGTTTGATATATAACCTCTGATCTCCGATAGCTTCGTTATATTTGTAATAATACAGACAATCGTATTTTATCTTTTATAATTATACACGGGCCACTCCAATCTAATTCTCTTAGCATTTGGCCTATTGTAATTTTTGTGTTTATCTCCATTCCTACCTGCGTTGCATTTCACTTACCACCAGGACAATAGTCTGTTTCACGGCTTCTTTATATTAATAAAAACTATAAACAGAAATAATAAAAAATTTAAATCAGCAAGGTTTGTTTAAAAAACTTAGTCTTTGTTTCATCAGAAAAGTTACAAGATTAAATGAATATTATATTTTCAGGCGACAGAAGTCGCGCGAACAGTTCGCGTTTGACAAAAAGTAATTTTTTTTTTAATTCAAAGTAAGTCAGCAGTTGGCGTCTGCTCACTAGATGTTTTAATTACATATTATTCTTATAAATCTAGTAAAAACTTATTTAATTGTTCCAATTCCTGATGTTATTAGAGGAAAGACTCGATATCTAAGTCTGTAAGTTAATTCAATGGGGAGTGTTCCGAGGAGTTGTTCAATTTAATAGAAGCCGCTGATTTTCGCAACCGACCGTCACGCCGGCACTACCATCCGCACCATCTGGATGGTTGGCGTTCCACTACAATGCGTTTTAAAAACAGTTTTCTGCCACGCACAGTAAATATCTGGAACTCGTTGCCATCAGCGGTCTTCCCCAAAAACTGCGACATTGGGTTATTCAAGAAAAGAGCATATTCTTACCTGAAGGGTAGGCAACGCACTGGCGTCGCTGGTGACGTGGGCGGCGGTGAATCACTTACCATCAGGTGACCCGTCTTGCTCGTTTGCCTCTTATTTTACATAAAAAAAAAAAAAAACAATTTTCGATTAAATCGGACTCTGTAGGTGATACGGTTATATTATTGAAATCAAATTATTATTATATTACAGTTGAGAGAGTCAAACGATTTTTTAATTTCTTTTAAGTATTATTAGATGCGAAAAAATTATATATATGTAAAGATTTCCGAGAAAAAGATTTTGGATAAATTTCAGATGATTTTAAAGTACTCTTTTCCTCGCTTCTCTCGACGATTTCGCAGAGGAGATATGTCTGTTGACGTGAACACTATTAAAAGTTAAGATAAGTTTACAAGAAACCATTCGCCAATAATTTTCTTTTAAACTTGCTGACACTGCGACAGATTTGTGTTACGATTTGGTTAATAAAATTTATTAATAAATAAGTAAGAAAGTAAAAAAAAATTAACAATTGATATATTAAAATTTCCATAATAAATGCATAAATTATGTTATCTGTGAAACAAGAATAAAAAAGTGGATGTTGAACTTCGGTATGATTGAGAAATGTAAAAAACCTTATACTTTAATACTTTAGGTAAGGGTCAATTATTTAGTAACCTCTAATAATTAATAATTATTATAATATAAATATTAAAATTTAAATGTCATAATTTAGGTAGTGAAATAATGGATTAAGCATAGCTTTAATATTTGCAAAAGAAAAACTTGTATAAAGTAAAATAAGGAATTTATGTAGAAAATTTAAAAAATGTTTGGTCTTTAGTGCGAAAACTCTTAAAAAATATCTTTTGTTATGTTCATTGCAAATTTAGTTTTTACTAACTTATACTACTTTAAATATTTAATTTATACTTTGGGGGGTTAAATCTTTTTTATTAATTAATCTATAAATCATTTGTGAAAAAAATCCCTTTTTTGTTTTGGTTCTAACAGTTTAGTTTATTAAACTAAAACTTTACCAATATCATAAAAAAAAAATATTTTAATAATCAATTTTTGTTTTAATAATGGGTTCTCGACTTCATAGCGGACGTAAAGTTTAGTAATTTAAAAGTTAAAACTGGGTTACGTCCAGTAATTGATTTTCTTGTTAAAATTGTTCTAGAAAGTTCTTTTTTTTTATTGAGGTGCTCGTTAACTTCGAGATAAAAGTTAAAAGTTTGATTATTTTTGTCTATTAATATTAGAGGGGTCCATTTTAGAAATGTGCTCCCGATGTCAAAGTTTTAATCGACTACCCAGTGGATGAGTCAAAAATTTATAAATTTTTTTTTTTTATTAAATTCTGATGATTACTTGATATAAACGGTCTGTTGATAGTTTCTAATGTGGATGTCTCGTTTGCGGACAGTTCCAGTTGTTAGAGTGTAGTATCACACGTCGGCTTAGGGGTTGTACACCGGCGGTGCGCCGGTACAAACTAGTTTTGTCGGAGCTTTCACGGAGTTAGTGGAACTTTTAATAGCGTTCGTGTCCCGCGAGCGGCTGAGAGACGTGCCGTCGAATTGCATCAATTGTGTATCGGTTATCCTGCAATTTCATAAACAAACAGACATTAAAGCATTTACATTTACCAAGTTATATATATACTAGAATATTAAAATGAAAATCAGTTATTTTTACGGAAACTTTAATAAACATATTTCGGAAAGCACAATTTAGTTTAAGGTTATGTCTTTTATTTCCTACCGCTATGAATGTCCCTTTATAATGCCTCTCTTATACGGGACATGGTCCCTATTAGTGAAAATCTCTTTTAAAATAAGTGTACTGAATACTCTCTTAAGTGAATACCATTTTTATCTACCTGTAATTTACCACTGAATGGATCAAACAATTAAATGCAAAATAATTTTTTCATAGCGCGAAATATTATCAATCATTATTCTGAAATTGTTAGATCGATACTTCATGAGATATCATTACTTTAACCATATACCAAAAAATAACGAATTTCTTTGTCTCAATATATTTTAGGATTTCGAATTAACAAAACAGTAGGAAAAACGAGCTACAATCCCCGTAATGAATGAAATTAAATCAAATACTAATCATCCCACTAGAAGACTTTCAGACACAAGGAGCTTAATTAAAAAAAACTGTATGGTTTTTACCGGGACCTTGCCACCTCAATTTTCCTTGACCATGGCTGCTTCAAACCACTCAAAACTTCAGGATAAATAGACGCGATAGAATCTGTAATGTTTCTGTGTAATATTCGCGAAAATGTATAATTCAGTTACAGAAATAATTACAACGTGCAGCCAAATGGCTTTTGTCTCGTAAAAATGCTTGTCATAAACAGTAGCGCTGATTTTAAAACATGTTTCCACTTACTACCGAAATTATTCACATTTTAAATCTATAATTAAAACCAAAAAGGTTTTTTTTTAAATTACACCCTTCAATCTTGAGCTTATCTATTAGTGAAAATTATCATCAATATTATTTAGTGGAAGGTGTTTGATAAAGTATCTATTTATTTTAATAATAATAACTATTGGTTATGAATAAACAAACTTGTCTTGAATTGTAATAGAATTTAAGCAACTTTGGTACTAATATTGCCAATGTTTAAAATGAAATAGAAATTTGTTTATCGCTTTAGAAAGTAACGTTTAACTATTAACATAGAAAAAAATGGTTGTTCCAATTTATTAATTTAAGAATAAGTCGAAAAGGAATCTTATGTATTAAATCATTATTTTTTTTAAAAGAAAATCCAATAAAACCAATATGAGAAAGTAATATGAAAGGAATGAAAATTTCCTAACTGAAATACTAATGTAGTGATGATACGAACTATGTACATGTGTTTGGCATCCGATTTCAATAATATTCAATATGGATGACGAATACAGTCTCGCTGCCGAAGCCACGGGGGAAATTATGACGATTTCCATTCTCTCCTCATTCGGATCTGAAATTTACAGATTCGCTGTCTTCTACAGGATTTCAAAATGTGTTTCAAAATTTCTAAAAAAACTAGTCTAGTCTCTTCAACCTTTATACCTCTATATATATTCTTTGTAGTAAAATAATGTTATTTGAATGGAGATATAAAGAAATGAATACTAGAAGATTGCTTGAGTTAGTATACTCTAATCATCATTCTTTATCGTTTGCACATTACTCCAAAAATTGTGTAGCATATTATAAGTTCTAGCACTGAACGGAAGCAACGTGGCAGTATCGTTTATTTCTTATTTGATGAGTACAGGAGCTGAAACATATTTTTAATCTTTTTGGGATAAACTTCGAAAAAAAGATGAAAAAACTGATCAGTCTGTAAGAGCTAATTGAGCAAAATTTTACACGCGCAATAAGAATGAAGTGAACTGAAACTTTTTGTAGTTCAATGTTTGGGTTCGCGATATTCTCCAATTTATACTTTGTCATCTCTATTTGTACATTGGGGGATGAGTTCTAGTTTACATTATTGAGGATATTTTTTAATTTCTCATCAATTTCGATCATCATATTATTATAATTTGCAAATATGGATGGACAATTTATGAAGAAAGCTTTGTGAAATCAAGTTTCACATAAGCAACGAAACAATAATATCTGTTAATTGAAGCAATCGTCGCCCGGTGTACTCGATCAGACCGCCCAGGTCCCGTGGGTGATGCAATTGAAACTTCGTTATCGTTCTTATTAAGTTTGTATAACTTTTAATAGTCTTGTTAGTATTCAATTGCCTTGGAGATATTGTATTACAATACGAGGATACTGGTTCCAGCGTAAAATGTTTGAATGGTGGTAGAGTTTTTTTTAACTTTAGCTGGCCTAGCATTATCATGTTGTCGATTTGATGCTATAAAAAAATTACTGTTTCGTTTGCGAAGATATTTAAGTGTTGGGAACGAGCGTCCCTTACTATCTTAAGCCTAATTATCACTCGACATCGGGACTTAAAATCGAGGACAAATGCGACAGGAGAATGTCTGACCTGCTCAGACAGTTACTCCCGCTTATGGAAGATTGAATACCTCGTAACACTCAGCGCTTTATGTTCATATGTTAACAAATTATAAATAATTTAAAACAATTATTGAAGACATAAATATTTAATTTCTAAATAATTCCACCCGTACCACCTCCACTGGTTGTTAAATTATAAATCAAAGCGTTTCAATTCAAGTTAAAATCACGAGTGAGTTGTCAAAGCAAACAAGTTCAAATTGTTATCTAATGGTAAATAAATATTTAACGAGCCAAATAGTTAATTGTGTTATCAATAAACTAGTTAATTATAATGAGTTAATGATTTACTTTAATAAAGTTGATTTAAATCATATTCTCGAATCAGTGCTAAATGAAATTTCATATGATTATATTTACGTTTTCTTTTTTTTCCTTTAAGCGATGGGACGAACGGGACGTTCACCTGATGGTAAGTGATACGCTTACCTATCTATATCAACGCAACGTCAGTTAGGATTATATATACTGCACCACATTGCGCTTGTCGCCTGAGACTGAAGATGTTGAGTCTCGTTACCCCAGCAATTGCAGTAGCTACAGCGCCCTTCAAACGGGAACACAGTAATGTTTGCATACTACTGTTTGGCGGTAAATATAAGCGTTGCAGTAGTGCCTAGTTAACAGTCTCCGACAACAGGGATCTACCGTCTATCTTCCTTCTAAGAGATCTCTGTGTTTTAGATATTTTTTTGTTGTCACACAGTGGCTCTCCTTGCACTACTTAAGTCTATGGTTCGTGCCGATATTTATGGTGTAGTTTTATTGGTGGTAGTTATTTTTTCAACTCACCTAACTAGCTACTACTTTGATATTGTAAATTTGTCTCAACATCAGTATTGCTGCTTGCTTTTGTCAGCTAATGTTCTGAGTTGTTGTATACCAAAAATTCTACACCTTCAGCGTCGTTGTCACTGAGCATCATGCGGAATTAATACCAATAAAACTAAATAAAACTTGCTAGAGACCTGTCTGGTGTTTTCATTTGTTAGAGAACAATTAAAAAGTCTGCCTTTACAGCCGAAACTATCCAGGCGAGCTGAATTAAGAACAATATGGCGCCGGCGACAAAATGTTTCCGCAAGTGGGCCGCTTTTAAATGTTCCGGATTTAAAAGCAGTGGATTTTGTCAAAAATAGCGAGTTTTCAAATGGCAGTACAATAGTGATTTTAAAATGTTCTAACCACCCTCCAAATTTTAACTCTAACATATCGTATGTTCATTGTGTATAGTACAATAGTTTTTTTACAGCAAAAATGAATAAAGTTTTTATCCCTTGTACAGTTTCTTTGTCTAAAAGTGGAAAATTGTTAATCGAGATGTTAATGGTTGTAACGGTTCATTTAATGACGTACATAACCTTTTACTTTTATATATACTAGCTGTTCCACATTGTCGTGATACCCCGCATTTCCTTTTGGGGAAGGAATTTAGTTAAATCTGTTCTTAACTGACCTCTAAATCGCCGAAGCAAATACTCTACCAAGTTACGAATGTTTACGCCTAACAGTCTTGGAGATCTCGCGATGAGTCAATAAATCTCTAGATACCTCTTCAAAATTTATTTATACATGTATGTGTGTATATGTATATATACATACATATCTATGGGTTTTGTTTGTTTACTAATCACGTAAAAAATAATGAACGTATCGATATGGGCACATAACCATTCGACGCGGAATGATTTGTAGATGGTTACAATTTACTTATTTTTTGAATTTCATAGGTTCTTCATGATTTTATTTCTAATTGATCTTTATAAACAATTTAATTTCGTATTATTTATGCGGTTGTTATAGTAACGGGTGCTATAGAAAGTCATTTGCGGTTGCGGTCGCTCTCAAGTAATATTTTAGTCAAATTTCAAGCCTAATTTTTTATCACGGCTATCGGGGAGGAACAGCCTATATATATCTTATCGATAGATTTAAACGTTCAACGTAATTGAAAGGTCTTAAGAGTCACAGGTAACTTAAGAATATTTTTTATAATTAAATATTATTGCGCTTCTTCCAAGTAGTTATAAGAACATTCCAATTGTAAAATACAAAATCCAATCCAGCGATTCTGATTTTCATACGAAATCTTATCACAGAACCACACGGTATATTGTTATTCTACAACTGTCAACATTAAAACATCGCAGTCTGAAAAGTTGTAACTATTCAGGCAAGTCGGAAACAATATGGCGCCGCGAGGAAACGTTTCCATGAATTGTTAATTTTAAATGGCAACTTTGTGACTGCCTGATGATAACATACGCTGAATAGTAATAGTTGTTTATGCTATTAAGAAACTTTTAGGAAATGCATTTTGTATAATAAATTAATTAAAATAAACTTCATGCTCTTTGTTAACAAATAATGGCTCCTTTCGCTAATATGAGTTTTAGAATTTCTAACATTAAATATAATTTGCCTACTTCTCGCATATACGTAAATGTTGGACGTAGTAAGATCAATGGATACAAGTACATATTACGTCACTAGCGCCACTTAACTATAATATATATTGATCATAGAAATCCGTTTTCAACAAGTTCCACTCCCGTTAGTCAACTTAAGCCACTTTATGCAGGTATTCCACATAGGTCTAGGATATCCTAGACGATCGACCTAGATATATATCTAGGTGGATCGTATTTTTTTAAAACAATTATTATATAATATTAATATTTCAAACAGTTTTTTCCGAATTGATTAATAGGACTAATTTCTTTAACCACAAAAAAAAATTGCACATAGCTGTCACCATTTTCTACTCAATCTGCAGTCCGAAACAAAGCCGGTCATAGACCATAGTTTCTTATTTAGTACATATTGACAAACTGTTCCCAGCTGATATTCTTGTCTCATTAGGCCGTTGTTTTATATTAAAACGATTTTAATATATAAGGATTTATAAAAGAAATGTTATTTATTAATATTGAATCAAGTATTAATACAACTGTATAGTAATGAGGATATAACCTAAAAAATATTTGTTAAATTAACGTAATAACACCGTAAATATTTCTAAAAAGCTTATTGTATTTGATTTTTTACACGTGTATTATGCTACACCGATGTCAGCTGTGGCGTACGCGACTCTCATTGTGTTTGTATAATCGGAGCCTTGCTTCCAACTGCACACTAAAACAACAGGGTCACCGACTCTAATAAAGCCTCGTTGCATCGCCCAATTGGTGCTGAAATTGATTCGCTGCTCGAGGTGTACTTGCCAATCAGTGTCGGGGTTCTCTGGAAATGTGTTTACATACAAAGTCAAAAGGACTTAGTATCAAATATATATTAACAATTAGTAAATGTACTTATAAAAAGAAATATAAAAACGATAGTATATCTTATCAAATTATAAAAATATTGTTGGAGTATTTATACCAGGTTGGAAGATAAATCATTACACTATCAACAATTGAAAAGGAATTGATATAACGTCTACTTAGTTTTTGCTTAAATCTATTTACAGTGATTTTATAATAAATATCACTTAAAATTATTGTTTCTGAAGATTTGATATGAACATTTAAAACGAATAAACAATATTAGTTATGCATAGCATGAAATATACCTTCGTAAATCAGCGGCATGATTCCTCTATACAGATGCATTTGCCTCGCAGCGATTGGGTATCTTGTTACAGCTATAATTGGACATCTCGGTCTATATTTAGCGACTTGAAATGCTGCTTTGCCAGAAGCGGTAATCACTATGATGGCTGCTGCAATTGAACGGTAAGCGGCGAGTACGGCTGCCATTGCTATTGCACTTGATTGATCACAAGGCAAAGGAGTCTGAAAAGAAAACGGACCTATTGTAGAATCAAACTTGAATTTGAATTTTTTTGAAGTATAGTAATATAAAAAAACAAGTTCTTAATTAATTGATAAATATTATAGCGCGGATAGGAAGAAGAAGGACGGAAATTTAGGATCTCAAAGCGACGAACACAATTTGAGTAAATATCATCCTATCTGGAGTTCTGTTGTTATAAGTAGGTTATCATCATCAGGTGAGTATCTACATAGTTTAAGGTATAAGTTTAGAATTACAATCGCTACATTATAAACAGATAAAGTTTTAAATAATTTTAAATTATAGAAAAAGCAAGACCTTATCGACGAGATTATGGAATGTGTTTTTAGTCCAAACACAAGCTTCTGCTTCTTTACAAGCGGTTGCCATGCACGCAATCGTATCAACAGGACAGACACCAATAGCTGTTTCTGCTGAAAGTACCAAAGCATCGGCTCCATCTAATATACAATTTGCTAGATCAAGCAGTTCCGCTCTCAGAGGTATTTTATTATATCTCATGCTGCTTAACAAGTGGGCACATAAACAAACTGGTACATTGGCCTAAAAACAATTAATAAATACAAAATAAATATAACTTGTACTTAATTCCAGCTTTGTAATAAAAATCATCCATTTTTTTTGTATTTCTTCAAATCATATGGTTTAAATTTAGTTAAAAGATACCTTTAGCTAATTTGTAATTACCTTGTTAGCTCGTGCAATCATGTTTTTCTGTGCGATGACTAATTTTTTGGGTGAGATGTCTGATCCCAGTTCTTGTCTTGTAATCATAATACCATTTGCTGCCTTAGAAAATATTTAATGTGTTAACTAAGCAATATTTATACATATTTAAACAGCAACTTTAAAGTTCTCACTGGAGAGCCTCAGGGCATTCTCTCGAAGAGGTAGCAAAGGCCAATTGTTTACTTTATGATCCCTATTGATTACTATTCTATACTATTATTGTATATGTATATGTATTCAATACTACCGAAAGTTCACAGGAAGTGCAAGATCAGTGTGCATTGAACCCGCGATTTTTCAAGCTGCATCACTAAGTAATTTTTATATATTATTTACGTATTATTACGTATTATATAACTATTTACGTAAACAATTTTGTGTATTTTATGGTAACAACAGTTAAAAAATGAGAACGCTGTTAAAAATGATCTAACCATTTAAAGTTTATTCTGTTTAATTAATAGTTAATTTTAATAATATTTCGATACCCGAAGATCAAGACATTTTGTTTTTTTTTTTATGTCAGCGTGTATGGTCTGTTTTAGAAGAAAATAAATAAATATCTCCCCTACCTCTAGGATTTCATCAAAATTTTCATATCCTGCTGTCGTTTGTACGTTGGCAATTATAGCAAGTTTTTTACCCTTTTCTCCCATTGCATTTCTCAATTCTAAAATCGATTCTTTTGAATCCACAAACGAAGCGACAATTATATCAAGCTGAAACATGAAATAATATATTACCTTAACTATTTTGAAAATATTACTTTATGTTGTACTGTATGTTATCATCAACTGCCTAAGGCAGTACACGGTTGGACGTAGTCCTCCCCCAAGAAATGCATTGACACAAATTAGATAAATCTTCATAAAATTCTTATGTCAAAGAAAATACATAATTTTTTGTTAAAAATCTCTCATTATTGTTATTTTTTGAAAACTTAGAACAATTTTATTAGTCTTTATTCATCTATTAATAACTCTAAAAGATTGTCGACAATAACATTGCTATTACTATTGTGATATTTTAGCCTTTTTGCGAAATACGCCCTTCATTATTTAAGTAATATATTTACACAGACTTTGTGTCCTTACCTGATGATGTACAGCCATTTCGATAAATGCTTTGTCTTTTTCCGAATAGTTAGGCATTTTTAGGACTACATTCGGCACAAACACGTCCTTGTTTGAACCTAAGAAACCACCTCTTTCAATTTTACACGTCAAAGTGGTGTTCGATATAACTTCCACTTTGAGCTGTATGGTTTCGTTGTCCAGTAATACTATATCGCCTTTCTTCATTTGTTCAGCAAATTGTAGGTAATCAATGTATACGGTGTTAGTAGAGCATCTCTCTTTGTAAGTTTCGTCTGTAGTAAGTCGAACAATGTCACCAGTTTTAAGTTCTACGGGTTCTTCGTAACTCTGAAACACCACAATATTGTATGAACCATATTACAAACTTAGTGGTCATACTTAATTTGTTGCTAATTATAATTTTCTTTTAAATGATAATCTACAGTTTTAAAATTCTGATTAGTTACAAATATTTTGCGAAAGTCAAAGTTATTATCACCTAAATCTATCAGAAGCAAGTTATATAGATTGGGCGACGGGTTCGGAGGATCCGGTCGCCCGCGCGCGATGAGGTCGAGGAGGGGGCGCGCTGCATGTTCCGGCGCGCCCTGGAAAGTGTGGGTTCATCCCTCCCTCCCGAGGTGGGGCTGCGCAAGCGGCCAGCGCCGGCAAGGTCGCGGTTGAGTGCGCACCCGCGTTCCCGTGTCCCTGCCATCATGGCGATGAGGCGGAACATCGTGGGGGTTTTAGTCGGTGCAAGTCCGACATAATCCGTCCTCGCCCCAGCAAGGACGGGTATGCGTAGGCATTGCACCCAGGATAAACAAAAAAAAAGTTATATAGATTCTTTTCCAACGGGTTTTCGCCTTGTTGTGGCGGAGGGGCTCAGTAACCGTGGCGGGGTCGCCCACGGTGATGCGAAGAGGAACCTATCCGGCCTGTCAGCGGCAATGGGCCTGCCCGAGGCGATCGGTCCAGGTTAGAGCACCGGTTGCATAACTGGAGCTCACCGGAGCGGCCAGGGGCTGCAGGGGTGACTTTATGGTGCCCTTTGCGGTCAGGCTGCGGGGGCGGTTTCATACTGACCCTTGCGGTCGAGGTGGGGCCTCGAGGGAAGAGGAGTGTAGGTATAACGATGCGCCGTACTCCCTATCATCTGCGGCCGTTTAACGGGTGGCGGCGGGTCCAACATTAGATCTGCCGTAGGGTGCCGCGAGAGTTTTGTCTCTTGGCTCCCATGGCCTCTGGGCGACGGGTTCGGGGAATCCTTTGCCCGCGCGACAGCAGGAGGCTGAGAAAGGCGGGGTCACGGATGGTGCGAAAGCGGTCCCGTAACCTCGCCATGAGGCGACGAGGAGGAACATCGTGGGGGTTTTAGTCGGTGCAAGGCCGACATAACCTGTCCTTGCTTTTGCGAGAACGGGTATACGCAGGCATTTTCCCCACGTTAATAAAAAAATAGTTATATAGATTAGAAAGTTCAATTAGGTGATTATTTTTTTTTATATTGATTAAAATTACATAATTGTATGGTATTATTTGAATTATTCGTTAATTTTTAATTGTAAACTTCACATACATCATGAATGTATCCAGTTCTGATCTTTCGTCCAGGCAGACGCGCTGCAATACCCAGTGGGAAGTTTTTCCCAACAACGATGCTGTAGTTCTTCGCCGCTTGACGCAACAATTTAATAATCTCAATATGTTCGTCCCGAGTGCCGAAGGATAAATTGAGTAAGGCGATGTTCATGCCAGCTGCTATCATTTTCTCCATAATCTCTACGTCATTCGAGGATTTTCCTGTAAAAGTATGGATTTATACAATCTCCATATGTCATTTTATATATTGTTTAATAAAAGAGGATATAGTAGGAGAGAGGGAGTAACTAAGTAGATGCTGTTTTAAATATTACGATGTATACATTAACGCTTCTACCCTTAGAAATTATTGTTTACAAAAATAATTGAATATAGAGATTACTGGAGTAATTGCCCTGAAGAGCTTATAACTTTATATTGTTTTAATATAATACAATAATTACCGATTGTTGCTATAATACCGGTAAGACGTTGACAACCCGCTGGTAATTTAATGTCTAAGTTCAACACGTGATCCATGGGGCTGTGGGCAGTCGCCGCAGCCAGTTGTTGACCGGGCAGTTCCATCGCATCGTACTGTACAACAGTCTGTTATTAGATTTATCGAAAACCTGATAAGCTATAATGGCAGCAATTGGAAGCTATTGCTTTGTTTCTAGTAATACTCTCACAAAAAACTTGTGTAAAGCTACATTTGTGTATATTATAATATATAAAATTAATGTTTATATAAACACAAGTAATACCTAGAGTATACCTATCATCACCTACAGTGTTTTTCAGTTAGGAACGCAGTAATATTACTCACTACTGCATGTCAAGTACTAGAAACAAAGTACTGATGATGCGAAATATAGGCATTATAATGATGAAAATTTTGATGTACCTTAATAATTGTTATAACGTAAATTTTTGTTGATTACTTACTTCGCCAAGTTTAATGTCGTAATCGGTTGGCCAAACCATTTTTCCAACCAAATTAATAAAAAATCAAGAATATAAATAAATATATTAAAAAAACAAAATAACTGAAGAAAATTGATATCGCTTATATATCGTACTTCACGTTGTATTCACTTGTCACTATTAGAATTGTTTTAATCGTTGACAAATTTTACAACCTTATGAAAGAGAAGTATTTATTTCGGCGCTATAAACGCATATAAGAATAAATAATTTATAATATTTCTTTAATGTTGTATTACAAAATTTTATGTTCTATTGAAAAAGGATGCAAAATGGAAAAGTTGGATTGAAAAACTTAAGAACATTGGAAACGGAATTACGTTGGAAAGACGACTTTGTCACAACAGCGCTATCAAAGGGAACAGTCGTCCAAAGTTGATATTTAAAGGTAAACATCTCGCGGAAACACGATGTCTTTGGCTCCATATTGTTCTCAACTTACTTGCCAAAATAGTTGGGAGCCCTTCCACCTCGTAGTTTAATTAATTTCAACGTTATGAAGCAACTATGTGCTTTTAATTAAAACTACGTACATTTACACAGTTTCTCTATAATAAGAAATGCGGTATACAAGTTGTAATGACAGCGGGAGAGTTCAAACGCCAATCTGAACATTTACCAAAACTATCCTTGCATTACTTTGATAAATAAATTATTATTTAGATCACGTCGATGAAATGGAGTATTCCAGATTCAGAACAGCGTCTCGGACATGCAAGTGTCAAAACGGCATCGTTGATGGACGTCAAAGGGTTTGACCCGTTTGATGGTGGACTGGGCAATTTGTGCAGCACTCTAGGTTTCAAATTGAATTTGTAATCCACCGACTCCACATTTGAACCGTGCTAGCGAAAAGTTTCAGGTCTGCGGTAGATTTTAGCGTGGGACGTTGATTTACATATTATAAACATGTTGCTACTTTAATAATAATTTATACTAGGAAGAAATTATTTTAATTGTTAGTCTGTGTGTCGTGTACTGCTAACAGTAGTGAAACAGAGTGTAAGGGATTCCGGACAACAATACCTAAGCCAACCTCACGTGCTTGTGGTGCACCCTGCAAATCGACAAACAAGGCTCTGGCTTCCACCAACTCACATTGGGTCAGCGTGGTGGGCAACGGCCCAAATCCGACCGTATGAACCCTTACAAACAACGACACCCAGTGATCCGGCAGTGTGATATGGAGATCGTTGGGGTAGGCCTATATCCAGTGGACATCTATTAGCTGATAATTGATCATGAAAGTGCTGATACAAGAATAAGTTATTTGTTACTAGTTTATTGTCCTTATTATATATACTCTAGCTTTAGAAAATGGTAAATTTAGTTGAGTTTTTAAGCTTAAATAGATTATTTATAGAATTTGGTGCTCTCGCACCAGTTGCTTAGCACTTCTGACAAAATCGAGTTGTGTATAGAGGGTAGCTTCAAAGAGAATTTTCTAGTAAATTTGTAACTCTTCCGTCGTTTGGAGTTGCAACGATAGCTTTTGGCATCGACTAGCATTCGACATACAGTAGCAATATTTAACGAGAAATTTTCACTTATCTTTTTCTATTGCCTGCTGTCAAGATTTTTGGTGATCAAAAAGATAGACAGTTAGTGTACAAAATATTTAAGATTTTTCAGTTAGACTTTTTGCGAATTTTCAGTTTAAAAACCCTGTTAAACATAAATATCGATATAGCTAAAGTTTTCATGTGAAATTGAGTAAAATAGATTAATTTTAATAGAAAGATATAACTGAATTACAATTATAACATTAAGTTAAATAATCAGTATATTCTCACCACGAATATTTCCACCACGCCTGTTTCCTGCAAACGTTCAATACTGTACAACTTGTTTTGCCGATAACTACAATATTACACAGTAGTTAAACAGTTCACTTCAATGTAATTACTATCAGAAAATCTTATTATTTATCTAGTAAAACCTTTCTTTAATTAATTACAGTAGATTGCAGGTGTGTGACATTGTTTCAGTTATGCATCAGTAACAATACATATACTTCATGAAGGTTTGTTTGGTTTAAATATCGTGCATTTGTACCAACAATTATATTATTTCAAGTTATTTTGATTGAAAAAAAATTTAAACTAATCTTTTTATATTCAAAGCAAGGTTTGTAAGTTTTTCAATCAACCAAATACTTGTAATTCTTAACTTCAGCTATATATTAAAAGCGTTATACAAATATCTGTTCTCAGATGCTAAGTAATGTAAACTCAATTTGATTGTCTCAAAGGGTGCATAAATCACTTCTTGAACCAGCGAGTACATCTTTTGCATCCCTCATTGTTATCATATTGTCACACGAGTCGTATCAATCATATGATTTACAGAATTTATATTAACTTTCTTTGACTTTCAATGAGAGAGCATCACTTTTTTTTTGGTTTCGGGAGAGGAATCTTCGAAAAGATACTCAGTCTTTTGGGTGGAGGTCTTGTGGAAATTTTTACCCACTAAAACCTCCCTCGGTCACCTTCGGCGTTTAGTAAGTTTCAGTGAGAGAGCACCAAGGCCAACCCATAAAATATTTTTAGAATAATATATATATTCAACGACACCGTTACGTTTATTAACTTATATATACGTTATCACGTGTAATGATAACAAATTTTAATACATGATGTTAATATCTAAAATGAATGGCCTAGCAACATTAAGTTCGATATGAATATATTTCAGTTGGCAACTTGCCCGTCTTTCAATGCAGTTAGTTATCATTAATATCTAGATTAATACTAATAACGTTCAACTATAAATATTTAACATGTAACAACTGGAACCGTTTTGCCTATAAAGCGGGATTTCTAGTTTTTGCGACAAAAATATATACCCTCCAAATAAAAGTGTAGTACATAGTGTTATGATGCACTAGCTATAACCATTTCTTTTCCGAGACTCTCTGGGTCTTCTTTTTCAGCATTAGATTCATCCTCCAACCATCAACCAGCTGAATATGTCAAGTTCATTTACTGCACAGTGTTATCTCGCTTTCTCCTTATTTTTGGCGAAGAAAAACCCTTCGAATGCGGAGTGAGAAGAGTTTCTCTTTGGGCCGGACGTACGGTCACTCTTTCGCGTATAACTATAGTTATTTTACTCGTGGTTGGTCTCTATTGCCTGAAACCGTCTATGTAGGTCAACAGCAGCGCCTATTTCTATCGCCAAACAATAGTGTTCAAACATTACTATGTTCTGGTTGGAGGTGCGCTGTAGCTAGTGAAACTACTAGCGTAACGATACTCAACATCTTATCTTTCAAGGCGACGAGGGCAATGTGGTGCTGTGCGTAACATAGTAACTAGCGCCACGTTGTTAAGGGAGGGCGTAAGGGGGACGTTCACCGGATGGTAGGTGTACCATCAGGTGAATGTCCCCCTCGTCTCGTTGCTTCGTAGTTTAATAAAACACCTACTTTCGAAATTATATTTAAGCTTTTTTACATCTGTTAATAAATGGCGGATACTGTGGTTGCGGTACTTGCGATATCGTAAAATGCACACGTATATAAAAAATTGAACGATGAGTCATTAGAAACAAAAAGTTTAGGATTAAATTGTGACTGTTTGTACTGCAATCGGTGAAATTAGACCGTACAAATAAAAAGCAACATCGAAAAATGGATTGTTTGTTTTTGATCAAATTCCTAGCCGCATTGTAATCCCACAGCGAATTCAATTTCCTCTCCGCCAATAACAAACCAATACCAGGTACAATAAAGTTGTGCTATGAACTGGGGATTTTGCAGCGTTCCGGTATTAGCCGCTTCCGTTATAACTGAATCGAGAACATAGTAATCATACTGCAATTTGTTACGAGAATGTATTAATTGTAGCAGTTAACATTTTTAATAGCTCCTTCAAATCCATTGACCATTGAAAAAGTTTTACGTGAACGGAAAGTTTATTTTCATTCCTTAAATTATAGAGTAAGGAATGTATAGGATGTCCCGTGGCAGATTTAGTATTTCTTAATTAAATTAAAGGATATTATTAGTTTAGAATATACATATATTTGTCATATAAAGAAAGACGAGGTACGCGGATTTTATTTTTTGAAGATCACTCCGTCCAAATGTTTTCCATCGCGACATACACACTCGCGGAATCTTTCGAGAGTATTCTGAGTGTATCTCGCGAAGGAAGCTCATGGTGACTCTTGCTGTGTGAGGCGTGACGCCATCTTGTTGAAACCACGTGTGAGAGTTGTTCGATAGATGTTCTCTTAGTTTCGGTATAGTTCCAGATTGAAGGGAGCTGTAGCTAGTGTTTACGTGTAACGAGACTCAACATCTTGTATCTCAAAGCGACGAGTATAATGTGGTGCATATAACATTCTAACTAGTACCATGTTGTTATGACGTATCACCATCAGATGAACGTCACGTCGTGTCGTCGCTCAATTGAATAAAAAAAAATCACTCAACCTATTTTTTAAACTCTAGGGAAATTTGATTGACCGAACTGCTCATTACAACAGTAATACTACGAGTGTAATATATTTATCCGTGGATGATCGCTGAAGGAAAGGCATACGCTGTAACAAAACAACGAACCAAACTATTTTTGACGCAGTTAATTGTATTTTTAACTGTGTAAAATTTAAGGTTAAATATTCTCGACTTTCACAGCTTCTCTATTTCTGATCCCAATCAAGTTTAGATACTAAGATTATACCTAGAAAGTAAGCGTTATCAATTTATTATCATTTATATGCACACTGGACTTTACTTGTTATTTTATCCTATATCCTTAGAATTTTGTATATAAATAAAACTAAAATACTAAACAATAATTAATAATTGAAATGTTTATTCGTAAATTTGTAAAGTTTTCTTATATATACAATGTTTAAATTATGGTTATGTAAAGTAAGCAAGAGGATTCTTGAAAAAAAGTTTTTTCAAGACAAATAAATAATAATAAAATTTGGATGTGTATGGAGCTATGACAGGGTATTTTTTGATAGAAAAAAAAATCTTTTTATTATTCTAAATTCTATAAAGATTTTTTTTAGGGTTCAACATTCTATAGTTGCATGAATTTGTGTATGGACCGTACACACACTAACGCTATCAGGGAACGCACTGCAAATATTTGCTCTTCTTAAAAGAACATACGTTTCCTTATATTTCAAAATGTTGTGCCTAATGCAATAATCTACAGCTGACTCAACCTTGGCATTAATTTCTTCTTCAAAGCTCCTTCCGTTATTTACTGAAAATTAATAATATTTATAAAATCTATACGTTAATATTTAAAGAGGAATGTTTGTCACACAACAATTGATACGATATCTTGTTAGGGTATTGGAGTACTTCCTCTAGTAAATCAGACTTATTAATTATATCTTAATATGTTATAAGTAACGCTAAATATATTGAATAAAAAAAAAATATTTTCAATTGTTACCTTTGTATATGAGCGAAATTATTCCCCTAAAAAGTTGTAGTTTTCTCGCAATAGCTGAACTTGAGGTTATAGTCAATATGATGGCTTCCGGAGCGACTTGGGTCAAGCGACGTGGTGTTCCCCCAGTCACTGTGGGTACTATAATCACTTTAGAGCTGGTCTGTTTTGTAGCCAGCGCACAGGCTATACAAGATGCTGCTGCAGCATTGGCAGGCATTTCAACCTTAAAATTACACGTCCGTTACAAAACTGTTTTCAGTTTGTAGTGATTAATAATTAGGTAAGAAAACTTTTTTATTTTCCTTTTTTTCTTTATGTGATTAAATAGGTTAATGTTATAAATACCTCGTCTAAAATTCTCCAGAAATCTATTTCCCTGTTAACAGACTCAACGGATTTACATATGGAATCCAAAACATTCATTGCGATCAGTAGTTTAGAAGGATCGTTCAGCTCTCGCAGAACAAATCCAGCGCCATCCATAGCTGCATTTGTAATATCGAAAAGGTCTTGATCAGTTAATATCCCTTTTATGAGACTGTCTTCTAATATATTTCCAGATACAAAAAACGGCTTCCCTTGCTAAAACAATGTATGAAATATACACATGTATATTGTTTATTACTATATAAGAGATAGAGATATATAAGAGAATAATATTATTCAAATAATAATATAAGATGAACCAAAAGAGATGTACTAGTATGGACATACCAATCTATGTCTTATACATATTATAACTACCTTTGTGTTGAAGCGATTGACTATCTACACAGAGGTTCCTTGTTAGATGATTATCTCCCGACTGGATTTTTTTAATACTTATATTAACAGTTAAGATTAAAATATCAAATCTTAAAAGCAAATTATCCTTGATGAGATAATTTAAATCAAATTTTAATGGAAACGAATTAAATGTAATAGTTTTTACCTGTCTACATTTCGCACCAACTTGCATTTGTATTCCTTTCATATGGTATTTGTTAAGAATTTCGAAGGCCAAAAACTCTCTAGCCAATATTATACCATCAGATTTCTATATAAAAATGAATCGAGATTATTATTTAATAGACAGAATTGTA
Source organism: Ornithoptera priamus (assembly GCA_029034505.1). NCBI lineage: Eukaryota > Metazoa > Arthropoda > Insecta > Lepidoptera > Papilionidae > Ornithoptera > Ornithoptera priamus. Next base: position 2,403,317 of record JARDWD010000508.1, on the reverse strand, counting down.
TAAATAACATTTTAGTTTATAACAATACCTCAATAATATCATCAATGTTGTCTAAACCTTCCTGTTCGCATATTGTGCTGATAATCAGTGGCATGGGATGGTTTTCGAAGAATGCTTTCACTTTATCCAACGTGCTGGAGTACCGCACTGAATTCATAATAATTATGTCAAGCTGAAAATTTAAACTTGAGTTTCAATTAAGCAGACATAAAACGATGTAAAGAATAATCACATTAAATTATAACTTTTAAGTAAGAGTTAATTAATTTTATTAAAAGCTAGAATTTATATAAAAAGTTTAGTAATATGTATTTTCACAGGTGGTAGGTCTCTAGGTTAGTAGCTCGCTGGCCTAATGGTTAGAGCATGTGACCTGCATTCCCAAGGTCGCGGTTTCGAATCTTGGCATGTACCGATGACTTAATATTTAAGTTATGTACATTTGTGAACTTTTGTAACAACAGCGAAATAAAAACGGTGAAGGAAAACATCGCGAGGAAACCTGCACATGAATTAGGATTTATTCTAAGGTGTGTGTGAAGTCACCAATCTGTATTGGACCCATGTGGTGACTATGGCCCGTCGCCTCATATTAAGGGTAGGCCTGTGCCCCAATAGTGGGGACGTAAATTGGCTGTTAAAAAAAAGTCTAGGTAGGTACTATCGTAGCTTCTACTTCTATCGCCAAACAGTAGTGTGTAAATATTACTAGGTAAGGACAATTAATAATTTTAGTCTCAAAGTAACGAATACAATCCGTTTTTGTGTTTATTATCCTAGTTAGCGCCATATCCTTACGGTCACATACGATCAGGTGAACAACATCTCGCTAGTGGCGTTACTTTGTAAAATAAAATTTCTTGTTTATGTATTATAATTGGCTTAGACATATCATAATAGGTCAACAAGGATGGAATGTTTTCAGGAAAAGGAATTCAGCTAATTTGTGTCCATTACTAGCATACTGCGCCTTTTTGTGGTATTCCCAATGTTCAGCAAATAAATGTTGATGATATCGTTGAAAAGGATTTGATACCCAACTTGATACTCTTTGGCAAATTCAATCATTTTTCGGTCATACTTTGAAATCGGCGGTTTCGTATGCTTGATTCCTCGAATGCAGAAAAATTCAATGTTACTTATCAGTCCTCCATGTAGTATTCGACACTTAATTGTCTGCTCATCGATGACTTGAGTGCAAATCATTATCACTTTACCACAACCTATAGTTATTTCAGTTCCAGGTTTTATCAACAAAAAGGTATAGGGGTCGTTCATATATAAAAGATCTTTAGTGCACATATTCCATGATTTTTTATTACATGTTACAACGATTATAGCATTTTCCTCTAACTTTATCTCTATCTCGCCAATTTCCTAAAATGGAAATAATATCGTTGAAACAAAATGATGCCAAATCCCTTTTTTTTTTAATATTTATTTAGCAAATTTTGAAATGAAACGTTTATGCTGTTAAAAAAAAAACTTTTGAAACTTGTAATAGATTCAAAAAAATTATACTTACTTCAGTTAGGCAACCGGTTTTAATGCAAGCGTTGGGCAAATCAATACAAATTGCAATTGGCCAGGTCTCGACATCATACTTCTCGCAGAATAATTTCATAGCTTTCTTAAACTTTGCTAATAATGCAATCTTGTCACTTATGCTAAGTTTAGTCATTTTAAATCTGATAATGCGCAATCCCATTTCTATAAAGTTTTCTATATCAATCGTCGTCAAACTCGAGTCACCTACAAATGCAGAAGTATCTGTTTTGATACATTTTGCGTCACCAACTGATTATACTATATAATATTTGTTTAATGGACTAAATACCTTATGTCTTTCAGAGACTAGAATAAAGAGGGGCTTCTTCATGATTCAAAAGAATTATGCTCATCTATAATTTTTATATTTCCAATTATTTATATAATACCTTTCTTAGTGATTAGAGTTCCTATTATTTCCGTGATCAGTAGCTCCAAAGTCTAGATAAGTCTAAATAAATACTTAAATTTCATTAATACCATTATAATATTGTTACTTACAGAATGTAGCAATAAACGGCGTAAGTCTGTAATTCTTCGAATGGTCCTGAAATATTGTTTTGTGTAAACTCCTGCTATACAGTGACATTGTTGTAGCCATCTTAAGAAATACCCTTAAATCAGGATCAATGTAGGAGTTTTATTTCTTTTATTGTAATATTAAAGTAAAAAAATAAACGTTGTTTGGAAAATCTCTTCCTTTTCCTCAGCTTACAAATATAGTATAGCTTACAAATTGATGTAAATATGTAATAACTTATGTGATTTATAAAATTGACATTTTTACAATTCATATGACTGATAATGTTTGACACAAAAATACAAAAAAAGTATTAACTTAATAATTTAAGTAGGTATTTAAAAAGGATTCAGCAACCAGAAAAAACTCATCAGCAGGATAATGTGATGGTAAGTCTCTGTTGCCGGAGAACGTTCAGATAGCTATATTCTAGCCCTGTAGTCTCGAGCTAGTACGAGTAGAATTAAGGTAAGCTCTGTCTGTCGTAGAAGGTGAATAAAAGGGGGTGTGGGAGTTTCGCGGGCCTTGACGGTGATGGCCCTTATCGCTCATCAAGCGGACTTGCGTGGGGCAGAATATGGCTCAGCGATGTTACCTTGGAGAGATAGGCTCTTCCTCAGAGACGTATCACGTATAAGTGTAGAGAGGCACCGGTGCGTTCTATAAGCGATCTTCGAGTCTCTGCGAATGCCCCGATTTCCTCCCAGAATCAAGGTATCTTTCGAAGATTGTCCCCCTCCCCCGTAACCAAAAAAAAGGTACTTAAACCTAATAAAAAATTTAAAACATAGTTAACGAACAAAAACTATTTTAGATTGGTAAGAAATAAAAACAGCGTTATTTAGAGGTTGAAAGGCAGAAGTTAATCGGATCGAAGTGTGGTTAACCCTTGATCCATTATCTTAATGATTTTGATCTTTTATGAAATTAGATGTCGCAACATTGATATTGCCAGAAAAGTGCCAACCGCCACCACCACACTCATTTCTTACGAATAGTGTGCAAACATTATTGTTCCGGTATAAAGGGAGTTGTAGCTAGTGAAATTATTGGAGTATCGAGACTTGACATCCTATGCCTTAAGGCGACAAGCGTAATGCGGTGAAAAGTATACTATCAATAGCACCACTTTGTTATGGGCAGGCGTATCTCTTATCATCTGGTGAATGTCTTGCTCGTCTCTTAACTGCGCTTGAATAGAAAAAAACGCATTGCTGGTCCAAAGTACTACTTTTTTATTCAAGTTTCC